>JAJIZL010019921.1:0-139512 GCA_023969395.1 Amblyomma maculatum | reverse complement strand
CTCATGATGCACTCTGCATATAGGTTAAATAGGCAGGGCGACAGTATGCAGCCTTGCCTCACCCCTTTCTCAATCGGAAACCAATCAGTAAGACCATGCCCAGTTCTGACTGTGGCCTCTTGCCCTTCATAAAGGTTCCCGAGGAGACAGATGAGGTGAATTGGAACTCCCATCTCTTGGAGAGCTTGCCACAATCTGCTGTGATCTACGCAGTCAAACGCTTTCGCATAATCAATAAAGCAGAAGTAAATGGGTTTCTGGAACTCTCTTGCTTTTTCCATGATCCAGCGTTTATTACGTATAACGTATAATAAACGTGATAACGTTTATCTGGGGTGGAGCTGCTTAATGGAGCGCTACAGGAAACAGAAAGAAACTGCGCAAATATACCACGAAAAAAATAGCGCTAAGCACAGCAGGTACGAAGCACAAAATGCATCGGTATAGAAAGCAGCTTAAAACTTACCAATCTGACCTGGAGAAAGGCGGGAATAAATATATCTAAAAGTACATCCGCATGCAGGTATAGGCAAATTCAAATCCAGCTGATTTGTGAACTAGGTACAATGAGCACGAAAACGATGTTAAATGTTTGGAAATCGTTATAACTCAAATTTATGCAATATCATTGCTCAAATTTGCACTGGAGTGATGCAAAAGCCTAAGCTTTGCCTAGTTGTTAGTGAGATGTTTGAGCAGGATTAAACGAGTTAAAATGTTCGCTTTTCCTTTTGTGTAAAGCCTTTACAATACTGGTAGCTTTAAAGCGTTCAAAGGAACGTCAAGAGGTGTTGAACGGAGACACGCAGAATCCACTCAGACACGTTACCGAAAGCTGAAAATCGCAGCCGGAAGTTTGTTCGCAGCCACCTTTGCGGAAAGCTATACCATTGGCTCCAATTCGTTGCCAAAAAAAACCCACATCAACTATTTTGTCACTTGCACACCTTGATTTTACGCTCTACCCAATGGTACCTTTCTTTTCTTGACATAACTGTTTCCTTTTTACAAGGTAACGCCCATGTGAAACACGCCAACATATTCACACAATGCTTACGCATTAATGAGAAAATTTCGAAAGTAGCAGTAGAGTAGCATGAATTTTATCTGTAAAGCGAAAAGCTAGGACTCGCATAACATTTGAGAGGCCGATTAAGATAACATCTTTCATATAGAGATTGCCAATGCAAGCGGTGAAACAAAAGTGCACTCATAAGTAAAAAGTAGTAAGGTATTCGGAGAACCTGACAGGATATTTAGAAATTGTAGGCGTATAGGAAATAACCCGTTCATGCGTACCAAATGCATAGAAATAACCGGAAATGAAATGCGCCGGAATAATAAAGCAGAAATTCAATGTCGATAGATGAGGAGTACTGAAAGTGCCGAGGTATGCAAAGGATTAAGATAAGGTTGTCCTCCATCACCACCCCTGTTCATGTTTTATATGGTACATATTTACAGAAGGCTACAAGTCAGCAATCGGGGTTTTATTCTGTCGGATAGATTAGGCAGAAAAATTAGGAAACAGCGCCTCCTCGGTATAATATACGCTGATGATTCAGTTTTGCTAGCAGATAGTCGGGAATGGTTGAAACTCGAGTTAAGATAGTCGGGAATGGTTGAAACTCGAGTTAGTTTTTGAAGGCAAGGGGACACCACAGGCTTCAGTTCTAGCGTAATTAAGTCGAGTGCGATGAGTTACTATGGCTACACGGATCAGATGTCTAAAATACATCAGTTCAGTTCAGTTCAGTCGTTCAGTCGTGTCCGACTCTTCGTGACCCTATGGACCATGTCACGCCACGCTTTCCGGTCTCTCACTATCTTCCTAACATCACATAACTTCATCTGCAGTGCCTCGAGGATGCCATCTAACCATCGCGTTCGCTGCCTACCCCTTCTCCGGCGACCCTCACCTTTCCCAACATCAAATCTTTCTCAAGCGACTCCTCTCTTCTCATCAGATGACCAAAGTAGCTGAGCTTTAACTTTAAAATTTGACCCTCCAATGAGCAGTCAGGGTTTATGGTCGACAATATCGACTGATTTGATCTTCTGGCAGTCCAAGGAACTCTCAAGAGTCTTCGCCAGCACCACAATTCAAACGCGTCAATTTTTCGGCGGTCAGCCTTTTTCACAGTCCAACTCTCGCATCCGTACATCTCAACTGGAAAGACCATAGCACGAGTTATACGGATCTTGGTTGGCAGACTAATGTCTCTGCTCTTTACTAGGTGGTCAAGGCTAACCATTGCTCTCTTTCCCAGAAGCAGGCGTCTCCTAATTTCATGGCTGCAGTCTCCTTCCGAGGTAACCTTGGAGCCCAAGAAGAGAAAATCTGTCACAGCTTCCACTTCTTGCCCTTGATGCTCCAGGACTTATAGGGCAAGACGCCATGATCTTTGTCTTTTTAATGTTCAGTTTAAGCCCAAACTTCTCACTCTCTTCTTGTACGAGCATCAGAAGTCTCTTGAGTTCCACTTCACTTTCTGCCATTAAAGTGGTATCATCCGCATATCTAAGGTTGTTGATACGTTTTCCAGCAATCTTTCACATAGCCATGAAATACCCAGAGTGGCAGAATATAAATATATAGGCGCATGGATTAAAAGGAGACTGACGCACATGGAGAAGCACGAACAGTATGCTACCACAGGATGACGAAAACATGCAGTGATAGTGAAGCTCAGGAAATTGAGGGGATAGAACAGGTATCAGGTGCCGATAGGTATTTGGAAAAGAATTATGAGGCCCGGGCCTTTCGGAAATGCGGTTTAGTGCCGAAAATCATAGGTACAGTCGACATTACAAATAAATCAGGGAGTGGTCGTGCGATTGGCACTAGAAGCTGACGGTAAAACCACAAATGAGGCGGTACAGGAAGATATGGGCTGGGCATCTTTCTAAGCACGGGAAGCTCAGAGTAAAATAATATATGAGGAACACCTGTGATTTTGAGCAGTAAATGGAGTGCAGCTAAGGTGTTTATATACCTATACCTGAAAAGCATTAGTTCAAAATGGAGGAAAATATTTAGAAAATAGCGTGCTAAATATGCCGGGCACAAGCATGTAGATATAAATAGAGTTTGAACAACTGGTACAAAGCACTGAACGCAAAATTTGAATACATTTATAGCGAAACAAGCAGATGTATACCAAAACAAGAAAAGCCCGATCAAGAAGGAATCTTTTTTTGATAACAGGATAGACAGGTCCCTACTTTCTGAAACTATATCTGAGTGCTTCAACAGGCGCGGCTACAAAAAGAAATTTGACCAATAAGGTGGCACAAGTGCAGTGAGTGGTAAATCTGCGAAAACTATTGAACATCTTGTACTCGATTGTTATAGTATCCATCTGCGTCTTGATGCAGAAGCAGCCGCACTATCCCAGGACCAAGGATTTAGAGACATGACTGATTATGTGAATTATTCTGCGGCACCAGTTAGCAAAATACCGTCGTATGATTAGTTGCTGTAAAGCAGAAGATGATATAAGGTTGGAAAGGTAAAAATAAAACTTTTCTAACTAAAATGACAAAACATTGTACAGGTTTATAAAAGCATTCAAAATATAAGGACGAATCCTGTGTTAAAAAATTAGAAGAAAAGGTCTATAAGTAAAGTCGGCAAATTTTTCTCAGATGTGCTTAAGGCATTTATGTTCCTCCGATACTGCGAAAAAACATTTTTCTCTTTAGGACGGAATTTAATAAAACAAAAGTGTCTCGTCCTTTTGCAGCTACGCATGAATAGTAGAAAAGTACTTACACGCTTTCACAGCCACTGAAAGGAAGAAAAACATTTTATTACCACATATTTCAATACATTGGTTGCGTTGCACATTTTACAGTAGCTGAATGATGAAAAACGCGCTGCAAAACTACAGGCACGAAATATATTCCCATGATACCTGCTACTGAGCTGTTCGCAAAAAGACAGTTGTTCATGAACGAACAATAATTAGCGGTTGCGTGTTATGGCTGCCAATTAGCGAAATCGCAATAAGCACCATACGCTCTTACCACCTGAACGATTCATATAGCTTTTTTTCTATTGGCCCATGTCCGACAGCCGTAGCCGCGTCTTTGGCGGTAAGAATCAGGGCCCTTAGCCAGATTCACCCCGCCCAACATTCAAACTTACTACCTTAACTAAGTTGGGGCACTGAGGGTTGTCAGGGCTAGTTAAGAGCCGCAGATGACACAATGTTACCACAGCCGAAAATGCAGCCAGTTGAAAACGTGAACAGGAGCACATTGTTGCACCCGTAAGAAAATTGAAGTGGATGCGAGTGAGTGCTTCTAATCCGAACACATATATCATTTTGGGCAAGGCGCGCCTTTCTTAGATGAATATATTGCACATCTTAAGCCTACGGAGCTGTATTAGCGCGATACAGTGCGGTACCTGGTGGACATTTTGTTCAATGTCCAGTAAAGCAATGTCAACTTCATCTTTACTAGGCTCCTTCATAAGCTCGTTGCCTCTGTTTATTAGCTGAGTGGACGTCACCTGATAGTGCTGAACGTCGTGCTGACAGCATCAGTAACGTCATTGACTATTTTAAACAAATTTAGAATACTAAACCTCCGATTCCTTTGTTGCGACGGAAAAACAGGGAGACTACATTTGGTGATGATGAGGTACTTGCATAACATATAGGTACATTGAAATTTCTGAAATCTTTGTATAGCAGTAGGTAAAGAATATTCCATCTAATATTCTGCGTATCTATCCAATAACACACCCTGATGCGGAATTTGAAGTCAGTATTTAAATATCTACTCTTACTTGCAAAAAAGTTACGAAGAACATATTTCACAGCATATTCTTTGTGGAAATTTTGACAATGAACGTATTGTGACTACGTAAATTTTTGGCGTAACATCACAATTTAGACTCTCAGCACAGAAATGTAATGCAGAAAAGTTGCAGAATTGAATAAAGTTGTACATAACTACAGAAAGCTATTACGATAGTGCTAAAAATACTTTTTAGTATTTCTGACATGACAATGCAGGTTTTCTCTATTTGGCTACCAATATCATCCCTTTCACTGCATTCTACAAATGTGCATTGAACCCCGTTCATAACTGCTACGACCGCCGTATTCTAGCAAACTTCCAAATGCCATAACCCTCTTAAGTCGCTGCGGAGCTTTGCTCAGCTTACAGTTTCTTTCTTATTTATTCGATCACACTAGCCGCTCATATATATTTCCTCATCTTCCGTTTAGTGTATAATTACCACTCGAGATTTTTAATTGGCCCAGTGAGGTTTTCTTCTGTCTCTCAATGTAGTTTCGCATTTTTGGTGCACTCTTCGCTCCTATCACCGCAATATACTTCTCGCCCTCTTGCAATTTTTGTTTTAGATTTCTACATCACATGACCATCGACAAGACATAACTACTATATAGGTTCATCTTCAAAAACTCTGTTAAGGTAGGACCGTAACGGGGTTTTGTAGCTGACAAGCAAGTTGCCTTATTGAGAGTCTAATATGCCCCCCCCCCCTTTCATTCTTTTACTATCACGCCGAAGAAAGAGCAAAGGGCTTGCCAAATAGTGTCTCGATACACGTCTCTCGACAGAAGATTCAAAAAAGCATTCACACGCAGAAAAAATGAGCAAGAAGCTGTTTCCATGATGTTTCAATGCATCTGGCCATGAACACCAGTGCGCTATCACAAAAGTGCCCTCTTCCCCCTTTCTACCACAGTGTTCGAGAAGGCCTGAAAACCTATCGAAAGACGTGCTGTAGGACAAATCTTTGTATCTCATCAAACTTTCTGGGGTGCTGAAAACGAAGATTCTTGCATATAATATTTCAAATATATAGGGAGAACTTTCTTACAGGGAAATATGCCTTCCACCACAGCAGCAGTGAAATGACCAATGTTAACAAGAGAAGTTGCTTAGAGTATCTATAGCCCTTTTAAGGCCTACGCGCGCCTTTCCCTCTCCTTCTTCATTTTCTTTCTTTCTGCCTATTTTTTTCTCTTCCCCTCGAGGCAACGGCGGTGACAGCTACGGAGCCACTAGGGTTGTTGTTATTGTTGATGAACCAGTAGCGGGGCCCGAGCATTTTTTATCCCTCTTCCTTCACTCGTAACAACACCGCATGGCTGAGAAAGAACTGGCAGGTATATAAACTATATAGGCAAGCGGTTCGCAGTGGCTAATGGCGGCAGCTACGCGTTTAGCTCAGGTTGTGCGGGCTACCTAGCATTGTATCGAACACAACCAGCGTTCCGTTGAAGGCAACAATGTTCACCGGCGTTCTAGGCTGAATCCACTTTTATGCCGGTAGCATGCGACACCGGCAGGCGGCTTCTTGCACACTGCGAAAAGCGCAAGCCTAATCCTTCCTGATGAATGTTCGCGCTCATTATTATTCTCATCTAATTTGAGCGTCATTATCATTGCTAATGTGATCATTGCCATTATCAGTAATTTCGGCCTCATTGTCATCGCTACTATTATTCTCACGGTAGCCAAGGAGAATGAGGATGTGCGTTTCCCGATCCTTGGCGTGGCGCAGTGGTTAAAGCACTCGAGGGGCGATCCAAGGGATGGAGGCGCGATCGCCTGTGGAGACAGGATTTATTTACTTGATTTATTAATTATATAGCTAGTTACGATGGACAAGGCCGGAGGCGGCGCCGCGAAACGCAGGAACGGGCACCAAAAAGCTGCCTTATATAACTACCAATGACAGCTTGATGACTCCGCAGCCCCGCTTATAAGGCGGCGTCTGGACAGCACCAAACAATGAACAAAAACACTAAACAAATCAGGGCTCTTGGTCAATGCAGAACAAATGCGAAACACTCCAAATAAATAAAAATGTTTTCAATGAGTAAACATTTCTTTACGCTATGCATTACAGCAGTTAAATTAATTGAAATTAAGTGATTGCGAATAGCTTGAAAGTTTATTTGAATAAATAAATAGAATAAATAATGAAAAGTGCGTAAAGGGAGTTCAGAGTTGTCAAAATTATTGAAAGAAAAAGAAATACTTGATTGTGGTAAGTACGAAAATTTATTAATAGAAATAACGTAAATAACTAAAATTTTGTTCAAATGAGTCAAAATACTTTTATTCAAAAGCCAATATTTGCTGGTGGTGTGCATTGGTGTAGAAAAATGAGAAAAAGTTTTAAAAATAAATAGAAATAAATAAACACAATTCAATTGGTAAAATAACGGTGAAATTGACAGAACAAAAAATTTAATGCGATAAAGCATCTTCCTTGTGTGTGAAGCGCTATCGGGTGATATCCGTAACGGCAGAGTTTAAGTGCCCTCATTTTTATTAGTAGATAGCACTGGAGACAGCTAGCAGCTGTGTGTACGGGCAGTAAATTGAACAAATTTTTTTACTCGAAATTACTGTAGTTAATTGCTCAGCCCAGTGCGCCAGTGGCGCAATGGCCTTCGTCAGTGCGAACTGTGAGACATCAATAAATTGATGCGACGTTGCAAACGAGCAATGAATGGGAAAGAGTTATGAAACCGAGCGCCTGCCTTAAGTCGACCCATTGCAGGCGGCCTGCGCGGTTTGTGCTTTTTATTATCTTATCTCACGTAAGCCGACTTTGACGTCTGGTGTACGTGTGTGCTGGTGGTCCGTAACCGAGAGCACAGTAGTCGGCCGCTCTTGTAGCCACAATAAGTACTCTACTGCGACAAATTTTACGTCTCTATTTCACTCCTACATTCATTCTTGGATTACGATGCGGTTGCGGTGTCTATCAAGGTTTGTAAGATCTCGCGTCTTTCGATTGTTGGAGTTTCTTTCTTTCTACAAGAAAGGGGTAGCAAGGGCAAAAGGCGACAATCCTGACTGGGCCTTGGCTCCCAAAACAGACAACAGCACGCACCTCTAGTGTATATAAAATATAAAACAGAAGCATTATGCAACACTTACATACGATATATAAAAGGTATCAACACCTGTAGTATTCATTAAATATTCAAATAAACAGACCACGCACTCAATAACATAAATTTCATCGCAAAAATGATTTGCACAAAAAAGATTGCATAATAGAACACTGCAGCCACTAACATCCATGAAGCTATAGTGGATATTCATTTAAATATTGTTTTACGTTTTTTTTAAATACCCTAGGTGCCAATGCAAATTGCACATTTGGTGTTGTGTTGTTGATAAGGTATGGCACCTGAAAAGTTAATTTCTGTTTTCGATAGTTGGTTCGACTAATAGTCAAAAATTTTTTTCGTGTTCGCAGATCATACGTTACTGTAGATATATTAGGTAGAGTAGTATACAGCTTATTATGGTTAATGTACGGCAGAAGACGAAAGTAGTAAATGTGATTAGCGGCTAAAAAAGCATAATTTTTAAACAAGGGTTCTGTACGCAAGTCTCGCGGTATATAGTAATAACCTTCAATAGCTCGAAGGGTTTTTTTGGAGAACAAGCCATTTATATTTTGCAAAAGGAGTGGTTCTCTATATAAGAATACAGTATGTTAGTTTGAAAAAAAAGAGCATAATAAATTGAAATCTTTTGCCAAACGGGTACCAAATTAGAAATTCTGTAAAGTCATCCTGCAATTCTGCTCAATTTTACTCAGTTTAAAATGTGCATATTCTATCAAAGGTTTCCATTGAACCAAACGCCTAGAAACTTGTGATTTACAACGTTGCTGTTATATTCAGTTACTACACTACATTGAAGAGTTGTGTTGATTGGCCTAAAAAGTGTAGGTAGTGTAAGGAAGAAGATGATACAGCGCCGACACTAACGACGATAAAGACGCCGATCAGCTGGTGCGCGCACTGAGAGCTCGGACTGTCTTGTTCGAACGAGCTTGTGCTTCGCTGTACGATCGTCTTGTGTCACCGGTCGCCGTCTCCAGTCCTTCGAATAACCCCAAATAAACCCATCTTCATTTGGTGGAGGTGCAGGGTGCGACTCTTACACCATCACCGTGGAGCTCCGCAGTCGTACGATACCTATGGCGACAAACGAGGTAAACGAACAGCCGAAGGCAGCCCCTTCGCAGTTCATCTCATGCTCCGGTGCCATTGGGCAGCGAGACCCCGCAGTTTTCAGCGGGCAGGGCGACCAGGACGTTGAAGATTGGTTGGCCTCGTACGAGCGGGCAAGTCGTCGTAACAACTGGGATGACCGCATGAAAATCAACGTCATCTTCTACCTGGGTGATGTTGCTAACCTCTGGTATCGAAATCATGAGGCCGACATGCCAAATTGGGCCAACTTCAAGTCAAAGTTCACGGACGTTTTCGGTCGTCCCATAGTTCGGAAACTACACGCTGAAGAAGCTCTGCGCGTACGAGTTCAGCATGAAGGGCAAAGCTTCACAAGCTACATTGAAGTCGTCATTATTTTATGCAAGCGTGTCGACCCGTCTATGGATGAGGCTGCCAAGATAAAATACATAATGAAGGACATTGATGTGGATGTATTTCACATGCTGTGGGCAAAGAGCCCAACCACGGTGGCATCAGTATACATTAGCAAAGTTTCGACGAAATACTCAAGCAACGCCTCTGCACTCGTCGCTCTCCCGCACCTGCTGTGTCCATCTGTGGCCTGGCTGTGAGCAGCGACCTTTTGGCTGGCATCAAAGGCTTCGTTCGGGATGTGGTCTCCCGAAAGCTTGGGCTTTTGTCTGGCCCACGCCCGTCATATACAGCCCAGCTGCTTACCCCTCCTATGCGCCACACCATCACGCAGCAGGTTGCTGATGCCCTTCCCAGTTTCGGCCAGCCAGCGCCTGTCACATCTCATTCCGACCCTGCTCCACTGCAGCCCACTCCTCTTGCTGCACCATTGAGTTACAGCCCCCCTGTTGTCGTGCCGCCTCTACCTGTGCAAGTACAGATGCCTCCGACCTATGCACAAGTTACCGCCCGCCCACCGCCGCCACAGTCATTTGCGTACGTGCCGACTATGGCGCCACCATCTGTCATCCCATGGTTCCGATCTACAACCGGCCTATTTGCTATGCCTGCGGTATTCCAGGCCACGTTGCCCGCCTGTGCCGTCGCACTCTGCGCTCTGCCCCTGCACGCACTATGGATGACTGCAGTTACCAGTACGACACCTTGTGCCCACCGTCGGTTACATCTCCAGGGCAGCCGCACAACTCGTCGGGCTGCCAGCACTTTCCATTGCACCGCTCACCGTCCCCTCGCCCTCGGTCCGCGTCTCCAATGCGGCGTCGCAGCGTGACACAAGACACGAAAAACTAGCCGCCGCAGTTCTTGGGGCACGAACTGCGCACATTTCGCCTACCACAAGTCCTCGTCTGTCTCCGCCGAACGCTCTCGAAGTTTTTGTTGATGGTGTTCGTACCCTTGCACTCGTCGATACAGGGGCCACTCTCTCCGTCACTAGCGAAAGTTTTTGTCGCTTGCTTCATAAAGTTGCCACCCCGCCTTCTGGACGCTCTCTTCGCACCGCCAGTGTCGATTCTGTTCATCCGTCTGCTGCTTGCACAGCGCGTGACGTTATCGCGGACATCTTATACATCGTCGAGTTTTTAGTGCTTCCTTCATGCTCGCATGACTTAATTCTTGGCTGGGATTTTCTGTCCCGCCGCAATGCTGTTATTGACTGCGCCCGCGCCCACGTCGCCTTCTCTGCGCTCTGTGATGCGGTTCTTGACGATGCGCCGTATTTTTCTTGCGTCAAACGTGTCGCCGACGACACCGACATTCCGCCCAACTGTGCTGTGATTGTTCCCGTGTGTGTAACCTTTTCCTTAGACGCGACTGTTCTTTTTGCGCCTTCTCCCATGTTCGCTTCTCGCCGTAAACTCCTTCTTCTCTTTGCTGTCATCGATATTAACCGCGGCGCCGCTGAGATTGTTGTTGCGAATGCCTCAACCGCTGTGGTCCCGCTACTTCGTGATGAATGCCTTGGTCATATTGAAGTTGCTGACCTCATCTCGCCGTTAGATGTTGACGGGTATTTACCACAGAGTGCCCACGTAGCCTCCCTAACGATGTTTACTGCATTTTCGATATACCGACTTGGGACCTTTTTCAATCATCTGTGGCCAGTGACCTCGACCCGACTCACCGTGAGCGATTGTTTGTTCTCCTCAACCAGTTCCTTTCTTCGTTTGCCATGCAGACGACTTGCTTGGGCCGTGCGACCGAGGTTGTTCACCACATAGACACCGGCAGTCATGCCCCTCTTCGCCAGCGCCCTTACCGTGTTTCGCCTACGGAGTGCCGTGTTATTGCTGAGCACGTCGACGACATGCTAAAACGTGGTGTAATTCAGCTTTCATCACGTCCGTGGTCGTCTCCCGTGGTACTTGAGAAAACGAAGGATGGCTCTATAAGATTTTGCGTTGACTACCGCCGTCTTAACAAAATTACTCGTAAAGACGTATACCCACTACTCCGCATTGACGACGCCATCGATTGTTTACAACGAGTCGAGTTCTTTTCGTCCCTGGACCTGCGCTCTGGTTATTGGCAAGTCCCTATGACTGAGTCTGACCGCCCCAAGACAGCCTTTGTTACCCTTGATGGACTATATGAGTTCACTGAGATGTCGTTTGGTCTTTGCAACGCTCCTGCTACGTTTGAGCGAATGATGGACAACATCTTACGCGGCCTCAAGTGGAACATTTGCCTTTGTTCTTTGGATGATATCGTCGTTTTCTCTCCCAATTTTCCGACGCACCTTGTTCACTTGCACCAAATCCTGAGCTGTCTCACTGGCACCGGTCTTCAACTTAACCTGAAGAAGTGTCGTTTTGGCGCCCGCAAGCTGACAATACTGGGTCATGTTGTGTCCAAAGATGGTGTCCTGCCCGATCCGGACAAACTACGTGGGGTCACTGAATTCCCGAAACCGACTTCTGTTAAAGAGCTGCGCAGCTTCGTCGGCCTATGCTCATATTTTCGCCGCTTTGTCTACAATTTCGCTACCATCATTGCACCGCTTGCAAAATTGCTAAATGGTCCTGCCGACTTGTCCACATGGACCCCACTCTGCGATGGTGCTTTTTATTAGGATTCAAACTGAGTTTATTTGCCGTCAACCGAATCTCTAAATTGTTTAAATATTCATTGACCGTAATTTGTAGTTTAGACAAGGAACAGTCCGTAAAAAAATATTGCTATCATCCACGTACATAATCAGATCAGGTGAGTTAGGATTATTTGTGATATTATTTATATACACGATAAATAACAGTGGTCCCAAAATTGATCCTTGGGGAACACCTTGCTGTATAACCATGCTAGTATAGCAGCAGTTATTAACTCGTACAAACTGTAGTCTTTTCCACATATAACTTCTTAATAAATGTAGTGGCACACCACAGACTCCATAATCAGCCAATTTACTTAATGAAATTCCATGTTGTAGACAATCAAAGTATTTTAGAGTATCCAGGAACAAACCAAGGGTATATTTCCGACACTCAATGTTATCAATTATTTTTTCTTTTATGGTTAGCAATGCTTGTTCAGCACACCTTCGCTTCACAAACCCATACTGAAAGCTGGTTATAATTCTGCACTTGTGAAAAAACTTTTCGAGCCTAGTATTGATTACTCCCTCGAACGCTTTGGATAATAAAGATAATATAAAAATTGGACGATAATTAGGAATTTTATTCTTATTTCCACATTTATGTACCTTTCAGCCTACTCCTATAAACAATTTGGAAGTATTGGATGATCATCTAGCTGACCCACTACTACACAACGCTGCCTGCCAGGCTGTATATGGCAATATTTACAGGCGCACTAAACATGCTATATACTGTGAGCTGTACGAATAATCCGTTATCGGCAGTAGTCATCGATAAAAAATGGACAGCTTGCGAAAATTTAAATTGTTCTCGCGAGGAACTGTACACAATATTGTTTCTTATATAGATAATTGAAATTATATTTCGTTCTGTTTTGTTATATATGGTTATGTGCTATATTCTCACAAAAATAAAGGCGCCATAGATGCAAAGTTACCAATCGACACACTTACTAGGCGATACTGAAAGCGTCCAACAAGATCAAGAGGAAGAGAACAGCGCTTTTCATATTCCTACTTGCGACCGCCTTTAAAGCAATACTGATTGCTTGACAACAAGATCTAGCGCATTTTAGTGCATGTTTTATATCTCCTAAGGAACAATGGGCGCTCGATCACAAAAGCTAAGAATGAGAAAATAATAAAGGTGAGAACTATCATAAACGCTGTCAGATACAGTGAAGGGAAGGCTAATGAAATTTAAATGAAGATAACCAGTGCATGAAAACGGCACACGCATAGTAGAAAGAGCGGTCCGAACCAACTCATCACGAAATTCATAAACCAGTACAATACGATATATGTACTTTGGGTTTATTTCGCGCTAAACATCCGGAGTACTGTATCCTGCATATCTTCATATTGAAAATAAATGTATTTGCTATACACTAGCCTGCTAAATATTTCCTTCTTATTTCTGTGCAAAGCAAAATTCAAATCATATGAGATCTAATCGCATATTTCATACAAATCTGAAAATAGTTTCATCAATCTACTTGCAACAATTGCGTGTTCGATTTCTTTAACAGTTTGGAGAATCTTACTTTGTTGTCCGGATATCGCCCAACAAAAAATTTGCAGTCGAAATATTCTTTATAAGAATTAAGCTTTTATGTAACCAGTAATGTGCAAGTGCTCGTTTTATAAAAACCCTCATTTTAGAGCTTTATAAATACATTTTCTCCTAACTGCGCCATTATATTTTATGAACGTAATTGGAATGGAACACAGGTTTTCCTGCATTTACTCTGACCACTTATTCCACGCAAAAAGGTGGACCAGCAGGTGTCTGTTTAAAGCCTTGACATTGACTGTTGACGACGCACGAAGACCTGGAAGAACATCTCAGATTTATCTCGAGGGTTCGTCGGTTACTCACACTGACTTGAGCACATTCCTTATAAAGCGTCGTCACTCTGCAAGCACCTGCCCGCTTTCTGAGCCACGGCGATTGAAAAGGAATAAGCTTAAGTCAGTATGAGTCACCTACAAAAGCTAGAGACAAACCTGGGAAGTTCTCAGTGGTCTTCGTCCGTCGGCGACGGGTAATGTCTAGTCTCTAAACAGAGCTAAATCTGGAAGGTTGACGTCCGCGAAGTTTGATTAATAAACTGGACGTGCCGCTGTGCGGCGACAGGATTAGGAGGAGGGAGGGCGGGCGCCCTATCCCGAGAGGCGACAACGTCTTCATTACCTATAAAAAATAAAAAGGGGGAAAAGTAGAAGACCCATCAACTAAAGTCCTTTGGCACGACCATGCCTTTCTCAGGGCAGAGAGGGGAAGACCTTATTGATGAGCTTTCAAATGGTGTTCCTAAGGATTTTTTTTTCGGCTCTTCATACCGGGTGGCGGTTAACTTTCCAGTCCACCCTACCAGCCCCAATTTGAGGCCGGTTTCTAGGCTGGAAACCGCGATTTCCCAACCCTTATGTGGTTGGATTTGAATTGGATGTGGTTGGATTAGATTGGTGGTTGGAATTCGTGGGCAGAGATATAAAACTGTCGAAGTTGGCTATCGGAGCCTAACAGAAATAACATTCGCTTATGTAATATCTTGCGTGGATAAGGGCTAAAAAAGCTGTTGAAAGGAATCTGCAAGCCTTAAGCTGTTTGTTCTTTCGAGAGGAAATTATTTCTTCGAGGTGGAGGTGTGTGGTGGGTAGACAGTTCTTAGCTCCTAATTGTGAAGCGTAATGTCATGATAGTTGATGAGCCGGTGTCTAGCTCTATCCTTGACTAGTGTGCCCCACTCAGCTAACATATGCTCGAGTAAGGAAGGGCGCCACTTCGTTAATGAAACTATCTATGTAGGCTAGCACCCAAACAATTTGAATGAGTCTGAATTATGTGGACAAAGAATTCAGAATTGTTTTCTAAGCAGAATAAATCTGTTCCCGTGCAAAATTCGTGATTGCAGTTTGAGTCTCTCGGAAAATCTGGCAGCGGAGGAGAAAATGGCAAGCGTAATGGCTGTTTCTTCCGCTTCGAGGGAAGTTGTTGCTTTGATCGAGCACAAGGCTATGATTTTGGTGTCATGCGATGCTACACTGATGGTCTTGACGAAACTGTGGTTTTACTCTGCCTCGTCCACGTAGACCGCATCTTTGTCATTCGCATGAGCTTGTAAAGCCTTGGCATGAGCCTCACGTCTGGCCTGGTTGTAAGCTGGGTGTATGTTTTTGGGCAGGGGCCGATCTGTGAGTTTGTCTCTACTGTATCTTGGGACGGCTTTCGTGTGAGTGAGAAGTGTAACTATTGGCTTAATGTTTTGCGAGACGAGAATGTGTCATACTGCTTTACTGTGAAAATCGTGAGCATTCACATATTTACATATGCCCTTGACAGAATAAGAGTTCTGCAGGTTTATTGCCGCTTATCTGTAGTCTCTAATTTCACGTCCATTCACTGTGAAACTGGACCTGACTGCTTCACAATAGGGGGGAGTGGGGCTGGTTCTTCTCCACAAGCGTCCGGAGCAAGGGTCCTGTGGAAGGAGAAGTGATAATTATATCCGTATGTTGCAGAGGATGCCAAGCGAAGGACAATAGCCAAGTTAAAGCAAGCAGGAAACTATAGACCTCACCTGAAAAGACCGAGGGAGGCTCACTCCTCTGGTTTTCGCAGAGTAGAGAAATTGCTGGAGGCCAATATTACGACAGGTCGGCAAACGACCGCACTCTCCAGACCCCTTAGTAGAGTGAGCCGCCATTTTTATTTGTGATGAGCCCGGCTAAGCATATTCTTCAAAAACGCTAGAACTAAGGTTGGGAAATGAGAGGCTAGCTATGGCGACTCTTGCATGTTAGTAGTGGCACAAACTGCACGTGCTGATAGTTCAATCAACGAATTTGTGGTGACGCTGATCATCGTTAGTATGCAAATCTTTTGCAATAAATATTCTGTGTATGCCCCATAAAAATAAGACGTCGAAGCTTAGAGTGGAACCCTAGAGTGCAATTGCTTGTTTTTTAATTAGGACGCTTTAAGTATCTAAGATGCATCTTAATTAGTCGCTATTTATTTTTTTGCTGAAACTTTGAGAAGTGCCCAGGTAAAAATGCCTTAAACTGCGTTTCTTCGGCAAGTGCTTCGACTATGGAATGTACAGTCGTGAGCAAAAGTGGTATATAACAGTCAGCCAGTGACAGATCTTGAGAGAACTGCATCGCAACTTCATCTAGCAACAGCTATCTGAGATGGAGACAATAGAGGCAGTGCCCCATTTGATCCACATGCATGTGCCACTGTGGCTGTCCCTTACACTGCCGCTAGATGCCATTTTGATCCAATTTTCTCAAGCTCTGTCACTGGCTAAGGGTTTTATACCACTTTTTCTCACGACTGTACACTCTTCTTTTTCCTTATAATCCCTGACAGAGTGTCCTAGTGCTTTCCCTAGTTTATCGCCTCAACGAATATCCGTAATTGCTTTACAAACAAACGAGTACGAAATCCACTTGTGCGTATTGGTGCCAGGGAAACTCAACCGGAAACTGCTGTTGATAGTTGATTTTCCCCTAATGCCGATAAATGTTTAAAACGCGAAGTATTCACTTGTAAAGTTCATATCAATATTCGCTTTACTACAGAAATTTTAAAAGTCATACACATTTTATTTTGAGATTTCCTTTCGTCACTCTCAAGTAGTTTATAATTGGAGAACGGAGAGGTCTTATGATAAGGCTGATGTCCCATCTCGTTGCTCACAGCAACAATTCAATGCTTCATAAAAATGATCCATTATGTTTGCTGGAGCTTGACACCGAATGCAAGAGCATCAGAATTCGCGATTAAAGGAATGCTCTACGTCAAAAAAACAATCAACGATATATAGTGAACTACCACAGCTGTTTTGCGGTGTTGAAAATTCTTCCTAATGAACACATTGGCATGAAGGAAAAAAAAACATATCAAAAGGCAGAGCAGAAAACGGTACGCAGAACAAATACGTTTGACAACACTTGTTTGTTTCATTCTTTTTTCACAGATATTTATTATTTATTTATTATTTATTTTACAATACTGTGAGCCTTTCTCAGGCTCTGACAGCAGTGGAAAAAAAAGTATAAACAGCAGGCATAGTGTTCCAAGGCAGCAGGAAAAGCATACAGAGTACACCGTGAATAACACATCAAGGTTGCTGATATTTAAAAGCTACGTTGACTCGTGAACAACGAAGCGGGCAGTGAAACAACAACTCTACAACAATGACATTTCTTGAAAAAAAGATTCAACGCTGGCAGAAAAGGCATCAAGCGACACATCATTCATAAACTGGTGGGGCAGGTTGTTCCATGTTTTTATGGAACGGGGAAAAAATTAGAATTTGAACAAGTCACATTTAGCAGAAAACGGTCTTATACACATGTAATGGCTAATTCTTTTAGAGCGATGATAAGGCGGCTTTAGGTACAAATTTTTATCTATGTTGATGCAATTGTTATATAGAAGGAAATGAAATTTCATGCACGCGGTCTGTCGCCGGCATTCCAACGTCGAAATGCCCGCGCTTTTACGCAGAAGTGTCACACTTTCGTAACGTGAGTAACGGTTATATATAAACCGGAGTGCTAGGTTTTGAATTCTTTCCAGTTTTTTGTTCAGATAAGATTGATGAGGGTTCCAAACTATTGCACTGTACTCAAGAATGGGTCGTGCTAATGTCTTATATGCGTTTAGTTTTACATGTGAGGGTGCAGCTGATAATTTCCGTCGTATGAATCCAATATGTCGGTATGCTTTTGTGCATATGTTATCGATATGAGATTCCCAGCACAATTTTTCCGTGATTGTTACTCCCAGGTACTTAACTTCTTTACTGCGTGTCACAGCAGATCCTGATAACAGATAAGTGAAGTAAATGGGAGTCCTCTTCCTGGTTATGTAACAGATGATGTTTTGCTGACATTTATTCTCATACCCCAAGTGTCACACCAAGAGGCAATGTTATTCAGTGTTAAGTTTAGATTATTTTGGTCATCTTATGAACAGTCGTATATACAACGCAGTCATCTGCAAACAGCCTTAATACAACATTCTGAGTTACACAGGAGAAAATATGATTGATGTAGATAAGAAAAATGTAGACCCTAATACGGATCCCTGGGAACGCCTGAAAAAACATCCAATGTGTCTGATTTAGGATTTTTTATTTCGACGTATTGCGAACGGCCTGAGAGGTAAGTGACGATCCAGGAAAATATTTTTGAATTAATACCAAATAGACTGAGCTTCTTAATTGACTTACAATGTGGAACAGAGTCAAACGCCTTTGCAAAATCAATAAACATTGAATCTACCAGCAGAGCAGAGTTAATGGCAGCCGCAAAGTCGTGTGTAATCTCAAGTAGTTGAATAACGGTTGGTAAACCCTTCCTGAAACCGTGCTGGTTTGCATATAGAAGTTTGTTGTTTTCCAGGTAAATTATGAGTGCTTTGTTAATTCATGCTCCAATAATTGCAGCAACAGCTAGTCAGTGATATGGTTCTGCATGTGTTTACGCAAAGTCTGTTTCCAGTTTTTTTTGAAAATCGGGACCACCTTTGCGCAGAGCCAGTCGATGGGTACGGACGCTGTTTCTATAGATAAGAAGATTTTGTGAAGGAACGGACACAGGTGTTGCGCATATCGTTTTAGAAAAGCGTTAGGTAAGCTGTCGGGCCCAGGCGATTTCTTTTCGTCGAGCTTTAACAACAAATTAAGAATGCCACATTCCGTTACAACAATGTCAGGCATACTCGATTGGTATTCCGCTTGACTGAATTCTGGAGCGGGAGCACGAGTCAACACAGACTGAAAATATTGATTAAAGGCGTTTGCGATGCTGTATGCGTCGTATGTAACAGCCCCGTCTATTTCCATTTGATCTATTGATCCTCCCGGCTTTGCCATGTAACGCCAGAACTTTTTTGGCTCATGTGTTATAAAATTGGTCAACGTATTCGTGAAAAAGTTGTTCCTTGCCGTAGAAAATTCAGCTCTAAGCGTTTGAGAAAGCTCACTTAAAATAATCAAATTGGTTTTCTTTTTACGCATTCTCTGTATCTTTCTTTTGAGGTGAATAATGCTGCGTGTAATCCAAGGTGTTTTTCTATTTACTCGCTTTCTTATAGTTGGGATGAATTTTTCTTCACAATGCGCCACTATTCGTTTTAGCTGCAACCATAAGTCATTCACGTTTTCAGATTTCGGGTGCAAGATACCGTCTAGCATTACTTTAATGTAATCGATAATGCTGACATCATCAGCCCTGTGATAGTCCTTAACAGATATGCGGGATACACGGGAGCTTTGGTCGGGGCTGGAGCTTAAGTTATCAAAAGTGAGTAGTACCATTTTATGATCCGAGATTCCATTCTCGATACTGATATTGCGGCTAAGTGTTTTGGAAACGAGAGCAAGGTCGAGAATGGAGCTAGCTTGCCCTTGTATACGCGTTGGTTCCTTAACAAGTTGGACCATGGAAAAACTAAACATAAGATTCAAAAGCATTTCACAACTACGGCGCTCGTTTCTAACTATTGTTAGATTTTCCCAGTCAATCCCCGCTAGGTTGAAATCACCAACTACGATAAGCTTAGAACGTTCCTTAACTTTACGGCACAAAAAATCGTGGAGCTCAGCGAGATTGTCGACTGACGCGTTCGGCCGTCGGTATATGACGCCCAATAGCACTGACGTTCCGTTAACATCGATACTGCACCATACGCTCTCATGATTGGAAATTCTCTTATCTTTTTTAAATGATAGGCCTTCCTTAATAGCAATACCAACGCCCCCTTCCCTACTATCACGGTTAAAGCGAATGAGAGAATAAGAGTTTGAGAGCACTTCCGAATCATGTATTTCAGGATGTAACCAGGTTTCAGTAATCACAATTATATCAAGGCTATACATCAATACAATTACTTCCAATGCTGTGGATTTATTGACAATGCTCCTGGCATTGAAACCTATCAAAGACAGCGGAACTGAAGTAGTCTGTCACAATATAGAATGAAAGTCTTCGTCTTCAGCCTCACATGTTTCGCGTTTGACAAGTGTCCTCCTGCTTTCAATGCTGTCCCATGCGTAAAGATCGTTGCCTATCTTCAGTTTATCAAATATTAACGACGCTTTCTCGCCCCTGTCACGAATTGTTCGACACGATTGCCATAGTTTCCGGCGCGTTGCCCGTATTGCAGGTGAGAAGTCTTCAGAGATGGATACGTTTTTTTCCTTTCAACTTGAAACAGTTTCGAAGAACAGACATTTTTCAGAAAAATCGAAGAAACGAAGAATTACTGGACGTTCGCGTGTAGTACCTTTCTTGTCGATCCGGTGTATCCTTTCAATAGATTTTGCTTCCACTTTAAGAATATCCTTAAAAATGTCATGCCACACCCGTTTTTCTAATACCACCGTAGTTTAATTCTCACCCTCACTAAGGCCGTATATGATTAGATTGTTTCGACGACTTCGGTTTTCCAAGTCTTCTATTTTTCTACTCAGGCGAGTAATCTCTTTAGCCATAGTGTCAATTACTTCCTCGCATTTTGTACCCTTTTCACTACACAGCTGGAATGAAGAAATGTATGTCTCTATTTCCGTGAGCCTTGCTTGAACACTCTGTAAAGCTACTTGTAATTGGTCCTGTTTAGACTTAATTTCGGTGACAGTGTTTAAAATCATATCCAGTTTATCTTCATCAGGCCCTGGATTCTCTTCGACGTCACCACTGACTTTTAGCATTAAGAAAACAACGCGAGATGCGTCAACACAACACTGGAGCAAGCAGCGTGGACTCGGCAGCACCAATAAGGCAACACAGTTACTTGTAAGAGGTCTAGTACAAGATTGTTTGTCACCAACCTGTACGATGCAAAACACGAAGTCAGGCATCGTGCGCCGTGCAGTGCCGCCGAGTCCACTGAAGGTCGCGCTCCAGCGCTCCGCTCTTTTAAGCCCTCCTGATGACTTGATTCTTCTGGGTCGTGCGCAGAACGGGGAATCAAGCCTGGGCAGATCAGCGCCGGAATGTACGTGCGGCGGAGCTTTCTGTGAGGATGTAGGTGTCTCAGCATTTGAGGCATGATCCTGTAGACAGATTGTTGTTGAAGCCACTGCTCATGAATGAGATGCGTAGTCGGTCGGTGCCAAGGAACGGCCGTCCGCGGGTCCCTGCAGCCACAGGAACACCTGTACGATGCAAAACACGAAGTCAGGCATCGTGCACCGTGCGGTGCCGCCGAGTCCACTGACTCGGCGGCAAATAAATAATGATAAAAATAATATTAATGAAAGTTACTAAGCACGCCACGCTTTAAATTGAAATGCTATAAAATGTATTTTTATTTCTGGTTATACTTCAGGCGAGTAATATATGTACAGTGTTTTCAAAGAACAAATGAACAATAACTCCGATCGATCTCACGTTCCCACAATACCTGTTAAATGATTATTGCACTGCTAAAATGAAATAAATATATTTTGCTGCTAGCTGCCTATGGGTGTTTTCAGCGCTCATAAGGTGCAGTAGGTTCGAGCGCGAATTTCATTGAATTGATTTTCAGTGCAAACATGAGCGCTCATTTTTGTTCGTATGCCAGAAGGATAGCAAGAAGCTTCCAGCGTTATTTTGAAGATAGTAGGCGTCGTTAACAACAACCTTGGCGTTCATAATAATATTATAAGTGTGCAATCAGAAGTTTAATACGGAAACAAAACCATTCTTTCGCAAAATTTCAGTTGCTCTTCCTAAGCAGGCAAGGATAGAACCATACTGGCCGGCCGCCTTAAAGGCAAGAGGACCAAGCATTATTAAGGGGCGTGTGTGTGCGTGTGTGTGCGTGTGTGTGTGTGTTTGTGTGTGTGTGTGCGTGCGTGCGTGCGTGCCGGTAAATTTCACGGCTAAACCAAACATTTATGAAACGATTCATTACGATGAGCAAAACTCTTTCGAGCCACTTAAATAACTATAGTGCACTAAGGCAAAAGCAGTTTCACAGCTATTATGGTAGCTAAGGGCACACTTGGGTCAGTTGCTAGGCACGTTGATAGGCATGTCTAGAAGAAATTCATTTAGTAATTAGTAATTATATGAGAAATATTTACGACATGTACCTTGACACTAATTAGGTGTTCGTTAAATTTTTTAAACGTGCTTGTGAATACTCATAAAAGAATAGGTTAACACCGCTAACAAATAGACATTCACAAATAGGCACACAGGGCAGGCGCTGACTCCTTTTTCGAAACAACACCAATTACAAATTTCTTCAAAAAATGCTCGCACACCGTTGGCAACATATGCATATCGGTTTTAGCCTTCCCTATCTTACAAAAACCGAAAATACAACTTACACTACTAAACCGTGGTACAGATGAGTCACTGATACATTCCGAACCTAGTTTTTTGTATCGGAGGCTTCTAGCAACTCACAGGAAAAAGGGTCCCTGCTCCTGTCTAAAATCTTAGTTTTTGTGAGCATCGGTTAACAATTTGCCTTGACATCTCACGATTGGCACTAGACAGGTGCGTGTATATTCGGACTTTTTTACTGAGACCGCGTATGCACTGCATCCCTATCGTTCACACATCGGCCAGTTTGGGCGATGTATACTTTGCCACAGGTTAAGAGAATTAGAGACATACCTCCTGTCGCGCATTTTACGTGGGGCTTGACGTATTTTTAGTGCATACTTGTTTTCTGTTGACATCACCTGTGACTCGTCCCCACATGCCTGCCAAGTTTTGGGGCGCAGGGAAGATCATCCTGACACTGGGTTTGCCAGTAATTTTCTTACAATTATGAGGCAGCTTATGCATATAAGGGCTTTATATTGCCTGCCATGTGCGGACAAGTCACGGGCTATGGGAATACAAAACAAGGCTGCACTAAAATGCACTTTAAGCCCTACATCAAATGCACCACAGGTGTTTTTTATCAAATACTTTTAACTTGTGCCAAGGTGTACATCGGCCTAACTGGCCGATGTATGAACGACAGGACGGCAGAGCATAAGCATTCTCTGAAAAACAGTCTGAATTTACACCTACTTGTACATTGACAATCTTGCGATCTCAAGGCACTTTTTAAACCGAAGTTCACAGAAATTAACATTTTAAGCAGAAGCAGGGACGCTTTTGCCCTTGAGTTATATTCTTTCCTTTAATGAACAATGCACCCACTAGCACAGCAATTAGTATTACTTGCGAATAATCACACTGCTTCGATGTCTTCCTGTTTTTGGGACGTGATTATAAAGAATTCCTCATTTTTACAAATTTTGGCTTTGTGTCACGCTGCTCGGTGTGCGTGCAATACACACATCTGCACTGTCTAAACATGTGTTCTAGT
The DNA here is from genome assembly GCA_023969395.1 of Amblyomma maculatum. Lineage (NCBI taxonomy): Eukaryota > Metazoa > Arthropoda > Arachnida > Ixodida > Ixodidae > Amblyomma > Amblyomma maculatum. Next base: position 116,108 of record JAJIZL010019921.1, on the reverse strand, counting down.
TAACTGTTCATGGTAAACGTAGGCCTTCTGGCTTGTAGAGACCACGTTACCATATCAACTTTCGGGTTATTTCGCGGTTGGGCGTCCCTGCATGTTTTACATGAGGAGCATCCCGTAACTTAGTCGTCATAGCACCTGCAGGGGAATGGAGTTCATCGAAGACCTGTCTTCAATATATTTGTCCCTGCGGGGATGAGCCCCGAGACCGGCGTTGAGGAGGCGGCTCCAGTAGTTGGTTTATCTGGTCTACTGTGTCCAGTTTATCGGCGCCCATACCTTTCATGTGACAGTTGTGAGCATGGCTTAAGAGATAGTCGACGCCGACTATCTCGTAATTGGCAGCGAGCATATACCATTTTTTGTAGTTGGGCCACAAGTGACCTCTCTGGCCTGCCTGTTCTTGACGTCCTATGTTTCAAACAAAACGCTAGTCCAGGTACTCCGCCAACATGGCAAAGTCTTGTCCGTCAGTGGGTGAGAGATAAGCACCCGTAATGGTGTTCTGATTGGGACGCGGTATGTGCGGATGAAGATGTGAGCCACGTCATTAGTACCCTACTACCTACGTGTGGCTGGTCATCGCGTGACGTTCCACTACCGAGGTATGTAGAGTGTTTGTCGCAGGTGTGGTTCCTCGGGACACTTTCAGGCACAATGTCAATGGTCACCAAGGGAAGGTTGTACCCTGCACTACCGCCGCTGTGATGATGGCCATCGACGGGGACATGCCCTGTGCGCCGTTCTTATTCGGACGCGTTGGCGCGTGCGCTTCCTCCGCTTACACCCGTGAAGCCGACAGTGCCGGCCCCTCTGCAAAGCCGGCTGAGTCAGCTAAAGGCCAGAAGTAAGTACGAGTAGACTCTGGAGGGCACAACATCAGAAGCATTGCCGAGTCCTACTCCTAGTACACCGGCATAAGAATAGGCAAGCAGTGGTTACATGGAGTTTGACAAGCATTCTGCTGGTCCGACCGAGGTGGTGGTAGCAAGTTCGACTACGGCTGACACCGTGGTGATCGCCGGACCCTCGGGTGAGCCTTCTGCTATCGAAGTAGCTTCTTCCACACCGCCGCCGGAAGCGCTGTGCACGTCTAAATATCGCGGCCTCCAGGCAAAGCATAGGGTTCGGGGAACGAAGCTGCAGTGGAGTTCTAAGGCTTTTTCTCATCAAAAACCAGCGGTGCTTCGGGAACGCCGCCTAGGCATGTCATCAAGCTTACAGCGACGCCCGCCCCTGTTTGCGTATCAAAGATTAGCGGAGCCCTGAAAAAGGGAACAAGACGCGTGAAGAAGCTACCGCCATTGCGAAAGGACTTACAGGAGGCAACCGTGATTGCGAACGAGGAACGGGATATGGACGACAACAGCGGCTCTTTCAGCCTTGGCGTCGAACCCTCCCCGATGCTTACTACACTCAGCGAATGTGACATGGACATGGAGCTCCAGTGAAATGGGAATAAGCGATGTGTTTCATCACCCTCGGGATCAGACATGGCACGATAAGGTCGCCCAGAAGAAAATAATCCCAAACAATTCCGGTTGGGAAGCCCCGCCTAATGTGAGTGCAAAGCACGTTCGTGTTGCCACCTGAGGTGGTGAATCTGCCTTATTGGTTTCCTGAACTCAATATCCGATAAGAAATGAGAAATCAAAATGATTTCTTTATATGCCCATGGGTTTCGGAGCAAACTGAAAGACAGAAATAGTATATTTGACTTGACGAACACAGTGCGATATCTCGATCGTGTCCTCAGAAAACAAATTTCACTACTCTTTCTGATGTATTGGCCTTCAAGCGCGACTTTCATTGGAAGTGCTTCTTTTGTTCGCCGCTTCGCCTTTGAGTGGCATAGGAATTGTGGTGCTAAACAGGTCTCTTTTGTGCCACCATCATTTCACATAGGATGATTTAGAGAGTTTGCTAGCGTTCGATTATTTATTTTTGACAGTGAGGGCAAAAATGACAGTGGCAGTCAAAAATGAAGTTTGACAGTGAGGTCATCTTGTGCATATATGCGCCAGCGAACACAGGCCTTACAACCTTACAAAAAACTGCTTTAAATGGCTGGATGTTTGCTTTCTAGATGGCCGCCACGTAATAGCAGCGCACGACTTCAATTGTATATGAACGGCGGCGCATCATGGACACAGACAAGAAAGGGACACCACATGCGGGCACTACCAACAATTTATTGAACGGAATAGTGGCATATTTATATATACAGCTGAAGCATGAGACTTTTCGCCAAATATTCGCTGCAAACGCAACACGTGGAAGCCAGGCGGCAGCATCAGGAATGGACAAGAACACCAGCAGATAAACTAACAGAAACGGAATAAACAAAAATTGAAATGGAAGGCAGGCCAACACTTAGCAAAAGCAGTGTGGGCCATTCGTAGCCACAGTAAAATATGACATAAGAAGCGAATCAGTCCGGACCCTAAAAAACGAAAACTAAAAAAAAAAAACAAGTAGCAAAAGCAGAGTCAAAAAGCTGAAGCAAAAGCAGTCATAGACCTAAAAAGCAAGCACCAACAAAAAAAAACAAGTTGAATTAGGCCAAAGGCACAGTCAAACGAAAAAAGCAAGAGCAGTCAAAAACCTATACCAGCAACACCTAAAAACTAACAACAAAAAACGATGGTATCAAACGCAGTGTCAAACAAGAGAGGCAAAACCAGTAAAATATCTAAACCAACAAGAACAATCGTAGCTGAAGCAGAGTCAAATGAAGCAAAAGCAGCCAGAAAATCTAAAAGAGCAATAAAAAAAACAACACTCGTAGCAAACGCATAGTACAAAAGTGAAGCAAAATCATTCAGAAACACAAACAAAACAACTAAAAACGATCGTAGCCAAAGCAGAGTCAAAGAAAAGAAGCAAAAGCGGTCAAACCTAAAACAACAAGAAAAGACGCTCCTAGCAAAGGCAGAGTCAAAAGAACGAAGTTAATTAACAGCATGCATAACCAAACAACACAAGGCCGCTCAAAAATTCAGGGCTTAAAACTCGCGTAGTATGTAATGGCACAAAAATTATTAAGAAAGGAAACTTCATTTCTACGGAGAGATACAGAAGAGTCGCTAACACAAGTGCTTCCCATTTTGTCGATCATAAAAGCTTCAAGAATTTCACCTGCCACCTGATTGCGACTCCTGCCCAGAACCCTTATACCGTTAAGCATTGGCTCACAATTGCACTCTTTACAATGGGTAGACAAATTTGACCCGCCTCCGCTCTGTAACAATTTCTCATGCTCTCGTGTCCTGTCCTTATTGCAGCGACCTGTCTCGCCTATATAGACCCCTCCACACGTCAGTGGGTTTTCATGCACAACTCCGGCGGCACAAGAACTGAAACGCTTGCCATACTTATTTTCACACAGGGCTTTCTTCTTCAGCCCGATTTGCGAGCATAATCTGCTCAGCTTTTTGGGCGCGAAGAAAACGACAGGTACGTCATACCGGCCGGCAACCGTCTTCAAGTTGTGCGCCACTCGGTGAATATATGGGAGCACTTGTGGTCGCCTTGATCTTGGCTTAGCAATCATTTTTTCTTCTTTCCTTTCAATTTTTTAAGGGGGTCTCCGCTACTCTGCAAGCAACAGAACAGGGGAAACCAACCATTCGAAGACTTTCGATCTGATCGTTGAAGCTAGGCTCAGCCATATGAGCCCAAGGCTTAACTATCGGCAAACCGAAGCTATCGCAATTCTTACTGTCTTAGAGTGCGTTGATCCGTACGGAAGCAAATTCTTTTTGTACGGGGGGAAAGCATCCAACATACTCGCCCTTCAAAAACATTGACATTAAAATCTAAATACTGCAAGCTGTCTTTGATTGGCAGTTCATAGTAAATACCAGACCTTTTCCTTGTCTGAAAACAGATAAGACTCTTTCCACTGTGTTGAGGAGCGTCAATGCGGTGTTAGTACTTTTAAGAATTACCATGTAGGCATCCACGTATCTGAAAATTCGCAAGACTAGGCCATTGTCAAGGGAAGAAGCTAAGCCCAGTCAATAGATGATAAAAATATATTACACAAGGCAGCGGCAACACAGGAACCGATGCAAATGCCTTTTTTCTGCAAGTACATTTTTGTTCCAAAGGAAACAGACGTAGACCTGAGGTGGAATTCAAGAAGTGATAAAACATTGTCCACACGTAGTCCACCTCAGGTTTATAATGCTATAGCGCCATTAAATTCAATACACTCTCGTACTAATTTTTACAGGTCGCTGTGCGGAACTGAAGAGAATAAACCTTGGACATCCACAGAAAACAAATATCCAACAGAAGACTGGTCTTTTAAAAATGCCGTCACTTCTCCTGAATTCTTGGTTGAAAAGTGATCGTCCACTTCCAAAGTTTTTAACGATTCATGAGAAATTTGCTCACCTTTTGCTTCCATGAATCCCGCTCACATAACAATGGATGTGAAAGGCATGCCTGATGTATGAGTTTTCAAAGTAAAAAACACACAAGCCGTTTTTACGGTGAAAACTCGTACGTCAGGCACGCCTTTCAGGTCCATTGTTAGCGAAAGATGAGCAAATTTCTCCTGAATCATTTAAAAACTCTGGAAGTGGAAGATCCTTTTGCCACCAAGAATTCAGCAGAGCTGATGGCCTTTTTAAAAGACAAGTTTTTTATTGGAAACTTGTTCTCTGTGGGTGTCGAAGATTTATTCTATCCTGTTCCGCATAGCGACCTTTTCAAATACGTACGGGAGTGTATTTAATCTATTGGTGTTATAGCATTTCAAAACTCATTTGGATTAAGTATGGACAATTTTTTATCACCTCTTGAATTCTACCTCAGGTCTACGTTTATTCCTTTGAAACAGAAATGTACTTGCAGAATAAAGACATTTGCATCGGTTCCTGTGTTGCCCCTGCCTTGTGTAATAATTTTTGGCATCTACTGACCATGCCTTAGCTTCTTCTCTTGACAATGGCCTAGTCTTGCGAATTTTTAGATATGTGGATGATTACCTGGTTATTCCTAAAAGTACTAACACCACATTGACTCCCCAGCGCAGTGAAAAAAGCCTTATCTGTTTTCAGACAACAAGGAAAAGGTCTCGCATTGACTCATGAACTGCCAGTCAACGACAGCATGCGGTTTTGAGATATTAATGACAAGGTGTTTGAAGGACGGGTGTGCTGGATGTTCCCCCCCCCCCCCACCTCCCCCCGTGCAAAAAAGAAACTGCTTCCGTACGAATCAGCGCACTCTAAGACAGTGAAAAGGGCGATCGCTTCGCTTTGCTTAGACTGCGCATTACTTAAGTTTTGTGCACACAAGGATGAGGCTAGCTTTCACAATCAGGTCGAAAGGCTTCGACTGGCTGGTTTCCCCTGCCTTTTTGTTTGCAGAGTAGCAGAGACCCCTTAGGAAAAATGAAAGGAAGGAAGAAATAATCCCATGCTAAGCAGGGATCAAGGCAACCGCGAGTGGTCCTCTATATTCACCGAGTGGCGCACAACTTTAAGGAGGTAGCCGGCCGGTATGACCTAGCTGTCGTTTTCTCCGCGTTCAAAAATCAGAGCGGATTATGCTCTGCAAATCGAGCAGAAGAACAAGCTCTGTGCGAAAAGAAGCATAACAAGCATTTAAGTTCTTGTGCCGTCGGAGGGGTGTATAAAATCCCACTGACGTGTGGAAGATAGGCCAGACAGGTAGCTGCATTAACGACACGGCACGGGAGCATGAAAAATAGAAACCAGAGGCGGGACGAATGTGTCTACCGATTGTAAATAGTGAAATTGTGAGCCAATGCTTAACGGTATAAGGGTTCTGGGCAGGAGTCGCGATTAGGTGGCACCTTAAAGTTTTGAAGCTTTATGGTCAAAAATGAGGAAAGCACTTGTGCTAGCGACTCTGCTTGTATCCCTCCGTAGAAATGAAGCTTCCTTTCTTGATAATTTTTTGTGACGTTATGTACAGTGCGATATTTAAGCCCTGAAATTTTGAGCGGCATTCTGTTGTTTGGTTAGGCGTGCTATTAATTTCTTCGTTCGTTTGACTACCCCTAGCCACGAGCGTCTTCGGTTGTTTTAGGTTTGACCGCTTTTGCTCCTTTTTGTTTGCCTCTGGTTTTGCTCCGAATATTTTATTTGCTGTATTTAAGTTTCTGACTGCGTTCGCTTTACTTTTTGACTATGCTTTTGCTACGAGTGTTTTTTTTTTGTTCTTTTAGGTTTTCTGACTGCTTTTGCTTCATTTGTTTGACCCTGCTTGAGCTACGAGTGTTCTTGTTGGTTTAGGTTTCTGACTCATTTTGCTTCTTTTGTTTTATTCTGCTTTGCTACGATCTTCTTTTATTATTGGTTTTTAGTTGTAAAGGTTTCTGACTGCTTTTGCTTCTTTTATTTGACTGCTTTGGCTACGTTCGTTTTTTGTGTATTTGTTGTTGGTTTCTGTTTTTTAGGTTTCTGACTGCTTTTGCTTCACGTTTTTTACTCTGCTTTTGCTATGATTGTTTTCTCGTTCTATTTTTCGTTTTTTAGGGTCCGGACTGGGCTTTGCTTCTCATGTCTTACTCTGCTGTTGCTACGAATGGTCCACAATGCATTTGCCTAAAGTTGGCCTGTTTTTCGTTTCAATTATTTTTCGTTTCTGGCATTTTATCATAGGGCTAGAGATATCTTGTCTGGTTCCTAATGTTGCCGTCTGGCTTCTACTTGTTGGGTTCGCTGCGATTATTTGGCGATGAGTCTCATGCTTGAGCTGCACGTATAAATATGCAACATTTCCGTTCACTAAATGGTTGGTAGTGTGCGCATGTGGTGTCCCTTCTTTGTATGTGTACGCGTTACTCCACCATTCCTTTTCATCAAGCACCAACACTCCCGCCCAACGGTTATCCTGATTTCAATTGTATCATAGACTCAACGTAGACCTTCAAGGCCCTGGTCGAGGGCGACCGACTTGGAACGTACGTGAACTGCAATGTCTGGTTTAGAACTTTGCGCTTCTCGATGCGCACGAACTCACACAAGTTCCGAGTTTCTGCTGGACATGGCGACGTGGTTCATCGGCGAGCAGGCTGGACCGCGCGTATGTGCCGCAGACCCTTGCTACATGTATGACGGCAGCATGTGCTTGTTCTGGGCTTGCCTCAGACACCAATTCAAATTTCTCACCACCGGACAGTATTTTCACTGTTTTCATTAGTAGAACTGGCTCATTTCTTCCGTGGCGTTTTGATGTGCGCATATTTCATGGTTCGCGTTCGCGTGAGAGCTTGTCATTAGCTTTACGCGCCTCGGTTAGTGACAGTGCAGAGAATGTGTGGGATACGTTCAAATCCAGCTCAAATATATTTGGCGCATCCATAGTGCATAGTAAAGGTCATGCACTAAGGTATCGCGTCTATCAGGAGCTGGCAGATAAGGCTGTGAAGGTCGGCATTGCGTATAGGGCGGGTTTACATTCTCCTCTGAAGCGTTTCTGGTGCGACGAGTTACATAGCCGGTATCAGTGCATTATTTTAGCATCGTATCTTTCGGCGGCTGCCTGGCGTGGGAGGCGCATTCCATCGGCATATGCCGAGGTGCATCGATTTGTGCGGAGAACTTACATCCATAGCTCTGCGTTCTGCGTAGCGCTCTCCTCTGCGTCCCGTCAGAATCGTGACTGCATGCGTCTCTTGGCGCACTTCAAAGACATAGCTTCTTCAGTAATATCACGATTGATGTAGGGACTGTAGAGATGCATCCAAAGTTAGCTGGGTTGCCGCTACGATGTTCTTTGCGCACTTCCAACTTTACAGGATTTCAAGACAGTCCAAAAATCAGTGAGACGGGGGTCATCGCCTGGGCCTGAGGGGCTCCCCGTGGACTTTTATTTAAGTTTCTGGGATGTTTTTGGTCCACTACTGACCAATAGTCATCGCCCGTGTTTTGAACATTCCGGTCAGTGTTTGGACAAGCGAATAATGGTCATGCCAAAACGTCATCCTGGGTCATCTCGTCCGGAAGAGTAGAGGCCGATCGCGCTTCTAAACGTGGACTCAATGGCACTCGCAGCCATCCTGGTTCACCGCTTGAGGTGTGTGATGGCCTCCCTAATTGGTTGCCATGAGCTGCGCTTTATTCTTGGCATGGAAATACATAGGTAGTCGTATTCCAGTCGTGACGTTATTGATTACTCACAAAGGTGGGTAGCTAGTGGTAACCCTGTTACTTTTGATCAAGAAAAAGCTTTTAATTCTCTAGAACATGGTACATATTCCGCTTTCTGAATGCTTTTCAGCATGCGCAAAATTTCTAATGTTGAAATAAAAGCATCTATGATCGAACTCAAAGCACACTAGCGATGTACGGGTGAGAAAATGCTCCTTTTCCTGTGACTCGCGGTATCCGAAAAGGTTGTCCTCTCTCACCTAATTTGTTGGCCTCAGCTTAGACCTTATTTGAAGGTCATCGTTACAGACCAGGGTAGTCTTCGCCTCCCTCTCTCAGTGTGTCAGAAACTGCGAGTAACTGCTTACGCGAATGACACTACGTCGTATCTCCCTGATGAAGCGAGCCTACAGCGCCAACTTCATCTTTTTGAGAGATACGGCAAGGTGTCTGCTGCTGCTCTTAATTTTGCAAACATAAATATCTTTTATTTGGGAGGCCAGAAGTACGCCTCAATGGTGCCCTACAAATTAAACACAAGGACATAATCCGCATCCTTTGTATTGATTATTAGGTACGTGGGATAGCATCTTCAGTATAATGTTTCTTATTAAACGACGCTGAGGAGGCTAGTACTTTTGATGTACCCTTCTGGAGAAACGCTACCTTGTCAACATTATTTCCTACCTTGTCTACATTGTACCTCGAACATGCAACATATCCTCCTCTCAAGTATTTACCTTCCCTTCAGTATCTTGTGAGCTCATTTTTGGGGGCAGTGTGCATGGAGCTGGTATGTCATGCAGCACTCAGCCAGCCGCGTTCGAATGATGGGTTTGCCTTCACTTCATTGTCTATCTGCAGCCGGCTGCTGGCTGTACGCTACCTTCTTCGTTTGCTGCACGGAGGTGAGTGTCAAATGCTGGTACTCGCCTACTATGTTTAGGCACAAGTGTTAGGGAACTGTCCCTGTCCCGCTAAACAGGGGTACACTGGTTTTCCTGATGCCTGTTTGTTATTCGTGGATGGCCGCGATTCGGCGCCATGCCCTCATCTCTTTCCGGATGTAGGCATTTTCCCGAGTCAATAGAGTCAAAAGGAACTTTACTTCGTCCGCTATGGCCTGCAGAACGCAGGCGTAGGGCGGATTTCATTTCTTGGCTTCCACTCACAGCATCGTTTTTGTCAGGGCATTTACGTGGCTTTATGTGGCTCTAGGAGTGGGGTGTTTTGTCTACACGAGAGCTGGTGCAACGACGCGGCACTGCGCAGATAGCGCAGCACCCCAACTGCCCAATTCAAGAATCTAATCGTGACTTGGCCCAGCAATGCGTCGTTACCTGTGTCTTTTGTAGTAGAAATCATGCTGCTTTAAAAAGACTTGCCATAAATTCATTTCAGATCAGTGGTAGATGTCCTCGCGGTCGCTTGGCAGGACTGCTGATTGTATAGCGCTTTCGTGTTATGGCGCAATCGTTATGAGGCTGTCGCCTCAAGCCGAAGCCGACGTGCGCTTTTAACATTGCTGGCGCGTCTGCGAAAGGAGATAGTAAGCATTCTGGCTGTCGAAAGTTTCCTCTTTGTCTCCGTATCAGATGGACGTATCCGGGTGGGTTGCAGTCCACGCGGATACTAGTAAGATAATGTAAATGTCTATGTCAATTCACAGCTGTATGCATCCCAAACACATTTGCAATGCACACTCTGCATGGGATTGCTGTATAGGTTCGCACCTATATTTGTTTGTCACATTATTGAGCACTGCAAAATTTCATTTACACTCTCATTCAAAATTGTATATATCATCGTTATAAGCAGCCAATATTTCGTTCTGAATGTAAGAGGGAATTTTAATGTATTTCCTTGACATCAGGTATGTTATGTGCAATGTCTCCTGTTCTTAACCATGTCGGTTTTCAGTTTTAGTCATTTGGCATCACGCATGTCAAATTAGTAAGAAAGAAACCCATCAGATAGCTTGAGAGGATACTGGTAAGCTGTCTAAGGCGACGATTCGATTAAGAAACGCCAGAGTATAAAAGCTTCCAATCCAACACACCAGATTGAATTGGCCGAGATATCAAAGCTAATCAATAAGGGCAAGGTGGCCGATATAAGGAAGTATAACATGGAGAAAATTGAGCATGCTGTAAAGAACGGGGGAAGCCTTAAAGCGGCAAAAAAGAAATTGGGCATAGGCAAAGACCAGATGTATGCGATAACGGACAAGGAGGGCAACGTCATCACGAATATGGACAAGATAGTCAAAGTAGCCGAGGAGTTCTATACAGATCTCTACAGTAGCCAAAGTAGTCAGGACCGTAAGGAAATTGGCGGTAGGGAAAACCAGTCAGACGTGCCTCCAGGTACGAAGGACGAGGTCAAGAAAGCATTAGGAACTATGAAAAGGGGGAAATCAGCTGGAGAGGATCAAATAACTACAGATTTGCTGAAGGACAGGGGGTATATCGTGATAGAAAAGCTGACCACCTTGTATACGCAGTGCCTTGCGTCATCAACGGTACCGGAACCATGGAAGAATGTAAACATTATCCTCATTCATAAGAAAGGGAACTGTAAGGACCTTAAAAATTACGGACCAATCAGCTTACTGTCTGTAACGTATAAGGTATTTACTAAAGCAATCGCTAATAGAATCAGGACAACCTTAGACTGCAATCAATCAAAGGATCAAGCAGGTTTTCGGAAACGGTACTCTACTATCGATCATATTCATACCATCAATCAGGTGATAGAAAAATTCTCGGAATATAACCAGCCCTTATACATGGCATTCATTGACTACGAAAAAGCACTTGACTCAGCTGAAACCTCGGCGGTGATGCAGGCACTGCGAAATTAGGGGGTAGACGAGCCATACGTGAAAGTACTGGAAGATATATATAGTGACTGCACAGCAACCATTGTTCTGCATACAGATTGTCACAAAATTCTCATAAAGAAAGGTGTTAGGCAAGGAGACACATTCTCTCCAGTACTATTCACAGCTTGCTTAGAGGAAGTATTCAGAGACTTGGAATGGGAGCAGTTAGTTATAAGGGTAGATGGAGAATACCTCAGTAATCTGCGATTTGCTGATGACATTGCCTTGCTAAGCAACTCGGGGGATGAACTCCAAAAAATGATTGGTCACCTAGACAGGAAAAGTAGAAAGGTAGGCTTGAAAATCAATATGCTGAAGACGAAGGTAATGTTCAACAGCCTCGAAAAGGAATAGCAGTTTACATTAGGTAGCGAAGTACTGGAAGTAGTAGGCAAATATATCTACTTAGGACAGGTAGTAACCGCCGATCCGGACCATGAAAAGGAAATAACAAGAAGAATAAGCTTGGGATTGAGCGCATTTGGCAAGCACTCACAGATTATGACTAGCAGCTTACCGGTATCGCTAAAGAGGATAGTATATAACAGTTGCATCTTACCTGTACTCACCTATGGGGCTGTAACGTGGAGGCTAACCAAGAGAGTTCCACTTAAGTTGAGGACAACCCAGAGGGCTATGGAACGAAAAATGGTAGAGGTAACATTAAAAGATAGGAAGCGTGCAGAGTGGGTCAGAGAAATAACTCAGGTTAGCGACATTCTAGATGAAATTAAGAAGAATAAATTGGCATAGGCAGGACATGTAGTGCGAAGAGAGGATAACCGATGGTCGCTTAGGGTAACAAACTGGATTCCAAGGGAAGGAAAGCGTAGCAGGGGGCGGAGAAAGTTTGGTGGGCGGATGAGAGTAAGAAGTTCGCAGGGGTCAAGTGGATGCAACTAGCACAGAACTGGGTTAAGTGGAGAAATATGGGAGAGGCCTTCGCCCTGCAGTGGGTATAGTCAGGCTGATGATGATGATGATATCAATGTATATTGTCTAAAACAACTTTATAAAAACAGTACTAATTACGCTTAATAACCGTTTAAGATTTAGTTTGTCTGAAATCGAATCTTTCATCGCTCATGCCGTGATGCGTTCATGGAGTTACATCCTGTTTGACGACTTCCGCTGCTGGGACATCACAAGCCATGTTTTTCAGTTTTAGGTCGAATAATATTATGGTTCTCTAGCAAATTAAGTATTTCGCGGTGATCTTGGGCTTTAAGTAGTCTTAATTACGCGCTTCTAATGCAATTCGACATAAACTCTGCTGTTCTAATCCCATTTTGACATACATTGCTTCGCTGTTTTGACGTATGCGCTGTCGGCACCACAGTGGGTTGGCACACAAACATCGCAGCGCGGAGCCGGCGGCACCAGCGATCGAGAACCGCCATCTCTGATAGTTGTCGTGTAACGTGTCGGCCAGGACGACTCGCTTTGCTACTTAATTGCGTGCGTCTGCGGCAGGCGAAACAAACCTTACAGGATCCTACACCAGGGCGGTCCTTCGCTCCTTTCATGCTTCTACGTAACCGCTTGGCAGTGGCGCACCAAGGGTGATTTCCGGGACAGACCGGCTGTGGCTGGTCAACCGAGTGCGGATGTAGTCTACTCTGATCGCTGCGCACTAACAAGCAGCTTTTGTTTTTTATTCGTTTTCGTTCGCTTGTTTTGGTGGAGCATAATTACGTCTCAAGGCAATTTATGTAATTTAGACTGTGTCAGGGCGAATATAGAACTACTCGCAGGTAGTTACGGCTCAGGACCAGTTTTGTTACCTTTTTAACTATGGCATGTATACATTGATATACGCGGAGTTGTACTGGTTTCAAAAGGAGCAAAGCTGTGTCATACGTGAGCATGGTGCGCTAAAGGATGAACTACTGCTCAGAACGTCTTGTTACGCACTGTAGCTTAAAAATGGCAAACAAAATGTACCGCGGGTTATCAGTGAGGTCCAAGGCTTAGGATACCGACGGGGGCCCTTTTCCGCAAACTCGATGCTTGACTTAGATGCCAGCAACTTGAGACCTGCATGGAGGTTCCTGCTACAAAGTGGCATGCACTGCCTCGATAGCAGTAGGCTCACCCGATTATCCGCGCGATACCATGGCGTCAGCCGTGGTCGCGCACGCAACCACAACCTCAAATGGATGAGCTATATGATTGTCAAATGGCGTTACCACTGCCGGCCGTTCCTTCCCCCTGTGTACTGGGAGTCGAACACCGTAATTTTTCTGATGAAGCGCCCTCCACATTGTTTACTTTTACTTCCTTCTGGCCTTTAGCCCACTCAGCTGGCTTGGAAGAGTGGTGATGGGGGTGGTAGAAACATTTACCGCCATTATTACAGAGGGCATGGGCGTTTCCCTCTACATGGCCCCCGCCATGTACGGAGGGCCCTCTTACAAAACAAACGAAAGCCCTTGGAGGGTTATCCGAGCGCGAGCGCATGTAACGATCTTGCGCTGGTCCTTACAGGAGGTACTAGTGAGTAGCTTCTCTCAGTAATCTAGGGCCACCTCTGGTGAAGGAGGATGAAGGAATGAGGGGCAGGTGAGTAATGTGAGTAGAAAGTCGCCAGGTTTGCCACAGAGCTTGCAGGAAGAAGAAAGGTGGTCAGGAAAGCGGGCGTGGAGAAGGATGGGGTATGGGGCTGTGCGCGTTTGTAGCATGCGCCAATGGGCAGCTTGTGGTATTGTAAGATTTGGGGCGGGGGGTGCGTAAGTCCGCCTATTTTCGCAGTGGCACGTAAGGATGTCACGAAAGGACAGCAGGCACTCCCCGGCATCTGAGGAAGACTGTTTCTCCCCAGCCTGGAAAGTGGAACCTCGGGCCAGGGAGTGAGCCTCTTCATTACCGGGAAGGCCCGCATGCGCGGGTGTCCAAATAAGGGTGACAGATTGTCGGGGTTGCCAAAAACGCAAAAGGCGGTGGGTGTTGGATGACACTAAACCATTGGCAAAGTTCAGGATAGCTGTTTTGGAATCCTAAATTATTTTCGCAGCGGATGTGGATGTCATGGCTAGCGCAATGGCTGTCTCCTCAGCCTCTGTTGTAGAATCGGTGAGAATTGAGCAAGTTGAGAGAAGTTTTGCATGATTGTTAGTAACTGGTAGTATCCTACTACTGGTGTTTGCATAGGTGGCTGCATCTACATATGCTACACTGGGGTCTTCTCCATATCGTCTGTGTAAGGCTTGCGCCATGGCTTTTCTACGTTTCCATTCCCGTTCTGGGTTCATGTTTTTGGGAAGGGGGGTACCAAAAGTTTGGAGTGAATTGCAAGAGGTAATGGGGTGCCTTTAGATTGGAGTCCTATTGGGCATATGTGTAGAGAAGAGAGCAGTGCGCGACCTGCTGATGTACGCGAAACGCGGGCCGTCTGGGCTGTCAGCGTGGCTTCACGGAGTTCTTTATACGTATTATGAGCCCCAAGTTTGCGTAAGCGGAGTGTTGAGGTGCTTGGAGGAAGGCGAAGGGCTGTTTTTGTAGTAAGCCGGCCCTGTAGGCTACTCGAGTGCAAACCGGGGAAACGCACGTGTCGCTGCCTCCGAGTAGGAAGGGCGCACCAAGCATGTCACTGTCGGGAAGTAACCACCGCAGCGTCGGCAGGGCAGGGCCCACCCTTCGTCTTGATATCGTGGACACTACAACGTTCATAAAAGCCGCTGAGCACTGCGCCCAAAAGTGGTCCGAGCTGCACCTCGAAATACGCTGTATATTTCGGCAGTCGAAGGTTACCCGATGACCAGCGACGCGTAGGTAGTTGGGTACTAGCGACGTGTCAGCTATTTTAGGCCGCACATACCGCGTCCAAGTCAGAACACTCCTACTGTAGCCCATCTGGCGCGCAGGGACGCACAGGACTTTGGCAACAGGGCTGAGGACCTGGACGAGCGTTTCGTTTTCAATGTAGGACGGCAGAAACAGTCAGGCCACAGAGGTCACTTGAGGCCCACCAGGAACAATGGGTACACGGATGTTGTCGGTGACCAGACAGCCGACGTCAATGATTTGAGGCATGGAAGTCATGCTGTTCACTATTACGTTGAAGGACTGTGCGCCCATATGCTGGACAGGATAAACTTCGCGCAAACCCACTACTGAGGCCGCCGCTTCGACGATGGTCTCTAGACTTGTCCCCGCAGGGACAACCATATAGAAGACCACTCTTTGATGGACTCCGTGGCGTTGCAGTTGCTATGGCGACTGAATCAGGGGCGCAACTAACGTGAAACGCACAAGGACGCCCGCTCAATTCGATCCAGTTTATTCGAAACTGTTTGCAGCTGCCAAGGGCAGACAAAGACAACACATTTGACCGTAACTCAGCGAGACGAGGAGCAATTTGTCAATACCAGTACGGAAATGGCATTGCCACCACTAAACTGTTAGCTTATCCGTAGCACTGTAAGGGTAGGATAGTGATGGTAGGGTTCCGAGGGATAAGAAGGTTGTATGTAGAGTCATACGCCGCATGTCATATGTCTGAACATTCTACGCACATTGCGGACCACTGGCCGAGATAGAAGGATGGCTGCGTAATTAAACGGGCCGTTTCGATCGCTATTTAAAGTTCGTGACGAGTTTAGTATGCACAAGGCTTCATTCGTTATATCCCGAGTTTGCATTCCATTTAAAAATTCCCACAAGAAAATGGAAGCTTGGTGTTGATCGCGTTGGGAGGTCAGATAAAACGCTATTGTATTTGTGAAAGTAGGAAGAAAGAAACGAGAATGCACTGGCCTGCTCCTGACTCTAGATTAGCCACCTCCACTGCCTCGTGCGGATCGAGAAGAATATAAAGAAAGGAAAAATGGCCGCTGCTCAGCTCAGCAATGGCAGGATAAACGCAGCGAGAAGTACATTTTCTTGCCTGAGCTTGTTTTGGTCATGTATGTTTAGCGATGAGAGAGATTGGCTATACACATTTTTATTTTTTTTATGTGACAGAAATGAAAACTGCCCGATGATCTGTGAAGAGAATTTGGTACCACACTCTCTCGCGCACACTTCATATGTGCCCAAACGGATAGTCACAAGGAGCGACCTTCGAAAACTCGAATGGAGTGATCAGTCACACTACATGCCTTCAGAGTCTCTTCTGTTGGTTCCCGTTGACTGAAACCTTCCATAGGCCCTTCTCTAGGCGGTTATGCTCCATCTATTACGCTCGGCAATCTGGCACTACCGTTTGGCATCACAGTCTTCCAAAGGCATGTTTGCTATGACAGGAACTGTTCCTGCTTGCCGGGCTTGTGTTACTGAACTGCCAGAACGTTAGTAAACCATTTGGCAGTAGCAACTATTAGGTCGACCGTATTAGTCATTGAGGCTTCCACAGTGCCTTTGAGAGCGGTGCGTCCAGAACCACACCTGATCGGGCTGATACACCTGAATAACATTGTAATCGCCCTTTTACTCCGGTTTAAGCGTCACGACCCGAACAGCGTTTTCTTACTATTACTTCTAGAATTTGAAATTCCTGTTTCCGAGATGAACAATCTAAGGAATTTGCAGCATGAGATCCACCGCAAAGGAAGCATTTGTCGTTTTGTTGTGGACATCATGACGAATGATGACCATCGTCACATTTGCAACACCGCACGGTGCACTTACAACTACAAACACTTCGACCATATCGCCAGCAATTGGCACACTGCAGTGGCTTAGATTCAAGAGGATCCACAAGAAATATCAACTGTCATGCTCTTACCACGAACGTGCATGAAGTTCCCGCAAATGTGGCTGTCCCTGACTCTGTTGGTACCCGCGTATTTCAACCTCCTGGCTGCAACGATGCACTGCTACCACACCAATCGCCGAGATCTCGAGGGACTCATACATGGAGTTAAATAATAGTCTACTTCCCGGGCCATTCCTTGTGTACATGCGAGATGAGAATGGATGAATCTACACACCTGAAGATATCCAAATTAGTTGCATTTAAGAGATCCTTAACGCAATCAGGGTCTGCTGATCAGCACAGTATCCCACCACGTCCAAACTGTCTGACTTCTGTAACCATGTCATATAGAGAAAAGGGTGCCTGGAGAGCAGCTAGAACAGACCGCTATAGCTATTGCTCTCTCATACACAGATGCCAGTTATGTACTTAGTGACTCTAGAACTGCCATTCTAAATTATGCCACAGGCCAGGTTCATCATGCGGCACACCTCCCCTGACGTGTTGAGCTCATCTGGGTGCCTACCTACTCGAGATACCCCGGCAACGAGGCCGTCGACTCCTTATCTGGAGGGTCTAGAAACCGGGAACAGGCGGACCTCGTGGGGGATTTCTCTAAGTATCGTATGCATTCGTTGCTGAATTCACTGCAAACTCCCGCGCTTAGCGCCTCATTTATCTATTACCCCACCCATTCCTCACTACCAGAAAACAGTCAATCTGGCGTCACCTGCAGACACGAACGCCGCCGACACCAGCTCTACTTTCCAAATCTAGGCCAGTAACCCCCATATGTACTTCGTGCTCCCACCCCAAGGCAACCCTTACCCACGTGCTTTTATCCTGCCCGGCGTCTCCTCCCCACTCCGGGCCGGTGCCTCTCCGAACCTGGGAGGTCTGGGAGACCTCACTGCGGTCAGCGGACCCTGCTAGGCAGAAGATCGCCGTCAGCCGGGCCGCATACGTCATGGCTCAACATCACGTGAACGTTTAGATTGCGAGTGGGGTAGTGCGGAGACCCAGGAGGCCTGTGTGCCTCTAATTCTTGGCATAATAAAGTTTTTCCTCATCCTCCTCCTTCTTCTCCTCCCAGGATGGGTCACTCTGATGGATTCGCCATCCTAAGCCACCAGCGCTGCAGGAATGCTTCGAACGCCAGATCGTTGAAAAGCTGCCAGAAGTAGATCATGGGGCAGAACAAAATCCAACCAGGGGGAGGTACCCTCGCTAGGAGACTGTGTAGATGTCGCTTGACAGCTACAACCTCTCCGCGTACGCTAGCTACATGGTAAAAGGCGCAAAGGCGCAGCGGAAACAGAAAAAGAGAACCAGTCGCCCAATACTTAGCCAATTCAAACCGGCGTCGACGACCACGTGAGCACAACAGCGTTGCTTGGAAAATTATTAGGACGATACTTTTCAGAAGTACATCATGGATGGTATAAAATCGACCGTCAATAGCTATGGCAATCTGGTTGTGTGCAATTAAGAAAAGTGCCTCTAAGACTATTGAAAAGGAATGCAACGCCAGCGTATCATACTCTTCAAAAATTACTTCGGTAATGCTTGCCTTCTGGGATTCTTTATTTCGCGTTCAGTATTTGTCCCAGCATAATAAAGTGCACGGTATATGTTTATTCAGTATAATAAAAAATAGCAGCCCTATTCTGCACCATTATTACAAGCCTAGTTTATTCTGCTCGTCGAAGGTTCCTTTTTGCTTGCACATCACAATAAAACGAGTTTTTAAAGATTGATAAGAAAAAATGAAAATGCGGCATCAAGTATTGTTAAGGAAAAACTACGCTCAATAAATAGAAACCAGATCTGAAATCTATGCAAAGTAAGTTAGCAGCTCCAGTCATTCTGCAAAATGTTTAAACATATTATGGAGTGCTGTCTGCAGACTGACAAGGTCGATGACGCAAATTAAGACACAGGGTTTAGACTCGAATAAAACTCATTATTGGACTGACTTGCGCCATCAAAAGAACGAAGTGATTCGGCTGTGGCGATAGCAAAAATCGCGCTCGGCGGTTGTCGAATTTAGAATGCCCGTTTCACTTGTCAGCACTAAATTAAAAGGCGGTGAGGAAAGATCTAGCTAAAGCCGAAAATGGTACTAGCATGATCTGGAATATTGTAGAAACACACGCGAGCGGCTGGAATCTTGGAGATACTTCCAGACATATCTTTCGCATCAAAAGGATAAAGCGTCGTGAGCACGAACAAACACGGAATACAGAATCAATAAGCGCGCTAGAATCACAATGATAAGGCCGCATGCCAGCGGCTGTCAAACAAAAACCAAAAAAGATTTAAACAGTTCGCGGCATTGCTCCCCCCCTTAAAAAATATCGCCTCGATGTTCAAAAATAAACAAAACTTAAACGCAAACATTATAAAGTTTAACTACCACGAATTTTTTAACGCGCGTAATCAGGCTTCAGACGAAAAACATGAACGATTCCTGGCTGCACGCGTCGCCGTTGTGGTGCTGTTGTACCGGTGGGAATGACTCCATCCCCATAGTCTAGTTGTCCTACGCGGCGAAGGATTTTGTATGGTCCAAGGTATCGACGCAGTAACTTTTCACTTAGTCCACGGCGGCGAATTGGAGTCCAAAACCGCACTTTGTCTCCTGGATTCTACTCTACGTGGTGTCGTCGTAAGTTATATCGTCGTGTGCGTTGCTGACCTTTAATTTGCATTCGGGTGAGTCTTCGGGCGTCCAGGTTCTCGTCTTCGGTTACGGGCGGCAGCATTGCGTCGAGCGTCGTCATTGGCTCCTTGCCGTACACAAGGCTTAAAGGGTGGACTTGATTGTCTCCTGGACGGCGGTGTTATAAGCGAAGATTACGCAGGGTAGAATGGCGTCACATGTCTTGTGTTCGGCGTCGACGCACGGTACATTGCATTGTATTGTTGTATTGAGACGCTTCGTAAGTCCATTTGTCTGAGATTGGCACGCAGTAATTCGTCGATGGCTTATATGACTATTCCAGGATTGCTCGCGTCAGCTCTTCCATATATGCCGTTCCCCTGACCGTGATGAGTACTTCTTGGGCGCCGTGTCGCAAGGGAATTTGTTCGACAAAACTTCGCGATTTCTGCCACAGTACCTTAGGGTAGTGCTTTTTCTTCGGTGTTCGTCCTGCATATATATTTCATATACGTTTTCCCATATCACCAATAATGACATTCTTTCTTCTGTCTTTCCCCTTCCCCAGTGCAGAGTAGCAGGCAAAATTCGAATTATTCCGGCCAGCCTCTCTGCCTTTGATTTCAATAAATCCATTTATCTATTATCGGTGTAGCGGGTAAGGTAGTCGCAGGCAATGATGATCTACTTGTTACCCGCAGATGAAGATGGAAAGGGGCCGAGGAGATCCATCCCAATTGGTTGAAAGGGCAGGGTTGGGGCCGTTATCGGGTTCAGTAGCCCAGCTGGTTGGATGACAGCGAATGACAGCGCTAATGTCTGATGACATGACAGCGGCTGTCGAGTAAGAACAAATAGAGATCTAAATACTTCGCGCCAAAATAATTTGCTTTGGTGTTTGCATACCTATTCCGTCGTAGTGGCCGGTGATTATTATTTACGTACGAGCGTTGATGGTGTAGTTCTTACTGGTAGAGGATAACTTCTGGCTCTCACTCAAGGAACCAAAAGTATCCGACGTGATTTGCGTGAAAGCACTACATAAGTCATCCATGTATTGCTCTTGTGTCCTTTGGGAGCATACGGTCCGTCTCAAGATTGGCCTTTCCATTTCTTGCGATTAGCTGCTTCGTTTTAACGAAAGTTCCCTCTCGGATTTCCTAGCATTCCGATTATAATCGGAATGCTAGGAAAGTCGAGGAAATTCATATGTATATGATAACCACTTGGCAATTACTGCATGGCGAAATTTCGGAATTCTTACAAATTCTACAGTGCAAGTTGCCACACCCAGTGAAATCAGCAATATGCATTGCAGAATCTTTTATTTGTTGAAAAAGGAATCAATCAGCGGAAAAGGCCTGTATTTTCCGGCTCACTAGCGGCAACTGGCAACATGTAACAACAATTCGGCTTCTCTCAGAAGTTGCATCAGCCACTGGTAGAAACTTCCTTTTCCGGCGGATGACTCAAGTGTACGCCGGAGTGGCTCATCTGATTACACAACTGAAAACGACAGGTTGCTGATGATAATCGATCACTTCGGTGCACGTGCGCGTATTTTGTCTGTACTGCATCATGTGATGAGTTACGCTATTGAGACGAAATTTCTTTCATTCAACGAACGGTAACAGTGTTTTGTAGTAATTCGTTCTGATATATACACAGTGCAGCACTTAAGGTCAAGGAAAATTAACTTATTCGTGCTGCGTACATTGGTCAATTAAAATTTTGTGTTCCAGGATTGCCTAAGACACCCATGAAATGTCACTCTGCTTTTAACATCTGGTCTTTCTTTATTCCATACGCAAGATAAGGAAACCGGTGCACTATGTTTCTTACCTAAAAGAAATGCTTATTGGTACTTAGTGGATTCTATGAAGCCACAGACAAGGACGGGCCTTTCAAGTTCTACGACTGACGACCAATATACTGAAGTCGTACTGAGGCGCTGGAAGTGCATTGAGAAGCGAGATAAAAAATATACGACGAGCGCTTAAACCTACAGAGCACTCGGGGCCGACTTGCGCAATGACAAGCACCTTGTAATGATTAGTGGTATATCAGAACCTGGGGAATAACAAAAAATGTCTTTCCGAACTGAAAACGCACGAAATGAAAGAAAGGATCGCATCTGATACCACCCCGAAGTGTGTTGCAGGCAGAAAGCTTACAACAGACACTATTCAAGCAGGCCTAGGCCGAGTTCTCACAGGTGAGCCGAAGCATAACGTCGGTGATGGGGGGCGCTTGATTCAAAGGGATGCAGAGATAAACTTCGGTATTTGTTCTTGAAGTTCTCTTTTGTTCTTCCAAAACTTTGGCACCTTGCGAATTTGTAGTTGTCTTGTGCACGCATTTGTAAACGCTGTGACGCTGTGCTTATATATAGCTTGAATGAGCACCGCAGTAAATGCGCTCCCCCTGTCTGTAATGAGCACTTCTATTGCACCCTGTTGCACAAGAATGCTCTGGACAAAAAAACTTGGCGGCAATTAATGTGACACCATTAGGCAGTGCTTTTGCTTTGGCGTAACGGTAGGGTTGTGAGTGGCTACGATTACCCACTTGTTAGCCGTTGATGAGGTCGGGAAGGGATCGTGAAGATCCATTCCAATTTGCTGAAACGACTTAATAGGGGCTATTACGGGTTTCAGTAGTCGAGCAGGTCTGGTCAAAGGCGTCCTGTGCCGCTGATATTTGCGGTCTGTCATCACAAGCTGTGAAACGTCGGCACGCATCCGCGGCCACAAATACTTGTCTCGCATACATGCAACGTAAGAACCATCCTGAGATGTCGTGATGTCAAGTCATCGTGAAAAGCCTGCAACAATTTTTTCCCAGCTTTTAAGGCACGACAAAGAGGTATGTGGTCGAGTGTGCTTCGAAGTTCTTCGTAAGGACATCGTTTTGCAACGCGAAGGACGATAGTTGATACCTGAATAGAGTAGGAGGAGAAGCGCGCTTGCGTTCTAGGTAATGAACTAGGTATTCCAAGTCAAAGTCCTAGCGCTACTGATGTACAAAACTGCTCGTGCTTACTGGACGCAAGAACGATTCCTCGTCGTCCCCCTACGGAAGCGCGTCAATAACGGCCTATGTCAAAATGTTCGCTGCCATAACTGAAGACAAACATAATATCGAATATTTGTAGGTATAGGCTCCCCTATGCAAAGGGGCTGGAGTGGTCTTTCAAAGCGGCACGGCATGTGTGGTGATGACTTACTACCTTGTAAGATCGATCGTATATTTAGGGACGGAACTTTGGTGCGGCCCTGACGATTGCGAGGCATTCCTTCTCAGTTGTCAAGTAATTGGTTTCCGGGTTTTGTGAGCGACCTGCTAGAATAATCTAGAACGTTTTCCACTCTGGCATTCCTCTAAACCAGGACGCGCCTAAACCCACGCTGCCTGCGCCGGTATGAATTTCAGTCTCAGCTTTTTCATCCAAATGACCGATAAAATTTGGGGAGTGTAAGCAGGCTTTGAGTTCCTAGAAGGCTTCAGCTTGCAGTAATTTTCCCTCAAATGGCACGTTTGCCATTGTAAGGAAAGTCGAAGGTTCGGCGAGGCGCGAAACAATGACGAATCGTCGGTGTAATGCGCATAGTCCAAGGAATCGCCGCCCAGCTTTCCTGTCCTCCAGCTTTGGAAACTGTCGGTCGCAGCTGTTAACTCTGGGTCTGTAAGAACCGCATCCTTGCTCATGATGCGTGAACAGCTCCTCCTATGGGAGGTGGCACTGCTCAGCTTTCAACGTTGGCCCTTGCGACTTTATTGTTTGAAGTACTGTTCGTAGGTTTTGCAGGCGGTCTTTAAAGGTCGAAGAGAACCTAACGGCATCGCCCAAGTATACCAGACAAATCGGCCACTTCAAGCCAGCCAGAACAGTGTACATTACTCGTTTAAATGTGGGGGTGCGGAGCGTAGGTCAAATGGCGTTACCTTGAATTCAAACCGGCTGTCTGGGTGTTATGAACGCCGTCTTCTCGCGGTCTCTTTTGTTGATCTCAATATGGCAATACCCGCTCTTTATGTCCATGGACGAGAAATACCTAGCGTTGGAAGACAGTCTAGAGTGTCGTCGATTCGATGCAGCGGGAGGACATCCTTTCTGTGAGGTTGATCAAGTGGCGGTAATCGATGCAGAATCAAAGTATGCAGTCTTCCCCAAAACGACTGGTGCCACCCAGGTGCCCTTCGATGGCTGAATAACGTCTTCACGAAGAATTTCCTCAACTTGATCGCGTATGGCCTGGCGTGCTCGCGGCGACACACGGTAGCGGCTTTGACTAAACGGCCGAGCATGTTTGTCCGTGATGATGCGGTACTTTGTCAATGGAGTTTGGTGCATCTTTGACGCTGAAGAAATGCACTCACTGTAGCTTTCAAGAAGAGTGCGAATCCAGTCTAGTCTGCCTCGGGATCTGCGTTTATATCGAACGTGGGCGGCTTGGTTCGGTTGGGTACACCATCTTCAGATTGGCTGGGGAGGGTAAGCAAGGAGGAGGAGGAAGAAACTTTATTTAAAAAAAAATGTAAACACTCCCAGGAGGACCTCTAAGTCCAGGAGCCCTCTGGCTGTTCCTTCTAGCTTAGCCCGCTCGACCAGCCGTAACCGATCTGCAGGTTGCGTGGCTAGATGGGCAGCCTCCCAGGAGGAGGGGGTGGGGTTTGGGGAGGGTGAAGACCTCTGAGTGTCCGCTAGCTCGTGGAGGAAAAGGATATTTGCGCTTTTCTTGAGATGCCGGTATTTTTCTATGAAATGTGTCACCAGCGCCTGATTCTGTTCTCTCCGGACGTGGGCGATGCCTCTTGCGATGCCAAGACCTCGTTGAAAGAGCAACTGGGCATTTCCTTCGACTAAGCCTTCGGGTGGTTCGATGTCTGTGTTACTCACGTAGACTATGAGGCTTCTCTCGCGCCTGTGAAAGAACTAAGGTAATCGATGGCGGTGATGCAAATAAACGTCGGTTGTCGAATTAAGAATGCCTGTCGCGCACATCAACGCTCAATTTAAAAGCGGCTAAGAAGCATCAAGGTAAAGCGGCAAACGGTGGCTAGCATGACCTCGAACAACTATAGAACCACACACGAGTGTGGTTCTTCGAAATACACATCGACCTATCTTGCGCGGCAAAGTTGATAAATCATTGTATGGCGACAACAGTCATGAAGACATAAAGAATACAGAAACGATTCGTTCGCGGGAATCACAATGATAAGGTTGCATGCCGGTGGCTGACGAAAAATGACAAAAATAAATTTGAATAGTTCGCTGAAATACATAATCAACTTGTCAAGGAGAAATAGTAAATGCTCTGAGTAATTCCAGGCTACTGACAGCAACATATATCGGTACAATTCAACAACTCAGTTCCATTCGTTTCTAAAACGCTGGTGCAAGTTCTAAGGGATAGCCTGAATGGTGTCTCAGCTAAACGTAGCCTAGTATTTAGAAAATGGGGTGAGCCATAGCGCAGTCAAATTAATTACGAGCTGTTCAAAGTCGAACATGGTAATCTGCCATAGTTTTTGTGTCCTAAAGTTAATTATTTTCAGTAAATTCTAATTAGCTATATTTCAATCATAGGCTTGAAAACTCAATGCTAAAATTGCTTGTCTTGAAAAACGGCTGCCTATGTTTGTTTTTTCATAAAACTAGCATGTACGTAAAGTAATTTCTTTTCAACCGAAAACCATGCCTGGCGCTATAAAGAGTTCCTTGTGACTGCGGCCTAAATTTAAAGCCCCCAGATGCGTCCGATATATCAAAAATCATTCTAAAGGGTCATGCTTTTTACGATGAGGCTTCTTGTCTTGACGAATAATTTAAAATAACAACTGGTCATTTGAGAGAATTTTCGAAGTATAGAATGCTGAGTTGGGCGAATTGGTTGTAGTTCATTTTGAATTGGAAAAAGAGTGCAAAAGGATGAAGGACAAAGTGCCAGAAGCACACTGACAAGCGTTGTGTGATTTTTGAAGATCTCTAAATACGGCGGCGTAATTCATAGCTGGATGGAAACAAAGTGGCCAGCCGTTTTTTGAGATCTACAAATTTTACATTGAAATCCCTTTCACGTGGAAATATTCGGGATTTCGGCCTCGTTTGTTAGGCATTATTTCTATCGCTAAGTCCTCAACGACCGGTTCGGATAAAGAGTGCGCAATTAGAGTAATGTCGTTTGCGACGAGGATTGCAACCGATGGCATGTTAGGTTGGCGGACCGTGGAGTAGCCGTCTAGCGTCGGTGACCTATCGGCTCCTACCTCTCGTAAACAGATAAAGTCAGGTCTGATGAGGGTGGTGCAAAGATATTGTTTCAGCAAACCCTGTTTTCGTCTGAAACCCCTACAGGTCCATTGCCAGATTTCTGTGTTCGATGTTTGGGCTACGGTGTTGGGTGCCAACGGGCAAGGAACGCGAAGCCACCTGACTACTAAGGCCCATACTGAGTTCGAGCTCGGATGTCGCCCGAACATTCGTGCAAAACAGAGCAAGACTCATGTCCTGCGTGATGATTCGACGGGAGGCCGGAAGCAGCACAGGGGGCGCACGTAACGTTGGGGTCGCGGACGGAGCGAGGGCAAGCCGCCAAGGCATGTGGCCCTGCACAACGGGTACAACACGCCTTCGAAGGATCATTATTGAGCTTACACTTCTTCAAAGCGTGACCATACTGCGCACAAAATGTGCAAATGGGAACGTGCAGGTCCTCAAAAACCTGCACGTTCCCATTGCAGCTCCCAGTCCAGGTCCTCACGGACCTGCACGATACCATGCTATTAGGAACGGATAAAACTTTTGAACCAGCTTCGAAAGAGATTTCCCAACTATCAACCGGGAGATACGGTGTTGATCAAGAG
Organism: Amblyomma maculatum; assembly: GCA_023969395.1. Classification (NCBI taxonomy): domain Eukaryota; kingdom Metazoa; phylum Arthropoda; class Arachnida; order Ixodida; family Ixodidae; genus Amblyomma; species Amblyomma maculatum. Next base: position 89,868 of record JAJIZL010019921.1, on the reverse strand, counting down.
GGAACCAGTTGTAACGGGAGAGTCGTGCCGCTGGTGCTTAAGGTTAAGGATAAGGTACATTGTCATGGAAACGCTATAGTGCAACTAATAAAAACTGGAGGCTTTTCCAGGTGTACATCTAACAAAGCATATCTACGAACAGCTAGTAGAGGCGGACATATGATGAATTTCTTTACATTGCTAACTGCCGCCTATGACGATTGATTGTCGGTCAGAAACTGACAATTTCGAGGTAGCTTTTTGCAAGAAAAGGGGTGCCCAAAATTAGTTTCAAAGAAAGCCAGTTGCTGATAAATTATGATAAGTTTACTCGCCGGAAGCTTGGGGCCACGTACTCTACCGTTGCGTTCATCACTGGACGCTACATCTGAACGGTTCAAAGCTTTGAACCACTTTTAAGTTACTCGGGAGCTCCACGGATTACTCATGTGTTCGGAAAGAGCATAGTTGGGGCCGTACCTAGTGAACTGTGCCGTCGACCGAGCAATCCTCTTCTTCTCTGTGTTTTGTATGTCATAAAAATATAGTTTTCATGGTGAGAGAGAAAAAATCATGGGTGCTTTTGCTACTGATACTCTTTAGATTACATATTCATCGATTTTGTATACCGTTTTACTGGCAAGAAGTTTGTAATTTTCTGACAAGCTCTATAATGGTTGACATGTTATTAAACTATGCATAGAAATTCTTGTATAAAGCTGAAAAAAATATGCTTTTAATTTGCGGCGTTTTATTTATTCCACCCATGGATGTTTTTTCACAACATTGAAGACAGGCTTAGTTTAAAATGGTACTTTCGTTGTTTATATGCATTGTATTCACATATGTAGAAAAGTTCATGTTAATATATTGTGACGCCCAGATTGAGACGACGACGAGAAAGGGACGATTGTGAAAAAGGGAAGAGGACGAACGGTCGGCTCGTGCTGAGAGCTCTGCAAGGGGACTTAAGCTTCGGGCGCTTCTCATACCGCCAATGAAACATTGCTCATAGCATATTGGTGGAGTTGCTGGGTGTCTCTACCAGCAACGGACGTCCAGCGACCCCACCTCCACCGGTGACGCCTGCAAGGTTTCAGGCAGAGGTGAGCGGTGCCGGGGATATGGAGAACGGCGCGCAGCAAGCTGGAGATGGGGTTACGCTCCTGTCCGATGCCGGCGAACGATCTCGTAATGGCGCAGGCCACGTGTCCCCGGAAACAAAAGCGTAGGGTTGAAGCCTTGAACGACCGGGGTGGTATTTTTGTTACGAGGGGTAGGTGGAGGAGCCATAATAAGGTGTGTGGCGTTGAGAACAGAATCGCGAGATGTAGCCACGGTGACCGCAGCACTAGCACTAAGGGAATATCAAGGAAGAGGCGGCGCTGTTCAATAGTCGCCACGCGAAACATTCTTCGAATGTTGTCATACGGCATTGGTGACGGCTGAAAGTAGCTGGTTCTTTGCCTACGGGGCGCTCTCAGCGGGTTTCTCTGCCTCAGCCGCTGCGGTTCCTTGTATCGTCAAAGTCTGCTGCATTAACTGCAGCTGCCCAGAAAGGACTCGGCGGATACGAGGGAGGGAGATATGAAGCGTCCAAAGCGAACTCTAGAGAGCGGGCTACTTCTTCTCGGAATATATGGGGGATCATGGATTGCTAATCGCCAGACGCTGTTGGCCTAGTACCGCCAACCACGGCCACCGACGTCACGTCAGCCAGGCGCCCGAACTTGGGTTTGATGCGACGAATTTCAGGCTTCTAAAACGTTCAGCAGCGCTGAATTACGTCAGCAACAGCGTCGAGGCTTGAATGGCTGGTTGGCAAATTGTAGATTTCTCCCACGAACATTTTCAGTAGGTGGCCAACGTTGTCATCTTCAAACTTGCACCGCTTGAACACTTCCTCGATATACTTCGTGCAAGTCACGCCGGGAAGTTGAGCTCTCTGAGAAAGTGCTTGCTCAGCCGGTTTCTTCTTGATATCAGAGACGCCGTAGCACTTTTTATTCTCTTGGATGAAGCGGTCCCATGTCGTGAAATTATTCTCGTTTGTTTCGTGCCACGCTCACGCCGTGTCGGTAAGCGCGAAGACTCTGCTGGCCAACTGGACGAAAGAGTCCCACTTATTATCCGGCTCATCCGCTATCAGTTGATCAGCCATTCATTCATATCTTTGTAGGATGATACTCTGAACGAACGAGGCTTCAGAGGATGTTTCCATAAGTTGCCAGATCTGTTTCTGAGATCGTCGCCGTCGAGAGACTTTGTAGGTACAGATGGGGGTAGGCCAGCAAGAAGGCGTCTTCGGCGCGGTTCAAGCAGGAATTCCTTCTTCGGGGTATTTGGGGAACGTGTACGCCGCACTTTAAACCAAGATATTACCAGCTGGGCTTTATTGTCCGTATGAGAAGCGTCGGAAGCGTAAGCCCGCTTGCTAGAGCTCCCATCACGAGCCAACTAAGCCACCGCGTGTCATGTGTTCTGTTTTCTGCTGCTGCAAACGTCCTCAGCCATGGAAATCCGCGAGTTATTATTAGCGACTGGGGATGCCTGTTCACCGGCGTCGTTGTGGAGCAGTTGCTTCGTTCGTGTGCCAGTCAATTCGCCATTTATCGCCTTACTATCCTCAGAAAAGCGGCCTAAATGAACACACGAACTGTACTATCATGAACGTGCTGTCTATGTACGTTGATTCCAAGCACAAGAACTGGGATAACGTCCTCTATTTTTCACGTACGCTTCTAATACATCCCGCCATGAGTCTACTGGCTTCAGCTCATTGTTTTTGCTTTATGCTCGTTCCCCGTGACACACCCTGCACACCATCCTCCCCCTTCGTGCTGGTCCTGATTAAGATTTATCTGTCGCGCCGACACTCAACCTTGCCAAGGAAGCCCGCCGGCTTGCCCGCCTTTGTATTCTTGCGTCTCAGTATCGTTCAAAAGCACTCTACGACGCTCACCGGCATTACATCACTTTACAAACTGGGGATTTTGTCTTGCTGTGGCGGCCAGTGCCACCATGATGGAACCTTGTTGTCTTTGTCCAACTTAGCAAGCTCTGTAACTGCATCGCACGTCTAACGAGCAGCAGCCGTCGCTCACTGAAAAGTGAAGTCGTACATGCTGCTCGTCTGAAGCCGTTCTCTTCACGCACCACAGTTTAACTCGCCCTGCGGGCTTCGGCTGCGTAGGGCGAAGTGTGACGCCCATATTTAGAAGACAACGAGACAGTGACAATCGCGAAAGACAAGAGGACGAACGGTCGTAACGCGCTGAGGGCTCAAGCAAGCAGACTCAAGCTTCCGACGCTTCTCAAACGGGCCATACAATATCGTTCGTAACAACCTCTTCAGTTTCAGAATACGAGGGGCTGGGGCTGCAACATTTATATTTGTCACCCGTTCTATTGCCTTGGTCAAAAACGAAAACAAAAACAATCTCTTCAGTTTCAGAATACGAGGGGCTGGGGCTGGAACATTTATATTTGTCACCCGTTCTATTGCCTTGGTCAAAAACGAAAACAAAAAGGTTAAAAAAGGAATTTTGAAATATAGCCACTACACAAGTATGTGTGAGCTAAAAATAGAAGAAACAATCTATCAATAGGCGGCCAAGACTCTTCCCCACTACTGTGGACACCTCGAATGGAGCTTGTATGGTTCTAGCTCAGTTGACTGAACCTTGAAGAACCAGAACATTCTCATTACTTGTACACTACGAAGAAGCACTGAAAGTAGGACAAATCTGTTTTTTATACAATATCCTTTTAGTCGAAAGCTATTTGATATCAGATAATACTATTGCGAGAAATGACCTTTCCGTATAAAACAAGAGAATAGGTGCATACAAAACAAAAGTTTTGCCTCGCCCAACATAAAAAGAATTTTCTTCACAAAAAATGCTTAGAAGAATGTGATGTAAATTTCTGCCGCCCCGTGTGTCATCATGAATTTGGTGCCGCCGATCTAGAGGCCAGTGGGTCGATAGTGCCGCGACATTTAGCTGCAGTTTGGGTGCGGACATTGGTCGCGTACCTGGTACGTTCAGACCCCTATGTTTGGTACATGGATGTCTTAGATATTGTCGGTCAGCAGGAAGTATTTAGCCAACGAGCGCAAGCAACCACGACAGATGGACTAATTTTTATGGCGCAAGGACATCTTTGGCCAAAGAGCACCAAACACAAGGTGAATTGTCAACTGATGTTTATAAAATCTCCGAGGTGTGGTGTTTAATGGTGTACTTAAAAATGGTGGTGTATAGGGCCTAAAAGGTATTACGGAGTGTATAGTCTACGAGCAGTGATCTACAGGGCCTAAAAACATTGAATTGCGACGTATGCAAGTAACCACGATTGCTTTGAAAACCTGGACATATCACGAGGATACTAAAGTACTCAAGTTGTCGTCAAAGGTTTTGCTGATGCCTGAAGAGTGACTCACTTCAGAAATGACCTGTCTCAAAGTGAGCATATTGAAAAGCCAATAAGGAAACACTGCAACAGCATATGCGTCCATCGACTGCACACAAGATAAGTGATGCAGTTATTGAATTCAATTATCTTTCTCTTGCGGTGAACGATAGTGCTTCTGTACTACATGCTTAGCGATAGTTATGAGCATATGGCAGAGTCATTAGATGAAGGTCTTGCACTCAATGTATGAATTGGATTCGCAATCAGCCAGATTTGGTGAGTAAACATTGCTTGTACAATTTGTTTTGGTCGTGCTGTGTGATAACAGTATACCAAAAAAATTTGCCGACTCTGTATATAAGCTGCATTTGCAATAAATAGTGAATTCATCCCAGGAGTATTCATACGCGTAAAAAATGTTGGCACATTTAAAAATTTTCATTTTCGCGGCAATGTTAGCATGCACTGGGACGAAAGGTTTCACCAAAGGTATGGAAAGATATGCAAAAAATTTAGAAAACAATACACATGGCGATGAGTTACGCATTTCGCAGCATGAGCATGTGGCGCTGGTCACATGCAAAGGACACTGGGACGTTAAAGACCACTTTTGGTTGCGTCAGGTACCGTGGCCAGTAACAATATGGAAACTGCCGAGATATGAGATTTTTCGATATCTGAAAACGAACAGGCGTCAGAGCATTAAGACATATGTTCTGGCAGCACAGGTAGGCGCAAAGAACTTGTTATGCTTTGAAAGGACTTTGATGTTTCCAGAATCGTCCTACTCGGTTGACTGGCTTGTAATCGTGAAGACCAAAATTGTGAGTGAGACATTTAGCCGCTTTTTTCCAGAATCGCCCAGACGCAATTTTTCTTGCCAATGGTGTCGAGAGCAGGTCACACACGAAGATTCGGAAAGGCAGATACCGGAAGAGGAACCTCTGTTGTCAATCTACTCAAAGCGCTCCAAAGAGCATCTCCATGACATTGATGTCCAACGCTCAAGAACAAGCCAGCTAAGGAACAGTGTAATTCGTATAGGCTGCGTATACGCTAAAGCTTCGAACTCCGAACGCACTTTCTGCGATGACTTGACGCCACAAGTTATCTGGAATGCGCTTAGAGTGTACAACGTCACTATTCAGAGGAAAATGTACAGACTGCAGATACTCCAGGATGAGGTGCTTAAAAGCAACTACGATATAATAGGCACATTGACTACTGTGACTGCTAGTTTAGGGCAGCGGTTCGCCATTCCAGCGGCGTTAGACTTTGCACATGAAACGTTCTATGTGAGAAAAGGTCGCCTAATGCCGGTTTCTTTGCTAGATATTCTCGTCAACTCTAAGCTCGGCCTTTTTCTGGTTATCATAGGCATTGTAATTTCCTCAGCTGTGCTGACAGCCGCTGATGTAAAAGAAAGAAACATTCAGTTATTGAGCGCAGTGAGCGAATTTTTCATGTTTTTTCTCGCCTCTTTTTACGCGACGTCATCTCCAATACCTCGCCGTACACACTCGTTGTATGCAAGAGGAATTGTTTACGGCGTTTGGATTATGGCCATTTTACCTTTTTCTAGTTATTTTCGTGGTGAGCTTATTTCAAGGCTTAGTTTGCAGAAAGAACTAAATGTGGTTGACACTATCCATGAACTTGAGGATGCGTTGGATTGTCAAATGATGGTTCCCTGTTTCATGAAAGGCACTTTTATACAGGGCATGCTTTTTAGTAAAAAGAACGCAACCACGCTTTTCGCGAAATTGAGAGCAGATTTTCAAATACGCAGAAACAAACACCATTTGCTAGTGAACGATATGAGAGAATGCTTCTCTTGTGCTCTGCAACATAATCATATATGCTTCGCAATCAGTATACCAAAGGCAGGTTCGATTGCATTGCCAGTGGAGCTCGTGGAATCAAAAAATTATTTGTGCTCTAGCTGGGCTACCATGCCCGTCCGAAAAAATTTTCCTATGATCCGCGGATACAGGGATTTCCTTCACAGACTAGATGAAGCATTATTATTGCGGCGGGTTCAAGAACACGCTTTTGTGCAGAGCGGTGACAACGAAGGTCGTAGTAGGTATAGCAGTGTTGGGTTGAACCAAGGTGCAGAGTTATATCTATTTTTTCTTAGTTTTCAGCGGCCTACTCTGTGTTTCTCTTGGAGCACATTTTTTTGGAGTTAATAACAATGTTCGACTCTGTGATAGCAACTTGCCCTTTCAGTTGAAAATACCATGTTCAGGCAATCCTTTATTGAAGAAATATAAATTCGTAACAGTTTCGCATAAGGTATGTAAAATTTATATCAACTTTGTCCAAACAGGGGCCGCAACAACAGATGTCTTCGAACATTGCAGGTATTCGGATGGAAAATAAGAGGAGATTCCTTGTAAAATGTAAATCATGGTTATAGAAAATTTGCCGTCAATAAGTTAGGATCTGGTTATGCGCAATCAAGAAAGGTGCCTGTGTGAAAAGGACAACTGAACCTTTATGCAATGCTAACCTGGTATACTCTCAAAAGCTATTTCTTCAATGCATCTTTTATGGGGTTCTTTTTCGTGCTCAAAATTTGTCCCAGTATAATAAACTGCATCTTGCATGCTTAGTAAATTGAATAAAAATTACCAGCCCTATTCTGCCCCACTAAAACTTGCCTAATTAAATTCTGCGCGCAAAAAACAACAACGAGGTTTTAAAGATTGATGAGAAAAACCAAAATGTTGCAGCAAATATTATTAATCCAGAACTGCGCTTATTAAGTAGAAACCAGATCTGAAAACTCTAAAAGTTAAGCTAGACGCTCTAGTCATTCTGCAAAGTACTTTGAGATATTATGAAGTACAGAACATATACTTCGATTTAGTGTTCGCACACCTATCCGCCGTAGCGACCTGTAAATATTATTTACTTACGAGCGTTGATGGTGTATTTCTGCCTGTTAGGGAATGTTTTCTACCTCTCACTCAAGGACCCGAAAGCATCCAAGGTGATTTACGTAAAAGCGCAGCATGCGACATCCATTAATTGCTTTTGCGTCCTTTGAGAGCATCAGCCTCTCTCACGACCGGGATCTCTATTGTTCGCCCTTAGCTTCTCCGTTTGATCGAACGTTTCCTCTCGAATTTCGAGCATTCCGATTCATAAGGATAACCACTTGGCATGTGCTGCGCAGCATTATTTCGGAACGCTTAAAATTTCAAAGTGGACGTTTCTACACCTAGAAAACTAAGCAATATGCAATGCAAGTTTGCCTAAAGGAAATGAATTAACGAAAAAAGCATCCGTTTTCCGGCTCACAAGCGGCAGCTGTCGATATGTAACTACGATTCGGCTTCTCCCAGAAGTTGCAGCAGCCACTACTGGAAACTTCCTTTTTAGGCTCATGGCTCCACGGGGCGCCGGATTGGTTTTTGTGTTTACACAGCTTAAAACAATAGGCTGCCGAAGATAGTTCTTCACTTTGGTGCATATGCGATGCATGCTGTTTGTTTGCTGCATCATACGATCATTTACGAAATTGAGACGAAATTTCTTTCTTTTTTAAAGAGCTGTAATATAGTGTTTTTGTAGTAATTTTTTGTGATATATAAACATTGTTACACTTAAGGTAAAGGAAAATGAACTCATTTCGGCCGCGTATATGTGCAGTTTGCCTTTTATGTTTCTGGATTGCCTAAGCAGGATACGAATTCTTACTATACTTTTAACATCCAGTCTTTAACCACACGCAAGACGAGGAGACCGGTGCAATCTGTCTCTTACATAATAAGAACGCTTATTGGTGCTTAGTGGATTCGACAAAGCCACAGGCAAGCGCAGGTTACTCATGTTCAACGAATGATGGACAATACATTGAAGTCATACTGGGGCACTCGAAGTGAATCGCGAAGCGAGATAAGGAACATACGATGAGCGCTTAAATGTACACAGAGCTCGGGGCCGACTTGCGCAATAGCAAACGTCTTGAATCAATTAGTGTTACTTCAGAACCTGAGGAGGAACAAAATATGTCGTTCCGGAATTTAGAACGCACAAAATGAAAGAAAAGGTCACATCCGACACCGCCCCAAAGTGTGCTGCAGGAAGGGAACTTACAACTTAGACTCAAGCAAGCCTAGGCCGCGGCCTCAAAGATGAGCCGAAGACCAATGTCGGCGATGGGGGACGCTTGATTGAAAGGGATGCCAAAAAAACTTTTGATATTTTTACTTGAAGTTCTTAATGTTCTTCAAACACTACTGCCGCGTTGCGAATTTGTAGTCTTGTGCACGTATTTGCCCCCGCATTTACAGTGGTAGTGACATGTAGCATGCTTTTGCTGAAGGTGTTTGTGAGGTGTTGAATTAGCCTGTACTTTTGGCGTGAAGCTTCGTTGCATGAACATGCGCGCGTTATGGTTCTCATAAAATTTAGTTTTCCTGTACGTCTCTTGCTGCTAGAGATCAAACGTTTCGTGCAATTTCAGGAAGTCTGTTAAGAATGCTTTTGGCACCTTGTGTGTGTGCAGTTCTCCTCAGAACGAATTTGTCACCGGGTTTGCACATGACAGATATCGGGTTTTTCAACAAGTGTTTGTTAGATGTGGAGTTAACCTCTTTTGGTTGTATGATGCTTCTTCGTTGTATGAATATGCGCGTGTTATTGGTTTCAAAAAATCTTGGTTTCCAGTGGTTGTCATGATGCTAGAGCGAACAAGCGTTTCACACAATTTCAGGAAGTTCAATACAGTGTTAAGAATTATTTTGGCACCTTGTGCGTGTGCAATTTTCTTGTGCACGCATTGTCACCGGGTTTGCAGTGCATGTGACAGATATCATGCTTTTCAACAGATGTCAGATTTTGAATTAGCCTCTACTGATTCTGTGATGCTTCTTTGTTGTATGAATATGCGCGTGTTATTGCTGTGAAAAAATTTGGGTTCCCAGTGCTTGTCTTGCTGCTAGATCAAACAAGCGTTTCACACAATTTTAGGAAGCTCAATATAGTGTTAAGAATGCTTTGGCCCCTTGTGTGTGTTCAGTTCTCTTGAGCGCTTATTTGTTACCGGGTTTGCGGTGCACGAATATGACAGATATCGTGTTTTTCAACAGGCGTTTGTCAGATTTTTAATTATTCTCTACTGAGTGTGTGATGCTTTTCGTTGTATTAATATGCGCGCGTTATTGCTGTGAAAAAAGTTTGGTTTCCAGTGCTTGTCTTGCTGCTTGATAAAACAAGCGCTTTACACAATTTCAGAGAGTTCATTATAGTGTTAAGAAGGCTTTTGGCACCTTGTTTTTGTGCAGTTCTCTTGAGCACTTATTTTTCACCGGATTTGCAGTGAATATGACAGATGTCGTGTTTGTCAACAGGCGTTTGTCAAATTTTGAATTAGCCTCTACTTTGTGTGTGATGGTTTTCGTTGTATTAATATGCGCGCGCTATTGCTGTGAAAAAACTTTCGTTTCCATTGCTTGTCTTGCCGCTAGAACAAAAACGATATTCACACAACTTCAGGAAGTTCACAATGGTGTTAAGAATGCTTTTGGCACCTTGTGTGCGTGTGCATTTCTCTTGAGCACGTATTTGTCACCGGAATTGCAGCATGTTAAGAGATATGATGTTCTTGCTAGGACATTTTTTAGAAGCTGAGTTTCCCCTATTGATTGAGCATTGCTTCCTCCTTGTACAATTGCATAGATGTATTGGTCCAATATTTTGGGGGTTGTCAGCTATTGGTTTCTTGCTGGGGCGAAAAAAAAACATTTCATACTTGTGCTGCAAGTTCGCGAGGTTGCGATGAGTATTTCTGGCGCATTGCGTGTTTGCAGTTCTCTTCAACATATATTTTTTGCTCAGTTGGCACTGATCGTAACATATATCATGTTTTTTACTGCAAGTGTTTGTTAGGCGCTGTATCCGCATCTGTCTGTTTAATGATATGTTTTTGTTTTAAAAGTGTATGTCGTTATTTCTATAATAAACAAATTGCTTTTTAACTTTGTCGTGTAAATGCTGTATGTGCCGTTGCACAAACATGATGACATAACGAACACGTGAAGGAACAACTAGGCAAAATGACCGGAGACGCCAAGACATCGCGCCCGAGCCACCACAGGCAATGATGACGGCGGAGCTCCCGATAGACACAAAAACCATTCAAACATGGCGAGCGACGCGCTCGCGCGCGAGCCGTCCTACGACCGAGCGCTGGCGCTGGCATGCCATCGAACATTTAAAATCAATGCGCAGACGAGTTCAGAGATAGAGATTGAAGAAAGAGAAAATTTCATCCTCCCGCCTACACATAGACCAAGGGGTTTCGTCAAATTAGACGGGACAGAGGCTGGCCGCGCTTCCATCACGCTGTTTTCCCCGCTAACATTGCTAGCGCAAACGCAAAAAACAGCGAAGGACGTACACCCGATGTGAGACCCCAGACGCAGTCCTAATAGGTTAACCCATCAGACAAGCGATATTAGCTACGTTGGATAGTGCGAAAAATAATTTGAAACTTAATAAGTGGAAGGTTCTACAGGGCTATCTGTGGGCATCTAGTCGAAATCTGTGACTGTCTGTGGTGGAAGATTGAGTTTAAACGGCTACTGCCACGCCACAGAACACTATTCAAGCTGAAGTGCCTAAATATAAATCTCTTTATGGCCAAGGTGCATGACTCGTGCTTCGGTTAGGTGCATTCTAAGAATCTGGTGCATGTATCGTCATGCAATAACTACATCAGATCATAATAACAGTTACATTTCAACGGCTAAACAATACTAGTCAGCGCCGAACTGCTTTAGAGTTCTTTTCGTATGGGTTACATTGTGGACAGTTATCTTCTTGTCTTTGCTCGCTGCCGAGCTTTCAAACATGTGCGCGGCAAACATGAAGTATAACTACGAGGAGCTGCGATAATTATCGCAATGGTGCTGCGAGAAGTTCACTTCGCTTCCGCGTCACCCCCTCTTTGCTGAATTGTGCATCTTGTCCTTTTCCTTAATAGCTGTTCCTTATCAAAGGGTAGTAAATATTCCTGCTTTAATTGCAGGGGAAAATATAACCCGCGCTTAGCATCGAAAGAACGTCTATTGCTTGCGACTGACGGATACGTAATAGTAGCTCCGTCATTGTAAAAACAAATTTCCCTTCAATTGCGTTACTTTCTAATGCGAAATTTGAGCATAACTCATCAGCTGTTTCACCTTTTCGATAAATTGAGGCAGAGATTTCGAGCAAGACTCGTATGTACAATTACAGACTTTTTTTATTTTTCACACGTATTCCTTCAAGAAACACTCCACTAACAGTTCTTGGCTGTCATGAAAGAAGCTTTGTGGTCGGAGAAACAAAGAGAGCAATTGAGTTATCGGGAGGTTGCTGGAGGCAGCGCGTGGGCCCATAGTAACGTTTCGCGACGAACAGATAGCAGCGACTGACGATGCCGCTGACGCCGCTAGCGAGTGAAGCGAGTGAGAACGGGATGAACGCACCGTCATCCGCTTAGCAAGTCGGCGTTTTGCCAACCGGAGAGCACCCTCGCCGCCACTCAGGAAGAGTGTGTGTGTGTGTGGGGGGGGGGGGGGGGGGTGCTTTTTCATCTTTCTGCATGGTGGCGTCTGTATTCAAGGACAGCTCGTTTTCTTGACTCGCTAGCGGCGTCAGCGGCATGAGTCAGTCGCTGCTAGCGATGCCTCCAGCGACCTCCCCCCCTCCTCCTTTCCTCGTGTTCTCCGGTTGCTGCGCGCACTCATGCCCCCATCGTTCGCCGCTGAGTGTACCCCCCCCCCCCTCTACATGCGAGGCTCCGGTTGCCGAAGCGCCAGCTCCAACTGGGGGCCTGAAAGGGGGCGGAACTGGTTACGAGGCCGACGACGCCGCGAAATACAGCAACGGGCGCCGAAGAGCTGAGCTCTACAGTCAGCACGAAGGTGTGTGCAAAGTATCAACAACCAATCCCTGCAGTGGTTGTGCACCATTAAGCCTAAGGAGATCATCATAATTAAAAGCCAATTAGCTTAAGTGTTGTCTTTCATCACATTTCAGCCAGCCGATATAGATGAAGTACCGCTTACTACCTTCCTGGTTATCTTTTATTTGATTCATCATGCAAATCCGTACACCAAAATATAGTGGGGGATCAGAGTAGCAAACCTTTGACCATATTACATTTGCTCAAGAAAATGTTGGCCTGGCTTATTCTGTTCTCGTCCCTCTTTTTTGCACTCTCAAATTTTCTATAATTGAGGTAGCATTTTCTGGCGTATGAATATATTGTAAAGGGGGGGGGGGGGCTATACAGGCTCTTGCATCAAAAGACTCAGATGTAACCAAATACGAAAACCCAGTTCCTATATATTTTACTTCATCGTCACAAATGCTAATTATTCTACCGCACGTTTGAGAACAGCACCGTAATGAAGAGCAACCGCACTGCCAAGTGCAATTTTTTATGTTGCGTGCTTCCTTTAACACGGCAAAAAATAACGTGACAAATATCCTGTAGAAAGCAATTTATTAACAGGTCTGTATAGGTATTCTGCTATTCTGCACATCACACGTGGTCTATGGGCAAAAGCTAATAAATTGATTAACTAAACATACTGTCACGTGGTGGTAACACGCCCAGTAGCAAAAAATGAGGACACTGGCGTTGCACTTGAATGAAACTCCTTATTGAGCTGACTTGAGCCCGAAAAAGAACTATGAGTGTCGGCATCGGGGACAACAACAAAGGTGTCCGTCTGTTGTCGAACTAGAAATGCCTGGCGCGAACGCCAACGCTAAATGTAAAGGCTGTTAAGAAACACTTAGATGAAGCAGAAAACGTGTACTAGCATTACCTGGAACACTACAGAACCACACTAGCGTTTTTGGAATCTTCGAGACATATCTCGACGAATCTTTTACGACAAAGAACCTGATAAACCGTTTTATCGCGAGAACGAGTATGAGCGCATAAGAATACAAAAACGAACTGCGCGCAGGCATCACAATGACAAGCGCGCGTAGCTGCGGCTGCCAAAAATAACAAAGATTTGAAATTTTCGCGGCTTTTCTATTTCTTGAAAGCCATAGCCTCGGGCAGAGGAGCGTGTGGCTAAGGGAAAACAATATATTATGGCGAGAACATACATGATTCATGGAACATCATTTAAAAGGATTATAAAGCAAAGAAAGTGAAGTAGCTAGTTACATCACTGTACTAATAATTGAGCGCAGTTCTCTTGGCGATATACGATAGATGCTAGTTTATTGAATTGTCCCATTTAAAAATGTCACTAATTGGAATTTCAGCATCTGATGCCCATAATTTGTTCTACATTTGGCTACATGCCACGTTTCAGGATGGCGTACATTATAAACAGGAGAGTTTTTCTGTTAGCCGCGAGACGCTCATTATGGCGTCATTATTTTCAATATACAAAGTTTATATATGCGGCATAGCATGTATTCATACATTGAGGAAACGGGAATTGTGTTGCGTTTCTTAAATAAACCTGCAGTGTGAAAAGAAGCTAGGCATAAAGTTCTTTTTTGTAAGACAGCAAGTTTGCCAATGTTTCCTGCTGTTTTTGTTGACGAGACAAGAAACGCGTGACCTAATAAAGAAGTGAATAAAGAATTGTGTATGAGAATGTTAACAGAGGTATGGAAGGATAGCATTATCGGTGTATAATGCCGATCGTCCTTGACAGTTTATTAATTAGCGTAGTTCACGTGACCGTCCCATATCATTCTTTGTTAAAACTACACTCCTAGTGATCAAAGCTTTCAACCACTTCGATTTGAGAGTTATTTAACAAAATATGGGGCAATTGTAGATGTGCGTGGGGATGGGCTAAATAAAACAACTTTCGTTTTAATATTGTTTTGTTTTAAGCAAGTCATTTGAACCTATGCAATAATTTTGGAAATTATTGCATCGGCTTATGAGTTACCTGAAGAAAAAATCTAGTGCCATCAGCATAAATTATGTATTGTGTGGTGTCACCGATGTGGATCATCTCATTGATGTAGAGGATTAATAGAGACGGTCCAAAAATACTTCCCTGAGGACACCTGTTTTATTGTATTTTATCGAGGAATGTTCGCATGGGTCCAAACTGACAACGATATTTTTAGTAGGATTCAAATAATTTGTGTGTGATACCTTTTGTGCCATAGTGATCCGGCGTTTCAAAGTCCGGCGTTTCAAAATTATCATCTCCAAACCTTCTGAAAATAGGTAAAATGTATATAGGACGGCAGCTGGACATGTCATTTCTATCACCCTTTTTCAATACAGCAGTTACCTTTGCTATTGGCATGTTTCGGGGAAAAATGTCCCGTCGACAAACCAATATTAAAAACAAGGGTAAGACGAGGTGCCAGTAGATCGTATACGAGCTTTACAGGCTTTATTTGAATATTGTCAGCATCTACGGGTTTAGCATTGTTGAGAGCTAAACATGTCGCTACAACCTCACTATTTAAAACTGGTTCTAAAATATGGTTGAGTTACTTCTGGCATGCATATAATTTAGGTCAGAGCTGTAGGTGGCGTCTCAGACTGAAAGAAAGAAGTAATTGAATGCGTTGGGTAACTCAGCGCTTGAATTTCTATACCATCTTTAACAATTCTAACTATATATTCGGAGGCACTATTAAATACACTGTTAAGTGCCTTCCAAACACTGTCAGTGCGTCCTTCTGTAGAGGTAAACACATTAGAATAATATTGCTTTTTTGTATTACGAAAGGGTTTGGTTACAAAATATCTGTTTTTTTTTTGTACTCTGACACTTCAGGGCAATTGCTAACTATAAATGCTTTAAACAGTTGATCCCTCTTTTTTATAAGTTTGAGGCTTGCTTTATTTACCCACTGTTTCAGACTTTTTTGCATGTTTTAAATGTCTTCAACGGTAAACAAGCAACGTAAATTTCAGATAACTTTTCCATAAATAGATCCTATGCCAAATTGTTGTCGCTCAGTGCAAACACATGAGTCATTTTTGCGCGCCTTAAGCAGCCTTTAAAAGCAGTTAGCGTTTCAGGAGTAATAAGTTCATATGAATATTCCGAACGCAGCTGTTTAGGTGTATTATTGACTTCATTGACAAACATAAATACAGGCAAGTAGTCACTAATATTGTTATTTAAATTTCGACCGCTAACAAGGCAAGAATCTAAGTTGACTATAAAGAGATCTAGAAGTGTTGTGGACTGCAGGGTGCTCCGCATAGGGGAAAGTCTGTAGTTTTGACAGGAATGATAGTTTAGTAGTGCTTCTATTTCTATCTTAGCCCTGCTACCTGCTAACATGTCAATGTTGAAGTCGCCACTTATGAATTATGCGTATTTTCTTTCACTGACAAATTCTAAAAGAGAATCTAAAAAAGAAAACGACAAACTGACAATAATAGAGGATGTAGGAAGCAAACAAAAACGATTGATGTATCACATTGAACAGCGAGCGTTTCATAAAAAGGTGTGATGAAGCTGAATTCAGACATTATTTCCGAATCTACTGAGTTTGAGATTGACCTTGCTACACCACCACACCTCTTTCCTGGACGATTCACGCAGTAAGATTGGTACGATGGAAATGCCAACACATCATCTTTTGAGGCAAACCACGTTCCTGTAAACACCACAAAATCAAAGCGTGCTTGCGCTGCACTAAAAAATGATCGAGTTCAACCTGCTTATTTCTATTCGATCTAATATTAAAAGGGACACAACTAAGGCATTTTCGGCCATAAGCATATTAAAAGTGTTAAGGTTCGTGCCGTCTGCTTACTCAGTTGAAAAAGGAGACAAGATGAAAGGAAACCGAAAGAACGATCACAAGGCACTGTCAAGAGAAACAGTGTCAGAGCTTATCGACGTCAGCAGTCCAACGAATGAGAACAGTACTATCACCTTCTTTTTTACAGGAACCTTGCCATTGCAATGCCAGGTAAGACGGTAGTCATTGCTCTCTTCCCATTCTTTTGTGAAGTGAAACAGCTCTCTGTTTTGCTGAGTCATGTTCTCAGTGATTGCAACAGTCGAATCATTTCTAACGGCTTTCCGCTTTTCCAGCCACTTCTCCGTAGTAAACGGCTGCGAAAATCGAACAATATTTCCAGGCACTTTATTTGGTTTTGATGGGAGCCTGTCACTAGCGCTAACGTCATTCCCTGTGAGGTGTTGTAGCTTTGCCACCTTAGCCACATCATTCAACTTAGCGAACAAGTCGTCATTTGACGGAGCTTGGATGCCATGCACTTCTATGTTTAGCTTCCGGCTACGGAACTCAAGATCGTTAGCAGTCGCTTTCAGTTGTTTAAGGTCGGAGGGAGCGCAGGCCACCTCTAATTTGCCTATACGCCTGCTCAAACCACTGATGTCTTTTTAATGTTTAGTCTGCCGATTCAAGATACCATCGTACTTATGGATGAATAGCTCAATTGATTTCTTAATCTTAGGCGTTCGCAGGGGTCAAGTGGATGCAGATAGCACAGAACCGGGTTAAGTTGAAAAATATGGGATGCCGAAAGTTGGGCAAGTTGGCTAACGTTCATGATGGAAACTAGCGCGAAAAAGTACCCGAAGGACGGAAGGAAGCGCTTGTCCGTGTCTTCCTTCCATCCTTCGTATACTTTTTCGAGCTATTTTCCAACACAAAATATGGGAGAGGCCTTCGCCCTGCAGTGGGTATAGTCAGGCTGCTACTGATTTATGATGATGATGATGATGAACAGTTAGCTCAGATTCAGGGTTTTGTCCCCACATTTGGGCTTTGAACGGCAAGCTGCACATTGTCATGCCCTACGGCCATTCTCGCCTTTAGTCTTAAATGCTGACTTTGACCAGCGAGTACAACTACCGATATGGTAAGAGGACACATTCGATGCACTTCAGGAAGCGTTCGTCCTCTGGCATCGGCTCGTCCAGGACTGGCATGTGTTTGCTGTGACAGTTGTTCCAGATAGGCCCCGTGGCATTCAGTTAAACAAAACGCATATGTAGCCAACAGCACTGAGCAAAATCACGAAACACGGTGGCGACGACGATAGTAGCGAAGCAAGTTTATCAGGACACTAAGTAAATTTACCAACTTGGATAGACAAAAACAGAGTAAATAAGGCAAGCGCCCTTCCTCCCCCGCCACCGCCGCCCGTGTGCCCAGTTGCAATTCCGGCGCCGGAAAAACGACACCTCCACAATGTCATTGATTGCAAATTACGAGCGCTGCGACGGAGAACAACAACGAGAGAGTAAAGACAAGGACAGGCGCTTCCAACTAGCTCAACTTTCCGTATTACCACAATGTCAGTTTTTTTTCGGGTTTCTTGAACGACCTGCTAGAATAAGCGATAATGTTTTCTACTCCGGCATTCCTCTGAACAAGGATAGCGCCTACACCCACGTTGCTTGCGTCGATATGAATTTCAGTCTCAGCTTTTTTACCAAAAGGACCGAAGACAGGCGGGAACTGTGACCGGCTTTGGGGTTCCGCGAAGGCTTCAGTTTGCAGTGATTTCCACTGATATGACTCGTTTGCCTTTGTAAGCAAAGTCAAAGGTTCGGCGAGGCGCGAAACGTTCTTGACGAATCGTCAGTCTAATGCGCATAGTCCTAGGAGTAACCGCATAACATTCTTGTCCTCCAGCTGTGGAAACTGCACGGTCGCAGCTGTTTTGTCTAGGTCTGGACGAACGCCGTCCTTGCGTAGGGTGTGTTCCAGAAACAACGACTCCTCGTACGTGAAGTGGCACTTCTCAGCTTTCAGCCTTAGCCCTGACCACTTGATTGTGTCAAGTACTGTGCGAAGCTTTTGCAGGTACTCTTTAAAGGTCGAATGGAGCATAACGATGCCGTCCGAGTACACCAGACAAATCAGTCACTTCAAGCCAGTCATGACTCTGTATATTACTCTTTGAAACTTGGCTGGCGAAGAACATAGACCAAATGGCGTTACTTTGAATTCGAAGAGGCCGTCAGGTGTTATGATCGCCGTCTTCTCGCGGTCACTTTTGTTTACCACAATTTGCCAGTGCCCGCTCTTCAAATTCATGAATGAGTAACACCTAGTTTTGCAGAGACGCAATAGCATGTCGTCGTTCGAGGGAGCGGGTAGACATTATTCCTCGTAATGCTGTTCAAGCAGCGATAATCGACGCAGAAGCCTAGTATGCAGTCTTCTTCACCAAAACGACTTGTGCCGCCCAGGGGCCTTTGATGGCTTAATAACGTCATCACGAAGCATTTACGCAACGTGATCGCATATAGCCTGGCGTTCACGCGGCGATACACGTTAGTGGCTTTGACTAAGCGGTCGAACGTGCTTTTCCGTGATTATGCAGTGCTTTTCCAACGGAGTTTGCCGCACCTTTGACGCTGAAGAAAAGCACTCGCTGTAGCTTTCAAGAAGAGTGCGAGTCCGGTCTTGCCTGTCTCGTGGTAGGGCTCAGTTTATAAGGAATGTGAGCGCCGTGGCTCGGTTGGGTACACCGTCTTTTGGTTCGCTGGACAGGACGAAGATATTTAGGCGTCAGCTAGCTTTCTGAGAAAAGGGATAATCGTGCCCTTGTTGAGATGCCTGTATTTTATTTGTGATGTTTGTCACCAGCATCTGAAACGTGTTCTCTCCAGAAGTGGGTTTTTACGTAAAGTGATTTCTTGCGCCCGCAAAAAAAAATAGAACAATCGGCGGTGGTGAGATAAACAAACATTGGTTGTTTAACTAGGAATGGCTGTCGCCAACGTCAAGGCTCAATTTAAATTAGGAGAAGAAGCATCTAGGTAAACCGTCAAACGGTGACTAGCATGACATGCAACTCTGTGAACCACATGCGAGTGCTTAGAATCTTCGAGATACATCTCGACGTATTTTGTGCGACGAAGATGATAAATCATCATATCGACAACTAGCATGAACACAAACAATACGAAAACAATCCGCTGGAATCAGTGTTAAAGACCCACTGTCCACCCTCCGGTCGAAAATATTTTCTTCCCCGGTGACTGTGAGACTTCACCCCTGGAACTCAAGGCCGCAAAATGTTTTTGAAAAGAGTAAATAATAACGCAGTTACAGCCACCGCAATCACCCGATTCTATCCTGCCTCTCTCCTTCCGTTCCCTCGCAAAGGTTTTTCACTCTGCTGCCCGAGGTCGTCTAGCCTCCGCAATACAAATTCCCCTTCCTCCTCCGTGTTTGGCGGGAGGTGGGGCGTGGCTCTCCGCGAGCGCGAAAAAAAAACGGTCGAGGGAGCGCGCGCCGCTGTATTCAGTCTGGCCGTGGCGAGGGAAAAGTGTTGGCTGCGAGCGGTAGACACCCATCCTTCTCCCGTCAGTCAGCGAGACGGACCAATGGACGTCGTTCCCGGTACGTACGTCATTATCGGGGCCCGTCGGGCCAGCGCAGGAAGCGGTGAAGCTGGCTTCTCAAAGGAGAGCATGAGGGAGCTTTGAATTGTATTTTCGATGCTTTGCGGCGCGCGTGTCGCTGTAGAATTTTGCACAGACTATCTCCGGTACCTGATCGAAACACTGGGCTCTTTTTCTTAAAAGGGCCTTCCCTGGACAGTGGCCCTTTAAGGCTGTGTGCCGGCGGCTGTCAACAATGACAACTAAATAAAGATTTGAATTATTCGTTGGAATACATAATCAGCTTATGAAGGGGAAATAGTAAATAATCTGAGTAATTCCAGAATACTGGCAGCAGTATGTACTCGATACAATTTGAGCCCTCAGTTACATTTGTTTCTAAAACGTTGGCTCAAGTTATGAATAATAGCCTGAATGGTGTCCCAACTAAATGTAGCCTAGTATCTAAAAAATACGCGGAGCCATAGCGCAGTCAAAATAATTACAAGCTGTTCAGAGTCGTCTATGCTAATCTGTAGTAGTTTTTCATCGTGAAGATATTTATTGATTAGTAAATTTCAATTCGCAATTTTTTAATCATAGGCTTGATATAAAAACATTGTAGGTCTCGAAAGACGTTACCTACGTTGTTTCCATAAAACTAGCTTTTACGTAAAGTGATTTCGTAACAGCCGAAAACGATGCCTGCCGCAACAAATACATCCTTTTGACTGCAGCGTCACTTTAAAACCTCGAGCCGCGACCGAAATATCAAAATTCGCTCTTCTGGGTCGTGTTCTAGACGATGAGGCTTGTTGCACTCACTTGAATAATTTAAAATAACAGCTGGTGATGTCACAGTATTTTTAAAGCCCTCTAAATAAGGCAGCGTAATTCGTAGCGTGATAGAAACAATATAGCCAGCCCTTTTTTGCGATCTACAACTTTTATATTGACACCTTTTTCACAAGGCAATAATAAAAAATACCTTATTAGCATGTACTAATTGCCTCCAGTGAAGGAAAATAAAACTGCAGATTATCATAGGCAGCTCTGAACAGCTCTTAATTTATATGACTGCGCTACCGGTTACTGTATGTTTTCAACCCTTGGCTACATTTGGGTACAAACACTATAGATATATATATATATATATATATATAGGGTACGAACGAGTCAAGTCTTTATTCGTTCTTTTTTGACAGTCACCGGAATGCGGCCTTAATACAGTAATTCTAGTGCGAGGCTTCGGTCGTTTGCTTTTGTTCATAGTTGTCGCAATATGCTGTTTTATCATTTTCTTTGTCGTGCAAGATACGTTGAGAGGATTCTAGAAGATTCCGGCCATTGGCGTGTGTTTCTGCAATGTTCCAGGTTACGCTAAGTACGGTTTGCGGCTTTATCTCGGTGTTGCCTTGCCGCGTTTAAACTGACCGTTGCCGCGCGTGACGACCATTCTTAGTCCAACGACCGAGGAGCACCATTGCTGTTATAGCCGCCGCCGATTCGCTGCTTAGTTCTTTTGCGGGCGCAAGTCAGCCCAATAAAAAATTTCATTCAAGCTCAATGCCAGTGTCCTTGTGGAAACCGGACTTGTCACCCCTACTTGACATCTAGTCTGTACCAATTCTCTGTACAGCGCTACCGCTCATCATACATTTTCAAACTCTGCGTACATCTCACTACAATATATATTGTTACTTACTTGGTGTCAAGCCGAGCACAGAGGAGGGAAGAAGGAAGAGGAAGAAGCGTTGGTTTCTGGGGGCAAGCAGGCTTCAGCTGGTCCAGCTGCCTCAGTACTGTAAATAAATACCCCCTTTCTTATTTCACCGTAACAACTTGGTGGAAGGTGCTCCGTTCAATCCCTATCTACGGCGTTGCAAGCGCAATTAGAGTGTCGACGTACTCGACGCCTTGCCGGACTGCCACAGCTCCTGACCAGAATGGACCACACCAACTCTAACTTTGTAAGGCGCATCCAAAAAACAGCGCGAACAAACGGCGACGAAAGGAAGAAACCACAGGAACAAGCGCTGACTTTCAACTAAAGTTTAATCGCAGGATTCACGAGCATACAAGGAACAGAAAAAATAAAACACGTGCGTTCTGGTTTTGGTGTTTTGGAAGACAGACTTAGAGATGATTGTTTCTTATTTGTGAATCCTTAAACCTTCCTTTTTTGGGAGACGTGAAGGAGGCCAGAGGCTGGTAAGGCTGCTTTCGAATAGAAGATGGGGCTAAAAATGTCTCTAGAAGTTTGTATATATAGTACTTATAATAGAGCTAAAAATAAGTATTGCAAGTGTTCCCAACAGTCGCCAAAATAATTTTTCATTGTGTAGCATTAGTTGACGACAAATGGTAGAAACCTCATACGAATATCATTCGGGGCACTCTCCCAAAAACACATGAACGCTCCGGAGGAGTTCTTCGCCTCTATGAGCTTAATCAGACACCATGACACCTACAAGTCCGGTCGGAGAAAGTATGGTGAGGGGTGGTAATGAATGAACGTAGCCACCGCGTCACTACAAAGCCACTAGATGCCATTCGGAATTGTCAACGAATTGAGCGCGTTCTAGTGCTTAACAAACGCCCCTGCTTATTATATCTGCTTCGTTTGATGTATAATTATAGAGCTCGGGACAGGCGCTTGACGCCCTGCGATTTATTGGCTTTACAAGGTGCTTGAAAAAGCACAATTATCGTAAAATGTCTTAGCTGCTTGAATTCGAAGATTTCATATTCGGGTGTCCACACCGGCTGCCTTAATCTTAAAGGAATCGCAAATGTTCCTACACCTGCTATGGAGTAAGAAATATCGTCAGCCTTTGCAGTGATTTCAGAAGTTTTGTGACCAGAGATACAGAAATGGTCAAAACACTTAGGACAATCCTTTGTAAGGGAGTATACTGACGCTGAATGGCGATCAACCGTTAAGCTCTGTTTATTGTACGTCATGAAACAGAGAAATATTCATGGTTGGCATGTTATTGAACTACGCATAGAAATATTTGTATAAATCTGCAAAGAAACATTGTAATTTTCGACGCTTTATATTGTTCTTACCATGGATGTTTTTTCACAGCATTGAAGACAGGCTTAGTCTATAATCGTCATGGAGGACGGAAACAACTTAGGAGAGGCCCTTGCCATTCCCAATGCAAGAAAGTGTGGCGGAAGTGACGTCAATATTTAGGGTTAGCCAAGTCAGGCCATTAGCAACGGCGACGCTGTTGCTATGAAAACTCGGGCCACTAGCAACAGCGTTGCTAATGGCCCAAGGTACGTGAGCGTCGCGAGAAAGGATAAAAGCGTTGCAGCGTCCGGTGGCGGCGCGAACGCGCCGGCTTCTAGAAAATGGCGTCAGGGCCCCTCCTAAACTTTGCTTCCTCCATGATAATCGTACTTTCGTTGTTTATATGCATTCCATTCACATATGTAGATATGCACATAAGTACCGTCTGTTGCAGAAGTTTGCGGCCCAACGTGCCGGGCAGAGGAGCAGTATCGCTCCCGAGAGGCGGCGCTGCGCCCGCCGGCGTTGCCTGGTGACGCAGCTATAAAAAGTGAGGAGGCTTGTTCTCTTCTCCTCATCCCGCGGTTGATATCGCACATCTTTGCTCTCAGCCGCGGGATGAGGGGAAGAGAACAAGCCTCCTCACTCTTTAAAGCTGCGTCACCAGGCAGCGCCGGCGGGCGCAGCGCCGCCTCTCGGGAGCGATACTGCTCCTCTGCCCGGCGCGTTGGGCCGCAAACTTCTGCAACAGACGGTACATATGTAGTATTATGTAGAAAAGCTCGAGCGGACATGGAAAGACATCTTGTACAATCGGTGTTACAACAAACGTTACTATACCAGGCCCAATTTTAAAGACGAGGCAGAAGTGGGCAAAATCGGAAACGATAAATAGAAACGCAATGCGCACTATCACGGCCTTACCAAAACTTACCCCTATCCCTATTCTCCAAGAGTTTGCACAGATAAATACGTTGACAGAATTAATTGAGCAACTAGAGGCAACAAGGGACATGAAGCGAAAGCACGTTACGCCCATAGCATCCTTGTACAACGAAGTTGTAGTTCAAAAACAACCAATGGCTGACCCCCCTCCGTGGGAATTCACGACTATTACGACAAACAAGACCACTCGGCTTCGTCGCAAAGAAAAGCTGGCATCTCAACCTCTTGTTGATGCACTTCCAGGTACCTGCATTGCATATACGAACGCATCAATTATAGAAAATGGCGGTAAAACAGCAGCTACTAGTCCAACACACAGCGAACTAAAGGTACATAAAGAATATGTTTCAGAATACCCGGCCCCGCTTGTGTTGGAACTCTATGCATTCCGCGATGCTATGGAGGCCATAAATAAAATAGGCTCCATAACAGCAGCCCACATCTATACACACACCTTAGCCGCCATAAAACAACTGAAGAAAGTGACAGAGACGCTATGTGTTACCCAGAAAATCCACGCACTAAATAAAAAAATTAAAAATACGCATCCAGATACATTGGACACAAGACGATGCTGAGAACGCTGAGCACAGAAAAGTTGACCAACTCACACACGAAGTTCCAAACACTAATGCGCTCCCTACCAGGCTGCCTTTTGATGCCCGCTCGGCTGTTCCCATCTTATTATCCTCTTTAAGGTAAAGTACACAAGCCTGCATTCCCCCGTGTACATTCCCCATTCCTCTTAACTAAACGAGATTGGAGGAGGTTTCTCTTAGAAGGATAAGAGCTGGGGTGGCCCTTACCCCGTCGGTAACATGCTGATGGGGATCTCAAGCAGACATCGGACCAACCACATACCCGAAGTGTTCCACATCAGCTGCAGAAGTAGATGTTCGCCACCTGCTATGGACTTGTACAGGGATAAGGGCATCAAGGACACAGATTCTGCGCTAAGTGTGACTAACCACAAGAGAAGAGGACTTCTCTAGATGGCTTACCGACAACGCTAAGAGCGGGAGCCTGCTCCGGTTCCTGACTGAAAATAATTTACATGAGTTTCTATAATATGCCTCATGGCAAGCTTCCGTAAAAAAAAAGGTTTGTGTTAATATATTTTGACGCCCAGATTGAGACGACGACGAGAAAGGGATGATTGTGAAAAAGGTAAGAGGCTGAGAGCTCTAGCAAAGGGGCTCAAGCTTCCGACACTTCTCATAACGGCAGAGAAACATCACTCGTAGCATCTTGGTGGATGTGCTGGGTATCTCTACCAGGAACGGACGTCCAGCGACCTGACCCCAACCGGTGACACCTGCAAGTTTTCTGCAGAGGTGAGCGGTGCCGAGGAGATGGAGAACGGCGTGAGGGAAGCTGGAGATAGGGTTACGCTCCTGTCCGATGCCGGCGAACGATCTCGCAACGGCGCAAGCCACGTGTCCCCGGAAATAAAAGTGTAGGGTGGAAGCCTTCATTGGCTGGGGTGGTAATTTTGCTGCGAGGGCTAGGCGGAGGAGCCTTAATAAGGCGTTCGGCGTTGTGGACAGGATCGCGAGATGTGGCCAAGGTTACCGCAGCGGTTGCACTAAGTGAAGATAGAGGAACAGGCGGCGCTTTTCAATAGTCGCCACTCGACGCGTTGCGTTGAATGTTGTCATACTGCATTGGTGACGGTTAGTAGTAGCGGGCCCTTTGCCTGTTGGGCGCTCTCAGCTTGTTGATCTGGCTCAGCCGCAGCGGCTCCTGGTATTTGCCAAAGTCTGCTGCATTAACTGTGGCTGCCAGAGAAGGACTCGGCGGATACGAGGGAGGGAGATATTAAGCATTCCAAGCGAACTCAAGAGACCGCGCTACTTCTCAAAATATATAGCGGATTTATGGATTGCGAATCGCCTGACACTGTTGGATTAGTGCCGTCAACCACGGCCATCACCGGTACGCAATCCAGGCGCTCGAAGTTGGGTATGCTTCGACGAATTTTACGCCTCTCAAACGTTCGGCAGCGCTGAATTAATTCAGCAATAGCGTCGAGGCTTGAGTTGCTGGTAAGAAAATTGCACATGTCCTCCGCGAACCTTTCTAGTAGATGGCCAACCTTGTCTTCGGTCATGCGATTCAAGCTTCCATAGCTTGAATACTTCCTCGATATACTTCGTGCATGTCACGCCGAGAAGTTGAGCTCTCTGAGAAAGTGCTTGCTCACCCCGTTTCTACTTGGTATCAGAGTCGCTGAAGCACTTCCTTATCCCTTCGACGAAGCGGTCCCATGCCATGAAATTATCTTCGTGTTTATCGTACCACCTTAAGGCCGTGTTGGTAAGCGCGAAGACAACGTTGGCCAACTGGGCGGAATAGTCCCACTTATTCTACCGGCTCACCCGCTAGTAGTGGATCAGCGATTCATACATATCTTCGTATGGTGATACTGTGAACGAACGGGGCTCCTGATTATGTTTTCATGAGTTGCTAGGGCTGTTCCTCAGATCGTTGATGTCGAGAGAATTCGCAGGGACAGATGGGGGTAGGTTCAAGCAGGGCTTCCGTCTTCGGGGTATCTGGGGATCGTGTGCGCTGCACCTTCCACCAAGAAGCTACGAGCGCGATTTTATTGCCCGTATGAGAAGCGTTGGAACCTTGCGACCGCTTGCTAGAGCCCTTATCACGAGCCGACTCAGCACAGCATTTCATGCGTTCTGTTTTCTGCCTCGGGCAATAGTCCTCTGCCACGACCCACCGTGAGGTATTATTAGCGACTGCGGTTGCCAGTTCAACGGCGTTGTTGTGGAGAAAGTGCTCCGTTCGTGTGTCTGTCATTTCGTCATTCATAGCCGTACTATCCTAAGACGAACGGCCTAACTGAACGCACGAACCGTACTATCATGACCTTGCTGGGCATGTAAGTTGATTCCAAGCACAAGAACTGGGACAGCGTGCTACTGTGTATCACGTACGCTTTTAATTCCTCTCGCCATAAGACTCTTTTTTTTTTTCGCTTTATGCTCGTTCCCCATGATACAAACTGGACACCATTCTCCCCCTCCCTGCCGTTCCTCATGAAGATTCATCTGTCGCACAGACAATCTACTCGCCAAAGAAGCCCGCCGCCATACGCGTCTTCGTAGTCTTGCGTCCCAGTATATTTCAAAAACACTACGACGCTCATCGCCATCACATCACTGATCAACCTGGCGATTTGGTCTTGCTGTGGCGGCCAAAAGCAGCTATGCTACTATGATGTAACGTTTGTAGTTCTTGCACAAATTAACGAGCTCAATTACCGCATCGCACGTCTAACGACCAGCGGCCGTCGTTCAGCGAAGATTGAAGTCGTATGCGTTGCTCGTGTGAAACCGTTATCATCACGCGACATCGTTTAACTCACCCTGTGGGCTTCGGCTGCGTAAGGCGAAGCCTGAAGTGCAGAGTGAGAAGCCGACGAGAAATTGACAATTGTGAAAAGACAAGAGGACGAACGGTCTTCTCGTGCTGAGGGCTCTGACAAGCGGGCTCAAGCTTCCGACGCTTTTCATACGAGCAATAAAACCTCGTTCGTAACATTCTATTCAGTTTCAAAAAACGAGGAGATGGAACATCTGTGTTTGTTGCCTGTTCTATTCTCGTGGCTAAAATGAAAAAAAAAAGGTTGAAAATTGAAGTTTTGAAATATTGCAAATGCACAACTATGTGTGAACTGAAATCAAATAAAACGATCTATCAACAGGCGGTCAAGGCACTTCCCGAGTACTGCAGGACAGCTGAAGTGGAGCTTTTATGATTATGGCTCAGTTGAGGCAACCTTTAAGAGCCAGAACATTCTTATTTCTTAAACACTAAGAAAGACGCACCGAAAGAAGGAGTAAAGGTTTCTGTATAAAATATGCTTTGAGTTTAAATTATTTCTTGTCCGAAAACATTATTGCGAGAAATGCCCTTTCCGTAGAAAACAAGAGAATATGTCGATACAAAACAAAAGCTTTGCCTCGCCCAACATAAAAGCGATTTCCCTCACAAATCATGCTTAGAAGGATGTGGTGTAGATTGCTGCTGCCCTGCGTGTCATCGTGAGAGTGGTACCGCCGATCTAGAGGCCAGTGGGTCGATAGTGCCTCGAAATGTAGCTGCAATGTGCGTGCCCACATTGATCGCGTACCTGGTACTTTCAGGAACCCTTTGTTTGGCACCTGGATGCCTTGGATATTGTCGGGCAGCAGAATTTATTGTGCGCTCAATGTATGTAATCAATTCACATTCAGCTAGATTTTGTGAGTAAATATTGCTCGTACGAATTGTTTTGGTTATTTTATGCGATAACAGTATACCCCAGACTAGTCCTCAGTGCATATAAGCTGAATTCGCAATAAATCATTAATTTATCCCAGGAGTATTCATACGCATAAAAATGTTGGCACTTTTAAAACTTTTTATTTTCGCGGCAATGTTAGCAAGCACTCGGACGAAACGTTTCACCGAAGGTATCGAAATATATGAAAAATATTAGAAACGAGTACCCATCCATATTGCAAAAACCAGTGCCACTGTGTCCCC
Organism: Amblyomma maculatum; assembly: GCA_023969395.1. NCBI lineage: Eukaryota > Metazoa > Arthropoda > Arachnida > Ixodida > Ixodidae > Amblyomma > Amblyomma maculatum. The sequence goes on along the minus strand of JAJIZL010019921.1, from coordinate 61,629 downwards.
GCGCCCCAGCGCCATACCCTTATTATGGTCCCAGTATGACGCTGGAAACTGGGCGCACTAGGACGCAGCATACAGGCGCGCTCCGCGCTGGTGGCACTGTTCGCTCGGGAAAAAAAGGCGTGGGATTAAAATTAAAAAGTAAAAAATAACGAAGCAAGCAAGATACATAAAAAAACTCTTCAAAAAGTAAAACAAAAAGAAAGAATGCACCAGGCGCGCTTCGAACTCGGTCCCTAGGCACCTATTCAATCACTAGCTCACCACGCTAACCACACGGCCACACAGAGTTTTTTTTTTTCTTGGAATGGTATTTATTATACAGAAAGGGTTATGTACACGGACTATTTACAATTCCCTCAGCCATTGTTGAGATGCACAACAGAAGACACTACTTTTTAAAAGGCAGGGAAAAATAAGCACCGTGTCACCAGTGGAAACCAATCAGGTTGAAAGTCATTTTCATCATAAGTGTCCTTCAGTTGCAGCATCATTCTGCTAAAATGGAGTCTAGGTGGAACAATAGGTTCAGCGTCGCGATCCGACATGCGTGTCTTCCACAAGCTATGAAGTCCAATAGGGAAAAGCATGTCATATGGTTCGTAATCAGATGGTGTAAAAGCAAGATACCGCACACTGTACGAATTTAGAACAAAGTCTTTCTTTAGAGTTCTTTGCAGCACATTCCAAAAAAAGAATTGCGTATTTGGAATTAATGAAACAGTGCTCAATTGTTTCAGGCACGTCACACAGACGGCAGTTTACAGAATATACAAAAATATTTTTGCTATGCAGCCATGTGTTAACAGGTAGAGCTTCGGTGTGTAATCTAAAAAAAATGTTTTCGTGCAAGAAGAAATCTGCATTTAGCACACCCTTTTTAACACATCATGACCCTTAAAACCAAAGTATAAAGAACTATACAGTGATGGCGGAAAAAGCATTGCTACCAAATCGTTGTATAGTATCTTGCGCGAAACAGAATATAAGTACTCATTCGAGAATCGTACTGTCAAAAACTTCACCGAAGCATAAACTTCCTGCATAAATTCTAGTAACCGCGGGCGGTCAGTAAAATCTGAACAAAACCACTAAGTCGGGAAGCAGATTCATGAAATTAATTTGTAGGAATGCTCTATTAATCGGATCTGAACAATCACGAAAAAAGAAGAAATGGGCAACTAACTGCCTTACATACAGATGCACTAAGCCGAGCCCCCCTGCACAAGCAGGTCTGAATAGGTTATCGCGTCGAATCGGTTCAAAATTGGATGACCAAATAAACGTCGCAAATATTCAGTGAAAACGCTGGATGTAATGCCTAGCACAGTGGAGGACCTGAAGCACATAATAAAGTTTTGTCGCCAAAAACATGTGGCAGGCCTGAGCCCGACCGAATACTGAAAGCCGATAGGGGACTAATGTATTACCATAACGCTAGACGACTGGAACGCGCTCTTTCCAGTAATTTGCACTTGACTTAAATGCATGCAGTGGAACGCCTAGATATTTAGGGGGCACACATGACCATTCAACTCCTGCATATAAAGGGGATGTTGAGCACCACGAACCAAACCAAAGGCGGCAACGCTTGGAGTGATTCATCTGAGCACCAGAAACAACGCCAAATTCTTCTATGCTGGATATAACTTTTTCTATGCTTGGTATGTCAGTGCAGAAAAACGCAAGGTCATCCGCATATGCAAGCACTTTAGCCTCATTTCCAAGGAGAGGGAAGCCATGGATGCTACTGTTATGTAAAACACTGACAAAGTGGTTCCAAGTAAAGAGCAAAAAGCAGTGGAGACATCGGACAGCCTTGCTTCACAGAAGAGTTGATTGGTATGGGGCTTGATAGGTGGCCATTTGCAATTAGGCGAGTTGAACAATTTCTACAGCAAAGTTGCACCCCCTTCAGTACTACAGAACCAACGTTCGCTCGTTCCAGAAGAGAAAACAGGAAAGAATGACGAACTCGATCAAATGGTTTTGCGAGGTCGACCTGAAGTAAAGCAACCTGATCATGAGAGCAGGAGCCCGATTCGAGGATTGTGCGCTCAATATGTACATTACTTTGTATGGCTCGGCCTCTCAAGCCGCACGTCTGGTGAGGGCCAATGAGAACTGACATTGCGAACTGTAGGCGATTTGATAAAATCTTCACGAAAATCTTGTAATCCACAATTGCTAGTGTGATTGGTCTATAGCCTTCCACTGAGTGTAATTTTTATTCATCAGTACTCTTTGGAATTAGGACTGTGTGGCATTGTGTAAAAGTCTCGAGAAGGGCTTCTAGATCAAAACTTATCGCGAAGACATCTAGCAGGATAGGAGCAAGAACAGTTTTAAAAGCTTTGTAAAATTCAAAGGAAATGCCAACAGGACCAGGCGTTTTTGAGAGAGGTAACTGATCCATTGCCACGTCTACCTCTTGCTGGGTGAAAGAGCTACTAATTACAGAACAATCATTTTCTGAAAAAGTGGTCACCAAGGATGTGAGACTCGAGATGTCAGAATTTCTTACAGGAGGAGTAGCACTAAACAACATCGAGTAATAATCCACGAATGCGGACGTAACCTCATTCGCACTCGTAACCAATGTGCCATTACGCATTAATCCCGGAATCAGCTTTGCAGTCGCATGATGACGTTCATCAAGTGCCGCGTCGGCCGTTCGCTTGACACGAGATCGAATTAAGGCACCTTTGTATTGTTCCGCATCATGCCTTTGTAACTCACGTTTGACACTAGCAATTTCGTCCGTATATGATCCAGGCGACTCACATTCTAGCTCATACAGGTTACACAAGTTTTTGTTAAGTGTCTCCTTTCTCGGCCACGTAGAGAACTGGAACTGCTTGCAACATTTTTGTATTTTATGTCACGATCAGCAATTATGGGTGGGACTTAATGTTTCGCAGTCTACAGGCCATTTTTCCCGCTCTAACAATTACAACTTCTTGATCATTGGAGCTTCCTGCCTGCTCTCACGACTTGCAACTAATGTTCTGGGTGCCTATGCGCGCTATTTTGTGCACTGGAATCATTTTAACGTGCGGAGTTTGACATCGCTGGCAAAGTTACCAACGCCGGCTCTTCGGTGGTGCTCTGCTACCGTGGGCGTAATTTTCGCTGAACACGGAGCTTTAGTACAAACCTTCAAGGAAAAAAATGCGACCAAGCTTCAATACTGGCAAGCGAAGCAGCGATGACCCTATTTGCGTGTAACTAAACATTGTATGTAAACCTTTCGGGAAGCGTTGCGATGACCGAGGGCTCGGCTGCTTCATACGCAGAGTAAGAAGGAGCGCAAAAGCTTGAGAAATACGAAAAATATTATGCATTACAAGAGCTGTATGTTTTTTTTTCTCTCATGAGCCCATCGCTCGGTAAACTACTCACTTCCTCGTGTTATTTTTTCTTTCTGCTGTTTACACTGGGCCGTGGTGCAGGCAACGCTCGCCTGCGATTGAGCCCGCATTGAACATTTTGGCAGTAATCATTGCGTTAGAGTGCCCTTAAGATCAGCTGTGAAGTTTGTTATGCATGGTAGCCCACATTATTCAACTCCAGTTTTAGTTGTGCGTTAATCGTCAGTGGTGTCATGAGATATCAGAGGGGCGGCGGTCGTGGTCTCTCTCGAAATGCTCGAAACGACCTATCGAAACATGAAAACTTTAGAAAAAAGATACTGCCTTTGTTTTGTTACAGGTGCGCAACGTCTTCTCAGCAAAAAGCGCTTGCTTGAACCATATTTTTCATATGCGCCCCGATGGTCGATTGCGACTACGCTGTTGCCATGTTGGCCCCTGAGGGATGCTACTCCGGCTGACGCCGCAGGCATGACCGGCAATACTGGGGCACTGGGACCAGTGCGCCCCAGCGCACATACAGCGCTTCTCCCAGTGCATCGCGGATGCCAGCGACACACCCAGCGTCAAAAAGCTAATCACCGACGTTTCTTCCCATCGTACCAGTGCAACCAATGTCTTCTCGTTACTGCTCAAGTGAATACCGCAGACCTCTAGCGTGCCCAGCAGATCCAGTGCAAACCCAGCACGAAAATATTACTGGTTTCGCGCTGGAAGACGCTGGTTTTTGCATTAGGGATGGTGATGAGCTATGCATTTCGGAGCATGAACATGTGGTGCTGGCCACATGTAAGGGACACTGGGAAGTAAAGATCACTTCTGGTTCCATCAGGTACCGTAGCCGGTAACAATATGGAAACTGCCGAAATATTACTTTTTTCGATATCTGAAAACGAACAGGCGTCAGAGCATCAAGGCATATGTTCTGGAAACACAGGTAGGCGCAAAGGACTTGTTGTGCTTTGAAAGGACTTTGATGTTTCCAGAATCGTCCTACTCAGTTGAATGGCTTGTAATCGTGGCGATCAAATTTGTGAGCGAGACATTTAGCCGCATTTTTACAGAACGCCCCGACGATTTGCTTCTTGCCAGTGGTGTCGAGAGCTCGTAGCGCACGAAGATTCGGAAAGGGATCCATCGGAAGAGAAACCTCGGTTGTCAATCTGCTCCAAGGGCTCCAAGGAGCGTCTTTATGACATTGATCTCCAATGCTCAAGATCAAGCCAGCTAAGAAACAGTGTAAATCGTATAGGCTTTGTATACGCTGAAGATTCCAGCACCAAACACACTTTCTGCATTGACATGAAGTCGCAAATTATCTGGTAGGCGCTTAGAGTGTACAACGTCACTATTCAGAGGAAAATATACAGACAGCAGGTACTCCTGGATGAGCTGCTTAAAAGCAACTAGGATACAATAGGCACATTGACAATTTTGACTGCTAGATTCGGGCAGAGATTTGCCATTCCAGCGGCGTTAGACTTTCACATAAATTGTTCTATGTGAGAACAGGCCGCCTAATGCCGGTCTCTTTGCTAGATATTCTCGTCAACTCTAAGCTCGGCATTTTTCTGGTTATCATAGGCATTGTAATTATCTCAGCCGCTGATGTCAAGGAAATAAACATAGAGTTATTAAGCGCAGTGAGCAAATTGTTTTTGTTATTTCTCAACTCTTTTTACGCGGCGTCATCTTCAATACCTCGCCGGACACACTCGCTGTACGTAAGAGCAACTGTTTACGGCGTGTGGATCATGGCCATTTTACCTTTTCGAGTTATTTTCTCGGTGAGCTTATTTCAAGACTTAGCTTGCAGAAAGTGCTTAATGTGGTTGACACTCTCCAAGAACTTGAGGATGCGTTGGATTGTCAAATTGTGGTTCCCTGTTTCACGAGAGGCACGTTTATAGAGACCATTATATTTATAAAAAAAACGACACCACGCTTTTCGTGAAATTGAGAGCAGCATTTCAAAAGAGCAGATACAAATATCATTTGCTAATGAACGATAAAAGACAATGCTTGTCTTGTGCTCTGCGACCTAATCATATATGCTTCTCAATACGTTTACCAAAGGCTGGTTTGATTGCATTGCCAGAGAGGTTCGTGGAATCAAAAGATTTTTTGAGCTCAAGCTGGGCTACCATGCCCGTCCGAAAGAATTTTCCTGTTATCCGCGGATACAGTGATTTCCTTCGCAGACTAGATGAAGCATTATTATTGCTGCGGGTTCAAGCACACGCTTGTGTGTTGAGCGGTGACAACGAAGCTCATAGTAGGTATAGCAGTGTTCGGTCGAACCAAGGTGCAGAGTCATATCAATTTTTCTTAGTTTTCAGCGGCCTACTCTGTGTTTCTCTTGGAGCGCATTTTTTGTAGGTAATAACAACGTTCGACTCTGTGATAGCAACTTCCCCTTTTAGTTGAAAGTACTATGTTAAGGTAAACCTTCAATGAAGAAGTAGAAATGCGTATTTCTGTTTCGCATAAATCATATGCAATTTAAATTACCTTTGTCCAAAAAGAGGTCACAACAATGGATGTCTTCTAAAATTGTAGGTATCCGATGAGAAAAATACGATGAGGATGCTTATGAAAAGTAAACTATGGTTGGTACAAAATCTGCCGTCAGTGAATATAAGGATCTGGTTATGCGTAGTAACGAGAAGTGCCAATGTGAAAAGGACCATTAAAAATGTATCCAATGCTAACATAGCATACTTTGCAAAAACTATTTCTTTAATGCACGTCTTCTGGGGTTCTTTTTTCTGTTCAGAATTTGTTCCAGTCTAATAAACTGTATCTTACATCGTTAGTAAATAGAATACATATTAACAACCCCATTCTGCCCCACTAATACTAGACTAATTCAATTCTGCGCGCCGGAGGTCCCTTGTTGCTGGAAGATCGAAAAACAAACGATGTTTTAAAGAGTGATGAGAAAAACCGAAATATGACACCAAATATTATTAAGACAAAACAGGGCCTAATAAGTAGAAACCCGATCTGTAAAGTGTACAAGTTAAGTTAGGAGCTCCAGTCATCTGAAAAGTATTTAGAGATATTATGGAGTGCAGACTGCATAATTATGCTTTAGTTTTCTCCCATCTATTTCGCCGTAGTGGCTTGTAAATAGTATTTACGTACGAGCGTTGATGGTGTATGTCTACCTGCTAGAGAATATGTTCTGCCTCTCACTCAAGGACACAAAAGAATCCAAGGTGATTTATGTGAAAGCACGTCATGAAAAGGGGGAAAGCAGCTGAAGAGGATCAGATAACTATATATTGGTTGAAGAACAGGGGGGATAACGTGCTAGAAAAACTGGCCACCATGTTTACGTAGTGCCTGGTGTCATGGACGAAACCGCAACCATGGAAGAACGCAAACATTATCCTCAATCGTAAGAAACGGGATGTTAAAGACCTTAAAATTACTGACCGATCAGCTAACTGTCTGTTACGTATAAGGTATACTAAGCTAATCGCTAATAGAATCAGGACAACTTAGACTGCAATCAAGCAAAGAATCAAGTAGGTTTTCGGAAACGGTACTCTACTAACGATCATATCACACAATTAACCAGGTGATAGAAAAATGCTCGGAATATAACCAGCCCTTATACATAGCATTCATTGATTATGAAAAACTATTTGACTCAGTAGAAACGTCAGCGTTGATGCAGTCAGTGTGGAATCAGGGGGTAGACGAGCCGTACGTGAAAGTGCTGGAAGTTATATGTAGTGTCTGCACAGCAACCATAGTTCTGCATAAAGAAGGTAACAAAATTCCCATAAAGAAAGGTGTTAGGCAAGGAGACACAAGCTCCCCTCCTCAGAACTATTCACAGCTTGTGTAGAGGAAGTATTCAGAGACTTGCAATGGGAGCAATTAGGGATAAGGGTAGATGAAGAATACCTCAGTCATCTGCGATTTCCTGATCACATTCCCTTGCTAAGTAACTCAGGAGAACTGCAAATAATGATTGGTGACGTACCTAGACAGGAAAAGTAGAAAGTTAGGATTGTAAATCAATATGCAGAAAACTAAGATAATGTTCATTAGACTCGTGAAGGAACAGCTGTTCACGTTAGGAAGCGAAGCAGTGGAAGTAGTAAGCAAATATGTCTAATTAGGACAGGTCGTAACCGCAGATGCGGAAAATGAAAACGAAATAACAAGAGGAATAACACTGGGATGAGGCGCATTTGGCAAACGTTTCCACACGTAGAGAACTCAGCAATGTGCAATGTGGAAAGCTGTATTTGCCCCACAAAAACTGAAGTAACGAAAAAGGTCTCCGTATTCCGGCTCTCTAGCGGCAACTGGCGACATGCAACTACGATTCGGCTTCTTCCAGACGTTGCACTAGCCATAGCTAGAAACTTCCTTTTCAGGCGCATGACTCAACGGGGCGCCGGATTTGTTCTCCTGTTTACACAACTGAACTCAACAGGCTGCTTAAGATAGTTCTTCAATTTAGTTCATGTGCGATGCATGTTCTGCTGCATCATGGTATCAATTGCGAAATTTAGACGAAATTTATTTTTCTTTCAAAGAACAGTAGTAGAGAATTTTGTAGTAGTTTCTTCTTGTATATTGTCACGCACTTTCCGCGGTCCTTACTGAAGGAAGATGAGGTTTGGCGGAATATGCAGAAGAGGACGAGAAAGCTGGGTCTGTCCGCTGTGGTGTGCTAATCTCCAGCGTATCCTACCGTCTGTGTAAATAAACGTCGTAACAAGTGTGGCGGAGGTGCGGGGTACAGATCACCACGGAACCTCTCCTACTTCGCCGGAGCAGAGATGGCCCAAGCAGATGGTTCAACGCAGCCCACGCCAGCAGCTCATCCAACCACAGCACAGCCTTATCGGGAACCCCGGCACTTCTATGGCAAGCCCGAGAAGACGTGGATGACTGGCTCACCCACAACAATCGGGTGAGCAAATACAACCGCTGGGATGCGACTACCAAGTTGGCGAATGCGGTATTTTTTCTTGAAAAAATTGCGCTAACATGGTTTGACAATCATGAAGCATCTCTTACCACCTGGGATTTCTTCATGGAAGAAATGAGAGCGGGATTTGGTGATGCCGATGATCGAAAAAAGAGCGCCGAACAGACTCTGGCTCAACGAGCGCAAGTACCGGAGGGGGGGGGGGGGGACCTGCACAACTTACATAGAATTCCTCAAGCTGTGCAGAATAGTTGATGCTCGGATGACTGAGGAAGACAGTGGGTCATCTCCTGAAAGGAATAGCGCAAGACGTGTACAACGTTCTTATCTGCAAGGACAATTTGAATAACTGCTGATGTAACACGACACTGCCGCACGTTTAAATCTTTGAAGCGACGCCGTATCATTCCGAAGTTTGGTCGGCTGCCTAATGTGACAACTGTCGCTAGCGTGGATGTGTCTGAAACGACAAGCCTGGCAGAAACAATTCGCCAGATCGTCCGCGAAGATCTTCGGAGGCATCAAGATATTGGGGGCCACGTCAGACCCGTCTACAGTGGCACCTCTTCGTCAGACAATAGCCCATCTTCTGCCTGTTATGATTCCTCTGTTACGTCTCCTTCGGACACCCGATGCTCTGCTGCTCATCGCCGAACATCCAGCCTCTCACCATCAACGCCTACAACAGCGAGCACTCTCGTCCTCCTCGTCGACCACATCCAGAGCATGAAACGTTTAATACAAGCGACGATGAGCCTTATTCATCGAATGAACGTGAGCCGCCAGTGTGTTATGCCTGTGGAATGATCGGCCACATTTCCCGCTTTTGCCGCAACCGTCGTACGTACCAGCAGTATCGCCGACAGTGGGTGAACAACCGTACAAGGCTTCCTGCTGACATTGATGATTCATATAGACCACCTGGCCGGAATGAGTACAGAGCAACAGCTAGCCGACAAGAACGCTGAATGGTGCTGAACCGAAACGAATCACCGGCCTCTGACCGTAGCCTGACACCACCATCTCGGCGCCTACGACGCTCACCTTCTCCCCGACGAAGGTCGCCACCTCCGGGAAATTAGTGAGTGCGGCCGATGGAGGTGAGGTCGCAAATGATTCTAGCTTACCCATGCCTCTGCCCATTTCGATGTTAAAAAACCGAATTCAAGTGTTTGTGGACGGTGTACGTGCTATGGCGTTGTTGGACACAGGTGCAACTATTTCTAAGTCTCGCTTTTAAAAACTGCCTAGTTGTAAAATTATGTTTGCTTGGGATAGTGCGACAACATTATGTGGTGTTGGTGGCAAACCGCTTAACCCACTTGGAGTCTGTTCCGTGATCCTTGTTATCGCCGGCCACACATTCCGAACTGAATTCGCAGTACTTACTCGATCAACGCATGACGTAATTCTTGGACTCGATTTTCTGGAGCAATGTGGGGTCACTCTCGACTTTCGCAATGGAGACATTTCTGTGAGCACTCGAACTGAATCTGCTTTGCGTGAAAATTCGCGGACCCATCCTAGCACGCTTTCGGTTTCGGAAGACATAGTTTATTTCTGCAATGTCAGCAGAGTTTATAGGAGTTGTTAGTTCCAGCTGTGCCAGTGATGCGTTCGACGCTGTGGTTGAACCACTCACCCTCAACTACGCGAAGAAAAGTATTCTAATTCCCCGCTGCATCTTCTCAGTCAGGAATGGCCATTCTTCTCTGTCGACGACTAACTGCTCTAACGAACCTGTTGTATTACCACGTGGTCTAAAACTTGCCAACTTTGACAAAAACACCTTTAAATCAGTGGCCGTGCTGAGCACAGACAATTCCCAGCCTACCGCATGCTCAGAAGAAGATGAGACAAAATTTCTTGCCATGATTAACAAATCCCTGCCAACAAGTGACCGTCACAGTTTAGTGGAAGTTCTGGCGAAACGTACTGCGGCTTTCGATTTCTCTCGGGACTCGCCACCACGGATTCCAATTTCCCGTACTCAGCACCGAATCAATACAGGAACTGCTGATCCAATCCGCCAGAAGCCTTATCGTGTATCCCCATCAGAGCGCCAAACAATCGAAGAACAAGTTCGTGACATGCTGCATAAGGGCATCATTCAGGAATCGTCTAGTCCTTAGGCTGCCCCTGTGATTGTGGTCAAAAAGAAAGATGGCACATGGCGATTTTGTGTTGATTATCGACGTCTGAATACTGTTACCAAGAAGGACGTGTATCGCCTGCCACGTATTGATGACGCCATTGATTGCTTACATTCCGCCTCCTATTTTTCCTCAGTTGACCTGCGATCAGGCTATTGGCAGATTCCCATGCACCCGGAAGATAAAGAAAAGACGGCATTCATCAGCCCAGACGGGCTGCATGAATTTAATGTGATGCCGTTTGGATTATGTAACGCTCTAGCCACGTTCAAAAGATTCATGGATACAGTTTTGCGCGGGCTGAAGTGACACATTTGTATGTGTTATTTGGACGATGTAGTGATATTCGGGACAACTTTTTATGAACACAACACTCGATTAGAGATTGTCTTGGAGTGTATTGAGAAAGCTGGTTTGGTACTCAATTCCAAGAAATGTCGTTTTGGAGAACGCCAGACTGTGGTACTTGGACATCTCATGGACAAGGATGAAATCAGGCCTGATCCGAAAAAGATCGAAGCTGTCACTTGTTTTAAACCGCCGAAATCGTTAAAACAGCTCAGGAGTTTTTTGGGGCTTTGCTCCTATTTTCGGCGTTTTGTTCCGAAGTTTGCTGATCTAGCATATCCCCTTACTTGTCTTCTGCAAAAAGATGTGCCTTTCAAGTGGACTGCAGATTGTGACTCCGACTTTCGTCAGTTAGTTTATTTTGACATCAGGACCAGTACTACGCCACTTCTGTCCATCAGCTCCAACAGAACTTCACACTGACGCCAGCGCAGTTGGAATTGGTGCTGTGCTCATACAGCGCCACAATGGCGATGAACATGTCGTTGCGTATGCAAGCCGTTTTTTGAGCAAGGCTGAGCGTAAATACAAAGTAACTGAACAGGAATGCCTAGCTGTTGTATTCGATGTGCAACGGATTAGGTCATATCGTTATGGATGTGCATTTAAAATTGTGATGGACCATCATTCCTTATGTTGGCTTGTAAACCTTCGCGACCCCTGTGGACGCCTTGCGCGGTGGGCTTTGCGCCTTCAAGAATTCAATTTTACTGTGTCTTCTAAGAGTGGTCATAAGCACGGTGAAGCTGACTGCTTGTCACGGTTGCCACTTGAAACTACTGATTCCGACAATGAGGTCTTGGATGAATATATAGCTGCTATCTCTACAAGTTTCCCTGATGTTGGTTAATTCAAGATTGCGAAGCGGCACGACAACGAGTTGGCGCCGCTTTTTGAGGCAGCGAGTTCCGGGAACCCTACGACCTCATTCTGAATTGATCTTCTAGGACCGTTTCCCCGTTTCTCCAACGGAAACCGCTGGGTCATAGTATGCGTAGACTACCTTACGCGGTACTGTGAAACTGCTGCTATACTGTCAGCCACTGCTTCTGTTGTCTCGGCGTTCCTCCTACGGTCCATCATTCTTCGACATGGGCCTCCTCGTGTGTTAATAAGCGATCGTGGCCGACAGTTTACGGCAGAAGTTGTAGAACTTCTTCGCCTCTGCTCATCCCATTTTCGCCATTCAACTCCTTACCACCCACCAACAAACGGTCTTACCGAACGCACCTATCGGACGCTTAGCAATATGCTCGCAATGTATGTCTACTCCCGCCATAAAAAATGGGATGAAGTCCTTCCATTTATAACATACGCTTTAACACTGCTAAGCACGAAACGACAGGCTACAGTCCGTTTTTTCTTCTCTATGTACGACCTCCACGAAGCACTTTGGACACGTTTCTGCCTTTCTCACTCCCTGCTGAAACTTCACTAGCGCATACTCTCTCTTTGGCTGAAGAAGCTCGTCGACTCGCTAGACTTCGCACTCTAGCCTCCCAGGAACGCTACAAGCAACGCTACGACAAGCGTCATCAAGATGTTAATTATGTCCCTGGTGACTTGGTGTGGCTTTGGACGCCGTTGCGTAAGCGCGGCTAGCGCCAGAAACTGTTGCACCACTATATTGGCCCTTTCGTTGTAATGGAACGCCCCAGCGCAGTAAATTTTGTAGTCTCTCGCGTGACCACCCAAGGGCGTCGTTCTCAGAAGACTCTAGTCCACGTGGCCCGCATGAAGTCCTTCTTATTAACGTGACGAACCTTGACTCGCCCGGCGGGCATCGTCTGCGAAGGGGGCAGTGTGACGCACTTCCCGCGGTCCTTATTGAAGGAAGGTGAGGTTTGGCGGAATAAGCAGAAGAGGACGAGAAAGCTGGGTCTGTCCGCTGTAGTGTGCTAATCTCCAGCGTATCCTACCGTCTGTGTAAATAAACGTCGTAACAATATAAACACTGCTACACTTAAGGGGAAGGAAAATGAACTCATTTGTGCCGTGTATATGCGCAATTTGCCTTTTGTGTTTCTGGATTGCCTAAGCAGCTCACGAATTTTTACTGTGCTTTTAACATCAGGTCTTTATTCCACACGCAAGATGTGGAAACCAGTGCAATCTGTGTCTTACATAACAACAACGCTTATTGGTGCTTAGTGGATTCTACAAAGCCTTAGGCAAGCAGGTCACTCAAGTTTAACGACGGATGGGTAACTTATTGAAGTTATACTGGGGCACTCGAAGCGCATTGCGAAGCGAGATAAGGAACATACGACGAGAGCTTAAGTGTATACAGAGCTGGGGCCGACTTGCGTAATAGCAAACGTTTTGAATCAATTAGTGGTACTTCAAAACCCGGGGTTGAACAAAAAATGTCCTTCTGGATTTAGAAACACACAAATTGGCAGAAAGGATCACATCCGATACCGCCCCGAAGTGTGCTGCAGGAAGGCAGCTTACAACAGAGACTCAAGCAAACCTGGGCCGCGGCCTCGAATGTGAGCCGAAGCCTGAGGTCGGCGACGGGAGGCGATTGATTGAAAGGCATGCAGAGAGAAACAAATGATATTTTTACTTGAAGTTCTCATTTCTTATTCGAACACTCTTGGCACCTTGCGGATTTGCAGTTGTCTTGTGCACGTATTTGTCACCCCGTTTGCAGTGGTCGTCACATGTATCATGTTTTTCCTGAAGGCGCTTGTCAGATGTTGAATTTAACCTGTACTGGTTGCGTTAAGCTTCGTTGTATGAACATGCGCGCGTTATTGCTATGATACAATTTAGGTTTCCAGTACTTCTCTTGCTGCTAGAGTACAAACGTTTGATATAATTTCAGGAAGTTCACAATAGTGTTAAGAATAATTCTGGCACCTTGTGCGTGTGGAATTCTCTCGAGCACGTATTTGTCACCGTGCTTGCAGTGAATATGACACATATGTTTTTCTACTGGCATTTATTAGATGTGGAGTTAACCTCTTCTGGTTGTGCGATGCTTTTTCGTTGTATGAATACGCGCGCGTTATTGTTATGATAAAATTTGGGTTTCCAGTGATTGTCTTTCTACTAGAGCAAAAAAAAAGCGTTTCGCACTAATTCAGAAAGTTCACAATAGCGTTAAGAATGGTCTGGTCCCTTGCCTGTGTGGAGTTATCTTAATCACCTATTTTTCACGAGTTCGCAGCGTGTTAAGAGATATGGCGTTCTTGCTAGAGCGATTTTTAAGAACTAAGTTTTCTCTATTGATTGAGTAATGTATCCTCCTTGCCAAAAGGAGTAGAATTTGCTCCAATACTTTTTTCGGGCTTGCAGCTATTGTCTTGTTGCTAGGGGAGAAAGGAAAAACATTTCATAATTCTTCAGGAGGTTCACAAGGTTTAGATGAATATTTCTGGCGCATTGTTTGTTTGGAGTTCTCTTGTAAAATTATTTTTTTCTTGATTTGCAGTGATCGTGTCAGATATTATGATTTTGTTGCAGGTGTTTGTTACGTGCTGCATTAGCATTTATCGGTTGAGTGATATGCTTCCTTTTTAATGCTGTATGCGTATTTATATAATAAACAAATTGCTTTTCATCTTTGTTTTGTTGTAAATGTATTCGTCAGCATCATTTCCATCGTGATGCTCCCCCCATTGCGATAATGACTTAACTAGCCGAATAAATTTGAAATTGATGCAGAGGCGCTCATACGCTGACCACCACCTAACAAAACACCCAAGCGGCAAGCGTCTGATCGGCCCGTGCTCGGCCCTTACCAATATGGCCGACTAAAACTCATGGGGCCGACCTAAGCCACCCACCTCAGCCGGAGGTTGGGGATTGACAATGGCCTATGAACGGCCGATCATCGACAATCGAACTCAGACCGACGAGTATGGCGGAGTTGGCTAGCCTAATGCCGCGCTAGGGTCATGCATGGGCCATGGCTCAACCACACATGGCCAACCGCTTCGGCGGTACCCGTTGCCCGGTGGTTTAAACAGGCATGATTAGGGGTCTAATTATCCATGGCCTATGGTTTACCCATTAACACGTCTGCAGTTCAACTGTGCGTGGACGTAAGCGCTGCGGCAGTATTTTGAGACGCGCATACTCTCCTCCAAGCGGGCTCTAATTTTGTGGCATCAGTAATGGTGTTCTCCGGGCAGGTGAAAAGCAACCCATACGGTTGTAGTTTCAAAAAAGCCTGCGCATCGACAAATGTAGGTTTAAACAGCACTTTGTATTGATTTTTCTTAGGTATTGAAACAGGCTCAAAGCCTAGGCTTCCTAATAAAAAAGTGGCACTTACAGGTTACTAAGTCTGTGAGGCTTCATAGCAATTTATTCTATCTTTCAGCTTCTAGGCTGAGTTGAAGATGTTACGTTTCCCTGCTCGTTGTGCCTGCCGTCCTATTACTTCACTCTTATGAGCCATCGTTTGATTGCTGCCACGGTCGTCCTGGAGAGGTCGCCACTCAGGTACATGCTGCCTCTCCTCAGACATCCTAGAAAATATACGGAAGGAAACTATCGTCCTTCATTCGGTATTCATGTGAATTTTCTTGCCTGTTAATGTGATAAAAAGCTGTCACTCAAACGACTATAAGGACCTTCAGTGGGGTCAGGGGTGATGTTGTCATCGGATGATATCTGAACTCAATTTAAATATGAGGTGCACCATTTTTATACATATACTGCTTGTCAATGCAAACTTGATCGAAGGGATAAAAAAGACATTTCCGAGGCAGGCGATGGCAACCATATACATATTGCTCGAAGCAACCTTCAGTGCCACTGAAAAGATTTTGTTTGGAATTCTCAATTGTCATTATTTACCTAAATTACTGATTAATGACTTGCACAATAAATGCTGTTGCTACTTTGAAGAGTACCGGCACAAACCATGTCTCATTATTTGCGATAAAGAACCCTCACGTCTGCATTTTGTTCCCCAGATACAATAGGAAACCCCGAAAATACAAAAACCAGATTCCCGGACAATACACTTGCGGACTTGGCTTGGCTTGACAGCCCTGTGTAGCGCTAGACCTATAAGTTACATATGGTTTCTTCGTCCTCGCCAGCACAACCGTTCAACAAGACTGTATTTGTACTTTACAGCTAGAAAATACCGTTCCCCTCATTTATATCTTTACCGCTTTGTATTCATTATCCGCATTACAATGCTCGGCGCGCTCATTGTAACTCGAGCCTTCATGTGCGCCAAAGGGCCGACGCGAAAAAACCATCGCCAGCATATCAACCTAACTCATGCATGAGGCTAACCATCATAGCGGCAGGTTGTTATGTCCGCTCAAAATCATGTTGTGAGCAGCATAATTGAGGTGCGCGAATGGGCTAGTAACGGTTTCGGTATCTACCTAACCCGGAATTTCTCTGCAGATGGAAAAAAAAAGGCACACATGAGGTTTCTGACCACAAACATTGAAACAGGGGTGTCCGAACGTGCTCACCGACTCTGTAAGCCCTATTTATTGTTTAAAGTGAATATTTAGTACTTGGAGCGAATAACCTCAGTTCCCTACGTTCAAAATAAAAATTCACGGCGCTGTCCTAAGTGGCTCCCTGCAATGCGCTACCGGTTTCCATCGCCTGTTTCTAATTGTTTATTTATACCCTTGGCTCAAGCTATCAGGTACAGCAGGTGCAATGTGGCTTGAATCAAACCTGCATGAGATCATATATATGGGTAGATTTGTAAGCTTTACAGGTTTTACTTACAAATACTACGAGAATCGCGTCACTGCAGCCTTTCTTTAAAATTGACACGAAACAGCGCAATATTCGTGGCTAAAGTTTGAAAAATAAGTCCTTGATATTGGCTTTCCCACAGAGTATATGTGGGTGCCTTAGATAAGAAATATAATCGAGGTCAATGACCATCTTTGGTTTCCAATAAAATTTTTATATGTGGTGGGCCAATATCTAGACACAAAGGAATTAACCTTAGTTTTGCAAAATGCGGCGCAGGTTTCTCGAAAATAAAAATTGTATGGTATATCTGATGAGGTAAAATACGCTGTTTTTGCAATTTCATAATGTTACAAGTTTTGATACCACGATTTCGTCATCTGCTATTTTTTACTCACCTAATATATTGTCACTTTTTGCTGACAGGGTCGTTGACAGCAAAAGAAGACACAGGTACTACAATTAACTCTTTATTGGTCTGACTTACGTCCACAAAAAAAAAACTAAGCAACTCGGCTGCGGTGATAGCAACAAAAGTGCTCGTCGATCGTTGAACAAATAATGCCTGTCGCACACATCAACGCTCAATTTAAAGGCGGCTTCGAAACATCTAGAGAACATCACAAACTGTTACTAGCACAGCCTGGAACATTGTAGAAACATACGCGACTGGCCGAAATCTTTAAGACAGATCTAGGCGCATTGTTTCCGACAAAGAAAATGATAACGCGTCGTATCGCGACAACGAGCATGAAAAAACGCGGGATACAGAATTGATAAGTGCGCCAGAATAACAACGATGAGGCCGCATGCCAGCGGCTGTCGAACAGGAACAAATAAAGATTTAAACAGTTCGCGGCATTACTCCCTCTCTTAAAAAACATGGCCTCGATGTTTCAAAATAAGCATACATGAATTACCATAAACATTGCAAAGCAAACATGAATAGCTTTTAGCGCGCATAATATGGCTTAAGGCGTAAAATATGAACAATTTCTGGATGCACTCGTCGCCGCTGCGATGCTGCCGCGCCGTGGGGAACGACCTCGTAGTTCACTTGTCCTAGTCGGCGAAGCACCTTGTAGGGGCCGAAGTATCGGCGTAAAAGCTTTTCGCTCAGTCCGCGGCGGCGAATCGGCGTCCAAACCCAGACTTGATCTCCAGACTTATACTCAGCATCGCGTCGTCGTAAGTTGTAATGTCGGGCGTCGTTTCGTTTCTGATCTTTAATACGCATTTGGGCAAGTCTTTGACCTTCTTTTGCACGTTGAAGGTAGGCGGCGACGTCCAGGTTATCCTCATCGGTTACGTGTGGCAGCAATGCGTCAAGCGTCGTTGTGAGCTCCGTGCCGTACACAAGGCTGAACGGGGTCGACCTGGTTGTCTCCTGGAGGGCGATATTATAAGCAAAGATGACGTAAGGTAGAATGGCGTCTCATTACTTGTGCTAGGCGTCGACGGACATTTCACTCATATCCGCAGTAGTTTTGTTGATGACTTGTATGACTGTGTTCTAGGAAGGCTTGCGTCAGCTCTGCCGTAAATGCCGTTCCCCTGTCCGTGATGTGGACATCTGGGGCGCCGTGTCGCAAGAGAATTTGTTCGACAAAAAAATTTGAGACTTATGCCGCAATACCATTGGGCAGTGCATTTGCTTCGGCGTATCGGGTAAGGTAGTCGGTCGCCACGATGATCCACTTGTTACCCGCAGATGAAGATAGAAAATGACCGAGAATATCCATCCTAATTTGCTGAAAGGACAGGGTTGGGGGCGGTATTGGGTTCAGTAGCCCAGGCGGCCTGATCGGCGGCGTCTTGCATTGCTGGCATTCACGGCACGCTTTTACTTAATGGGCAACGTCGGTAAGCAGTCGCGGCCAGTAGTACTTCTCGTGGATTCGATGCAACGTGCGCGCAAAACCGAGGTGCCCTGCTGTTGGCTCGTCGTGCAACGCATGAAGAATTTCTTGTCTGAGGTTTTAGGCACGACAACAAGATGCACTGCCGTGTTGGGAGCAAAGTTCTTATTTACCATGACGTCATTGCTTAAGGCGACCGACGACAACTGACGCCTAAACACAGCAGGAGAAGTGGTCTTGCCTTCCAAGTAATCTGCTAGGGCTTTCAGCTGAAGATCTGATCGCTGTTGCTGCGCAAAGCTGCTGGCGTTTAATGGTCCCAGAAAGGCATCGTCGTCATCATCCTTCGGAGGAACATCGACGGGAGCATGGGATAAGCAGACTGCGTCTAAATGCTTGCGGCTCGACAAGTAGACTACTGTAACTTCAAATTCTTTAAGTCTTAGGCTCCATCAGGCAAGTCGGCCGGAGGAGTCTTTCAAATTATCCAGCCAGAAGAGCTCATGGTGGAAGCTCACCACCTTGAATGGCCGACCGTACAGGTATGGACGGAACATAGAAATGGCCGAGATCATCGCGAGGCACTCCTCGGTCGTCGAGTAGTTGACTTCAGCTTTAGTGAGTGAGTTGCTAGCGAAGGCCATTCCCTTCTCCAGTCCAGCACTCTTCTGGACGAGGACGGCTCCTAGGCCCAAACTGCTTACGTCGGTGTGAATATCGGTCTCGGCGTTTTTATCAAAGTGGCCAAGTACAGGAGAGGACTGCATGCGGCGCTTAAGTTCGTCGAAGGCTGCTCCTTGTGGCGCCTCCCATTTAAAATGTACGTAAGTCTTTGTAAGTTGCGTCAACGGTTCGGCGATGCGCGAGAAGTCCCTGACAAATCGTTGATAAGAAGTGCAAGGCTTTCTTGTCAGCAGGTGGTGGAAGTTGTGCGATTGCAGCTGTTTTCTCCGGGTCTGGCCGAACACCATCCTTGCTAACGATGTGACCTAGGAAACGCAGTTCCTCGCAGGCAAAGTGACACTCCTCTGGTTTTAACGTTAGTCCCGATGATTTGACGGCTTCCAACACTGTCTGCAGCCGATTCAGGTGGTCTTCAAAGTTTGACGAGGAGGCAACGACGTCATTCAAGTATACCAGGCAAATCTGCCACTTCAGGCCCACTAGCACAGTGTCCATTACTCGTTTAAATGTTGCTGGTGCGGAGTAGAGGCCAAATGGCATCACCTTGAACTCGAAAAGGCCGTCCGGTGTGATGAATTCGGTCTTCTCGCGATCTCTTTCGTCGACCTCAATTTGCCAATATTCGCTCTTCAGGTCCATCGATGAGAAGTACCTAGCATTGCAAAGCCGGTCCAGTGTGTCGTTAATGCGGGAAAGTGGGTAGACATCCTTTTTAGTTATGCTATTCAAGCGGCGGTAATCGACGCAGAAGCGTAGTGTGCCGTATGTATTCTTCACCAAGACGACTGGTGCCGCCCAGGGGCTGTTGGATGGCTAGATCACATCATCACGCAGGATTTCCTCAACTTGATCGCGTATGGCTCGCCGTTCTCGTTGCGATACACGGTAGGGGCTTTGGTGCAAAGGTCGGGCGTGTTCGTCCGTTTTAATGCGGTGCTTAGCATGTGGTGTTTGTCGTATCTTCGATGATGACGAAAAGCACTCCCTGTAGCTTCGAAGAAGACTGCGAATCTGGTCTTTCCTGGTCTGGATCAATGCCGGGTTGATGTCAAATGTGGGCTGACGGAATAAGTCCGGTGCGTCGTCTAGGGGTTGGTCGTGGAGGGCAAACATATATTTGAGATCCGCTAATTTGTCGAGACAAGCGATCGTCGTGCCCTTGTTAAGATGTTAGTATTCTTCGGTGAAATTTGTTACCAGCACCTGCGCTTGACCTCTCCGATATTTTGCGATGCCTCTTGCGATGCCGACACCTCGTTCCAAGATCAATTGGATATTTCCTTCGACAATGCCTTCGGCAGTTTGGATGTCTGAGCTACTTACGCAGACTGCGACGCTTGGTCGGGACGGCACGGTCAGATCTCCGTCGAGGACGTTTAGAGCGACGTGTATCATCCAAGTAGTCGTAGCAGGTATGGCTTTGTCTGCAGAGAGCTTAATGAGCTTGGATCGGAGCTCGTCGATAGGCCTATGTTCATTTAGGAAGTTTATGCCACAAATCAACTCTCGGGAGCACTGCTGCAAGACCACAGAGCTGGTGGGGTAAGTACGCCCATTCACGGTTACTTTTGCAGTACATCATCCCCATGGAGTAATCAGGTTGCCACCTGCGGGGCGAATCAACGAGGCATCCCAAGCGGTCGTAACTTTCCTGAGCTAAGAGGCTATAGCGGTCCACTTATGACTGAATAGTCAGCTCCGGTGTCTACTAGGCAGTGACCCTGCGACAGTCGACAACTTCAAGGTCACGTGTTCGCGTCATCGCATTGCACGTGGGCCTTTTTGTCCAAACTCGATGCGTCGTTTCTTCAGGTCATGGCCGGGGCATATCGTTGTTACTTCGCTGGGCGGCAGTGTCGGCTTGCACTCCGGTCGTGTTGTCGTCGATGTCGTCGTGTGGAGCGGCAATGAAATGGCTGCGTCATCGTTAGAGGTGTTCGGCGGCAGACCCAAGCAGCACACCAGCATTGGTCCGACAATGGTTCATCACTGGAAAAGAATGGCATCAATATTGGACTGATATTGGCATTTGGGCATTTTACTACATTCTCCATTCTTGGCCCATCTTTCGTTCCAAGATTGGTCCAGTGTTCAACCAAGCTGGAGCCACCAATGTAGGCACAATATTAGACTTTCCATTCATGCACCATGATTCTTGCCAATACTGTCCAGCATTATACCATCATTGTATTACCAATATTTGTTTAATACCAGCTATTCCAGTGATGGCCCATTGTCAATGCCAATATCATACCAATGGTTAGCCATTGCAGGTGCACTGGCTACTCCATTCATGCCGCATATTGTCGATACCAATATTAATCCAATGGTTTATGGGTACACCGGCTACTCCATTCATGTGCCATTGATGATGTCAAGATTACACACTTTGTGGCACTGCCTGTGCAGGCAATAAAATGCAGCCTTTTTCATTCTAGCCATATTCGTGACAGCACATCGAACTTGCTGGGACAATAATGGCCTTTCAAATAGGAGTGGCCATATAAATTCAAATTGTTGCTCATGAGCAACCAGTAGACATTCACAAAACAAGGGCATGGTTCACAAAAAGATAATATTTATTGCAATTGTTACTATAGAGGGCAGTTGTTACTAGCCAGCGCTGAGGGCACACACAGTAGCAGTTAGCGGGGCAGTGGCAGGGTTGGTCAGGGCAGGGCGGGCTCTCGGGAAGTGGAAGGGGCCAGGGAGCTGGAGGGCACACTCATAGGCGTAGTGAGGGGGCTGACCCTGCAATTGCATTCACAGGTGGCATATCTGGTTCGCCAGGGGAGGTTTCAGCATAACGCCTTTTTCTTCCACCCCCCCTGTCACAGGAACCAGGCAGCCACCTGCGAATAAATGCGTCTGCCTCCAAATCGTCCACCCCAACTTTTTCGCAAATGGCACCTGCACAAAAACAATGAGAAAACAAAATTTACAACACTATTACGAGGCATATAAAATCGCGCGCATTATTTTAGGAAGATGTAGAAAATTCCAGGATTCATGTACCGAAATTTATGGTCAATGAGAAACACTATACTGATGAGTTCCAGACTAGTTTCAGCTGCCTTGGGTTTATTAGGATGAAAGACGCACATACATTGCATAGCATGTGCCCTGTTGCATTTTGATCGCCTCCCCAGCAATACGGCTGAGACAGCCAGTGTTTCATCCCACACTAGGAATTAGTGCTTGATTATCGGCTGTCTCCGCATATGACTGGCGCGCTAGTTTTTTGCCGCTCCTACGCTTTCTGCGATGTTCAAACAGTTTATACTAATAATCGTTACCAAGAGAATGTTCGGCGACCATTTTCATTTTTTTTAAATGGCTAGATATAATATACACAAGCGATCTAAGCCCACGACTGCTGCAATGGCCGCTGGTTAGCTGATATACGCTTTTGACTGGTTTTGTGGGTAGTTCACTTAAACGGGAGCTCACTTAAACGGGTAGCTCACAGGTGCATCATTTTTACACATATACTGCTTGTCCAAGCAAATTTGATCCAAGGGATAAAAAAAACATTTCGGAGGCAGGCAAAGGAAACCAGATATATATTGCTGGAAGCTACCTTGAGCGCCACAGAAAAGGTTTTGTTTGGAATCCTTATTGACATTATTTACCTAAATTACTGATTAATGACTTACACAATAAATGGTGTTGCTACTTTGAAGAGTACCGGCACAATCCACGTTTGGTTATTTGGGATAAAGAACCCTCACGTCTGCATTTTGAACGCCAGATACAATAGGAAACCACGAAAATACAGAAATCTGATTCCCGGACAATACAATTGAGGACTTGGCTTGGCTCGACAGCCCTGTGTAGCGTTAGACCTACAAGTTGCCTATGGTTTCTTCGTCCGCGCCAGCACATCGTCCAACAAGACTGTATTTGTATTTTACAGCTGAAAAATACTGTTACTCATTTATATCCTTACCGCTTTGTAGTCATTATCCGCATTGCAAAGTTCGGCGCGCTCATTGTAACTCGAGCCTTCATGTGCGCCAAAGGGCCGACGCGAAGCAACCATCGCCAGCATATCACCCTTACTCATGCGTGGGGCTAGCAATCTTAGCGGCAGGTTGTTTTGTCCGCTCAAAATCATGTTGTGAGCAGCACAGTTGAGGTGCGCGAATGGGCTGGTAACGGTTTCGGTATCTACATAACCCAGAATTTATCTACAGCTGGAAAAAAAGGTACACATGAGGTTTCTAACCGCCAATATTGAAACAGGGGTTTCCGAACGTGCTCACCGACTCTGTAAGTCCTATTTATTGTATAAAGTGAATATTTAGTACTTGAAGCGAATAACCTCACTTCCCCACGTAGAAAATAAAAATTTTCTGCGCTGTCCTAAGTGGCTGCCAGCAATGCACCACCGCTTTCCATCGTCTGTTTCTAATGGTTTATTTATAACCCTTGGCTCAAGCTATGGGGCGCAGCAGGTGTAATGTAGCTTGAAGAAAACCTGCAAGAGATCATATATATGGGTAGATTTGTAAGGTTTACAGATTTCACTTACAAATTCTACAGGAATCGCGTCACTGCGGCCTTTCTTTAAAATTGACACGTAATAGCGCTATATTCGTGGCTAAAATAAAGTAATCAACGCATTAATTCAGCTTAGCAAATGCAGCTGTAACAGAAAGTGAGGGCTGGCAACACCTAAGTTGTGCCTAGCTTTCTAATTTTCTTAGATGGCACAACCGTTCGAAATATGGAATATTAAAAAAAGCCCTTGATATTGGCTTTCTCACAGCGTATTATGGGTGCCTTAGATAAGAAACATAATCGAGGTCCCATGGCCATCTTTCGTTTCCAATGAAATTCTTATATGTGGTGGGCAAGTATCTAGACACAAAAGAATTAACCTTAGTTTTTCAAGATACGCGTAGTTTCCTCGAAAAAAAAAACAATTGTATGGTATATCTCTAGAGGTAGAAAACGCTGTTTTTGCCATTTCAAAATGTTGCAAGTTTGGATACCATGATTTTGTCATCTGCTCTTTTTTACTCACTAAATATATGCAGGTTTTATATTTACAAACACTATTAGAAACCTATTTTGTTTTTGCAGTTGTGTTATTAATAAATCGCAAACTTTTCTTCAGGAGCGATACGCAGCAAAAATATTCATTTTTAACCTTATGTACTGGCATATGATGCATTAGGTTGGTTGCACTAAATATGTTTTCACTTCCTGACGCATGTTCTTAATTCCAGGCAGTATCTGGAGCTCCAGACCACTAGGTGTGTTCTCCACAACGCATCAAAATTGCTCAGAATTCGAAAACAGCAGTAAAGGGCAAATCTGCTGCAATTAAAAAAAGATCATCTTCGATTTTCATTCAAATCCCTCTCAAAAATCTTCAGTACCTCAAAAATATCACGGACTAAAAAGTGTTGCGTTATACTGTTTAAAAATATAACATTAAATATTAAACCGAGTGCTTGTGCTGATAATGGCCAAACTCAGCCTGAATTCTTGCAAGATCCAATAATATCTTGGCACTGAAACTATTTTTCTACATTATCTAGGTTCCATTCTTTATTTCTGAAAAAATTTGAAGCTCTAGATTTGTGTGTGTATCTGCATATTATTTTGAAATTGGACAAAAGTAAGAAAATGGTAAAATAAGGAAAACTGATTAGAATTGAAGAAACGGCCGCAACATCAATTTTTATCAAAATCTGTGGAAACAATGCAAAGTACTTTGTTAATTTGAGTCAGTAAATATATTGAGTTCTGCGAAATGTAATATTAGAAATATAAAAATGCTTGTTTTTGTTCTATAGATGTGCTTATATGGCTTCCCCTTATGGAATAGGCATCAAAACTTCAATTTAGTATTTGCTTAATTTAGTTACATTTTACCTTAAGTAAAATTTAAAACATTGTCAGCGCTTAACACCGTTTTTCTGCTTCTGGGACAAATACTTAATATAGCTTAAAATGGTATTAATTCACTATTTCTGTCAATTTCATGGCAGAACGCAAGTGAAGGCTGAACTTTTTCTCTGTCCTGCATTCTTTTTTATTGCTAGGTGCAATAGTATTCAATCTAGGTTATTAATATACTATTCCATTTGTAAGCTTTGACCACCACTAACAATACTATATTTTTGAAGATGATTTTTCAATGTGTAATTTTTATAATTACAATCTTAAGCAAATCGCTTTCCAGCATAATACTTTTGGTGGCGTTACAGAGAACACACATAGCAGCTTAGAGCTCCAAATTCTGCCTTAAATTAACAATATGACCTGCGTAATAAACACAGAATATTTTAGTGCAAACAACGCAATGCGTCACGCCAGTATGTAAGGTTGAACAATAACATTTTTGTAGCGCGTTGTTCTTGAAGCAAAGTTTGCGATTTTTTACTAAATCAACTGCATCAATGAAACACACTTTTAATACTTCTTATACAAGTAAACGTTACCCAAATGCGGTGAGTAAAAAACAGTGGACGACAAAATTTTACGCAACCAGCCGGCCTCCAAACGTGCAACTTTTTGAAACGACAAAAACGGCGTTTTCCAGCTTTAGTGATAGGCGTTTTTTTTTTTTCGAGAATACTACGCCGCATCTGGCAAACCTAAGGGTCATTCCTTTGTGTCGAGACATTAGCCCACGACATATGAAAATTTAATTAAAAAAATGGTCATGGCACCACGATTACTGTTCCTGTCCGAAGACATCCATATTTGTTTTCATCGTCTCTTCAACAGGCTGGTTTAGCCAATGCGGTGAATAAAAATATCATCGCATATATTAAAGATTTTCGCGCTATATGTTGTACCTAAAGCTACCTATATTGTCACAACTGTCATACATTATTTGTAGCTGAAACATCACAAAAGGGATTCAATTGCAAATTGTTCGCTAGTTAAATAGACGTACGAGATGACACACGTATACTTTGTAGAATACAATTTAGGAAAGAGCAGATACAAACTACAGGCGAATAATGCTATGATATGGAGCATATGTATTACTCCGGTTAACAGTAAAAAAATTAACTTTTAACATATTAATATATTCGACAAACTATTGCATGCTCACATAGGAACACAATTAATGAGCTCATCGACGCATCTAATGTCTATGGGCATTAGACGTGTGGATGACTTCGTTTTATTCCAATTCGTGCGTCACTCAAAATAATTGAACGAGAAAAAAGTTAATGTCTACACAATTTTCAGTGAGTATACCACAAATTATACTAAGGTGCTTCATATATGTCACATCACCTAGCAAGTGAAATGGGATAACAGAAGTAATCAGACTCTAACCCTGATCAGCATTTCGCTTTTGCGCCATCTTTGTAAGTTTTCAGGCAGGCTTTTCCACTGATTATCCTCTTCTTTATACCCCTGCCACCCACAAGACACAAATCTTCTGGGGGTACCCAACTGTTGGTTTTCGCACCAGTGATACAACTTAATCGATCCATTTATACGTAGAAAACACTCTCGATGCGCACCTAAAAAAAAATGAAAGCATGTATGTGTAGGCGAAATCATTCACCGGCGATTTAATAATATGATTTGAACAATAAAATCAAAGGATCACACTCGAAGCAACAAAAACGTGGTGGAGAGATAGCAATTGAAGCAATGAAAGGCGGTTGCTTTCTGCAAAAAGCCAATAGCAAGAGGTCCACCGTCTATAAGAATAGGCAATAAAAATAAGGCATATTTAAAGGTGCATGCAGCAGTTAGTGATGCAGTGCTACCTTTTTTTAGGCAGGCTTTTCCGCTGATTTTCTTCTTCTTTATTGCCCTTCCAACCACAGGACACATATCTTCTGGGGGTTGTCGGTTTTCGCACCAGTGATACAACTCAACCGATCCACTTCTACTTAAAAAACGCTCCCGATGCGCATCTAAAAAAATGAAAGCATGTATGTGCAGGCTAAATCATTCACACATGATAAAACAATATGATTTGAACAATGAAATCAAATGATCACACCCAGAGCAACAAGAAAGTGGTGGAGAGATAGAAATTGAAGCAATGAAAGGCGGTTGCTTACTGAACAAAGCCTATAGTAAGAGGTCCTGCGTCTATAAGAATAGGCAATAAATTAAGGCACGTTTATAGGTGCATGCAGCAGTTAAAGTGATGCAGTGTTACCTTTCTGTTTCACTGCAGTGATTGGTATAAATATTACAGCAATTGCTAGGCATCTCAGGTAACCCTATTGAAAACTTCATCCAAGGTACCGAGGAGCAGTGGCGTGTTATTTGCAGCTGTTAACGGAAAGACAGGCTATCCTATGTGTGCATGCGCATTTCCTCCTTTTTGTATACTTGAATAAAAGCGACTGAACAGTGAGTGTTGTAAGAGGTGCAGCGTCCCTAGGAATGGGGAACAAAATTAAGTTTTAGTAAACAGAGGTACAAAAAGAAGCAAATATGCCTGCAATAATAGCATGATGGCCTACCTTTTGATCAACAGCTGTAAACAACCTGTCACTGCCAGTCGGTTCTTTAGATAGGCTTATCAATGCCAGAGCTTAAAGCTAAGAGCAATATGAGTAATGTTTATTGCGGTCACGGCCGTAAACAATTCTAGCGGAACACTCCATTACTGTAACTATTCAACCGTCCATTTATACATATCGTTCAATAAAGAACCATGCACATCATATTAAGTTGCTCTTTTCTACTCCCAAATGATTTCCTATAGAATTAGAATACGTGGATCGCTGCTTCGGTTTCAACATTCTTGCACGATGGCTATGGCGTGCACTTCATGCATACGGTACGGCACGTGAGGTACAAAGAGCTGTAATTGCCGAACAGGCGGACCTGATGTCCTGTCCCATTTCGCATGAAAGTGCGGGCCGTCATCGAGCGCTTCGCGAGCAATATATTTCGGACGATATGGTTGCCTCATACCGGCCGTCAATGTTTTGTACATTGTGTCCCGCGTGCACGTTGTGTACTTTGCAGTGACAGGGACGCAGTGCACACACGGCTGATGTGCCTTTTTGCTTGTATTGTTATTTTCCCCCGCCCTCGAAGCGCGTCTGCGAAATCGCTCTCCTATTGTCGCCGCTTTCTGATAACGCCCTCACCTGAAGGCACGTGCTCAGAAGGGGGGCGTCGATTAAGAAAATTTTGAAAAGGGGCTCACTTGCGCTGTTCACGGCTTTCAATTCCTCAATATGATATTAACCATTATAAAAGTGGAGGTTCATTATGACTTAATTATAGCCTAATCATCAAGCGGCATCACGCGCATGTCTGCCCCACTGTAAAATTCGCTTGCACAGACGGCACGAATAGTTTTCAAAACTTCGTCTGTACATCTGAAAACAAAAAACTGCCCTTAACTCTTAACAAAATCCAAAAACTGTGTGAACATGGCTTCCTGCGCGCAGAAGAGAGGCTGTCCAAAATATATGTACAAAGCCGGGCGCATAGTATCTGGTTACTAATTGATTGCGGCGCGCTGCACAGTCAAAAAACTGCGCAAATGGCTGTCTGCAGTGTTCTGTCACGTGTTGGTGGCATACACACCTGTTACGCACGGCTCCTCTATTTTCGGCGCAAATGCTATTCATATCGCAGCCAGCAAATAAGTCCACGCACTTGCTTGCATGTAACCCGGACGAAAATTCGCTTAGTTCTTGAAGTCATGCTTCGCGCAGTTGTTTCGAGGAGAATAAGGAAAGAGAACATTTGAGACTGGTAGGA
The DNA here is from genome assembly GCA_023969395.1 of Amblyomma maculatum. Taxonomy (NCBI): domain Eukaryota; kingdom Metazoa; phylum Arthropoda; class Arachnida; order Ixodida; family Ixodidae; genus Amblyomma; species Amblyomma maculatum. The sequence goes on along the minus strand of JAJIZL010019921.1, from coordinate 32,852 downwards.
GATTATATAGAACCAATTATGAGGCAATGGCATGCTGCAAAGATATATACTCACGGTCTAAGATGACGGCGTTCACTGAGTCTGATAATGCCGATGGTATCCCGCCGTTGCTGTAATCCGTAATCCGGCGACATTTCACAGCTCAGCTATTCACTGATATGTAGCAAGCACCAACCGGAGCACATGGACATGTATAGGCGCAAGAGAAAATTATGCACAGCACAATGAAAAAGAAAATTAATGAGGGAAGAAATTAAAGAAAGGTTTAAGAAGCTGTCACAAGTCTTGTAGCGTCTCCAATAAGCTCTGAAATGAACGCTTCGGAAGGAGGCCGCACAGCGGCGCAGCTGGGGATGCTGTCTGTTGTGTCTTGCACGTAGACGCGTAGGCGAGGGGGAACAACGACCCGCTCAACCAGCGCGTGATTCCCGCCGCGGTGTTGTGTTCGCAAGGGCTGCGCGTGGGAACGAAGGACCAACGGCCCTCTCAACATTCCATTCCTCCTTTACCCAGCCCTCTTCTGCTTGCACCGGCCAGCCGTGACTTCGGACCGTGCCGATGAGCGGCCGCCAGCGCGCACCGCTCGAGTCGAGTTCTAATAAATAGTTTTGTTTTGTGTGTTCGCCAACGCATTGTTTCTTCAAGCCAACCACGGACAAACATTTTCTAAAAAAATAGAAAGCCTCCCCATCTACCATCCACATTCTTGCGTAAATCCATACGGCTGGTGCATCGACAAATGCGCGCGTCCCCTCCCTTTCGCCACCTATGATCGAACAAAGGATGGTCGTTCGACCTTTTATATTTACTTCAAAATATTATATACTGTTGCGTGATGACTGATTAATAATGTCAAAGAGGCGGAGTTCCGAGCTTCTCTTCTATTCTGGCCAACTTTGGTTATAGATTATACAAATTATGCTCAAGTTAGCTAGCTGAAAATTATCCTACTAAATATATACATGTTTTTATTTGTATTCAGTTAATGTTCGCTTTTCGGGTATGAGTAGATGTTTTTATAAAAATTCTAAACATCGGCCCAGGAAACGAAAAGTTTCCTAATTTGCAGGCCTTTATTTCAGAAAAGGTTCATGGTAGAGCAGCAATAATTCCACAATATGTTCTCAGCATAATTATCCGCAAACAGCTAAAGCTCATATTTTTATGACATTTGGATACAGAGATACGATCGCGCTAATTTACAGAAAACAGCGAACATTGAAAATTTTTAGGAAAACAAAAACAGTTTTCACATTGTTTAAACTTTTTCCACCTATTCTACACTACCTCAGCTTTCAAAACCATTAAAACACCATGCATAATTTTGGTGCGCAAGTAATTATGGCCACATCGATAAAGCCTTTGTCCAATTATAGCGCACCGCGCTGTTCTGAACATTCTACGGAATTTGTGAATTGTTCAAGGTTTTTATATTTTGGCATATAATTTTGTAACAGGGAGAAATATATTTACAAAAGAGGATTAAAGATATATACATTGAGGAACAGCCAAGGAGCCAGGCTACGAGGGCCGCCCATTCGACGCACTTCTTTTTCTTAATCTTCCACAAACGAGCGCGCCACTTCGTCCTCATCATTCTCCAGCTGTAACAATATTTCTTCGCTCATGATTTGTCTCGACTTCGCAAATCGATGGTGACAGACACAGCAATGAATGATTCAGAATCAATTTTGTGCGCGTCGAGGTCCTGAAGCGCTGTGGCATCAGGCAATACACAGACGTTATTCGCAATCACCTTCACCTTAACGCGGATTGCACAAAAAGACGATAACGTTCAATGAGCAAGCAACGTATTCCAAATCATTTTAGTAGAATGAAAGAATTGGAAAGGGCATGGAAAACTGCCTCATTAAAACAGTGTTTGTAGGCTGCATTCGTTTTTTCGAATGACTCGACAGCGCACATTATTTTCATTCCTGTACAGTTTTTTTTTTATACCTTTGCCACCGCCTAGCGCGGTTGGAATGGTCAAACTCTAAACTAATAGGCGGAAAAAAACTATTTTTTTTTGTTTACTGGCGATATATATGTTGTGCGCCATATAAATGTACCGGGGCCTTCATGCTCGCAGTCTGCACGAAAAACTGTCATTTTTTTTACCACCGTGTGAATGCCCAAATCTAAAATGGTAACCTCGCGAGTCTTCCGGCTTTTCATAATTTTCCAGTGATTGCGTCTAGAAAGTACACACATCGTATTCGGTCCTTTCTCCAGGTAAACAGACGATGCTGCGCGCAGTTCCTTATGGATAATACAAAAGCACTAGAACAAAAACATCGCTGAGAAAATTGTCATTTTTTCCTTCAACTTGAGGCAACGTTTTCCTTCTCGGCAATGAAAAAGCTACCTTCTAATCACTAATTTAATGTCACATGAACATGCTATGGCGACACGATTTCGTTTTTATGCGCGTTCTCACTGACAACTGGATTTGTACTATAGGTTACGTATAGATGCAGGGATGTAATCGGCGTCCAATACAGGCATATTGGGTCGTGAGTGCTAGCCGGTCTGGGGTATACATATGTGGTCGCACGGTCGTGCTATCATTAGATATAATTCTGCGACAAACGTATGCGCCTGCGACGAAACCTGCATGCATGCCAATAGGCTAAAACCATAAACACATATAGCTGACCCCCAAAGGTGCGCCGCATATGAGCGCACCGAAAAGACGAATCCAGACAGTTGCAGCGGTACGTGCTTGAATGCGTTATAGTAATTGTCGTCCCGTACGTGGTACTTGGTGAGGTCCGAACGATCGGCTGAAATGTTGTCGGAATTAAATGCCGCGGTTTGGCGTCCAGCGCACGTGTATTCAACCATAAAAATGGAGAATTTGTTTTGATTGAATGGTCAACGGAAAATATTCACTTCGGCAGCCCATTAAAGCTGCGTTTTTAGGATGGCAATGACATTTGCGAGATCAGGGGAAAAAGTGGTCCATCGTGGGCAGTTTTCATACAGGGATAGCTAATACTGAAAAAACACAAGACAAATTGCAATGGTCTATTACAGCCAGTTTAAAGCAACGGAACGGTCAATGTCGGAAGAACACAGGACACCTTGGTCCATTGTGGCCAGTTTTAAAAACTTAACGGGCAACGCCGGAAGAACACTGGACAACATGGTCCATTGTAGATTGTAGCCAGTTTTAAAAAAGGAACGGCCAACGACGGCGGAACACAGGACAACTTGGTCCATTGTAGCCATCTTTAAAAAACTGAACATCCAATACTGGAAGAACAGAGGATAACATTGTCCATTGTAGCCATGTTTAAAAACCGGAACATCCAATGCCGGAAGAACACAGGACAACTTGGTCCATTGTAGCCAGTTTTAAAAAACGGAAAACCCAATGACGGAGGAAGGCAGGACAGCTTGGCCCATTATAGCCAGTTTTAAAACCCGTGCGACCATTATTGGAGGAACAACGGCAATCTCGGTCCAACATAGACATTCTGTATGTACGGCAGTGCCAATATCGGGAACTCACTGTACATCTTGGCCCAAGCTAGCCAGTGTTGGCTACTGGCAGCGCCAACACTGGGAGAGCACTGGCTAGACTGGGCCATTGTTGGACATTGTGTTGACTGGCATGTCCTATGTTGGGAGCATGCTGGTTAGGCTGGCCCAATGTAGGGCCACTGCTTGCCGTCGTACTTACAACATTGGCCCAATGCTTTGTGCTGCCTGGGGAGGATCTTCGTCTTTTCGCGATTGAGCAACCTCACCTCCAAAGGTTGCTCCCCATAGTTTTTCCCTACGGGGGCTATTAGACCGTCCTTGCAGTAACCGCGGTCCGGTGACGCAAATCGGGCTTTGTACAGCGATGGGGAGCGCGACAGACGCCTTGGCGACGAGTGCTCTCCGCTGCGCAGGAAGTCATATTTCCTATTGTCGCTCGCCAGGACTGGGTCGTGGGGCGACGATAGCCAAACCACTGAGGCCGATCCGCCTGTACAGGCAGTGACAGAGGATGTGCCCTGCCTCACCACAATGGAAGCTGAGCGGCTGGTTGTTAGATGTCCTCCAGGCCTCGCATTTCCTGGGGCTTAGATATCGTTCGAAGACTTGTCGAGCAGGGGCCAAGGGGTGGCTTTCGGGGGCAGGATGGTAGCGACAAGGGCTTGGGAGGTCATGTCGGCTTGGCTGGTCGCGTCGGGATGCACGACGACGTAATGCAGCCGCATAGTTCATCGCTGCTGATTCATGCACTGGAGCCGTCGGAGTCGTCGCTTGAGGAACGCCCAGCGCCTGAAGCACCTGCAATGCCTTTTAGACCGCACTCCATCATCAGACGTCCTTTTTCTGATAGGAGACTGGAATGCTAAGGTGGGGAGTAAAGAAATATCGGGAATTACAGGCAAGTTTGGTCTTGGTGAGCCAAATGAAGCTGGGCAGGGGCTACAAGAGTTTTGTCAAGAAAACAACCTGGCCATAGTGAATACTAATTTTCAAGAGCACAAGAGGCGCCTGTACACATGTACTTCACCGGACAGTCTGCACATGATTCAGATCGACTATATTCTTTGCCGGCAGAGATGGAGAAGCGCTATGCAAGCAGTAAAAACAAGGCCTGGGGCCGATAGTGGCACCGATCATCAGCTTCTTGTTGCCAAATTTAAGCTTCGATTGAGAAAAACGAAGAAAACTAGAAGGCCTTTCAGGTATGATCTGGATCAAACTCCATTAGAATATGCTGTGGAAGTGAGGAATTGATTTCAAGAAATAGATCCAGAAGACAGGGAGCCTGAAGAGATGTGGACTGATGTTCGTGATACTATACAAGAAGTTGCTACTAAGGTAGTTAAAAAGCAAAATAAATGCAAGTAAGCAAAATGGTTGTCTGAAGAGGCTTTGCAAATAGCTGACGAAAAGAGGATGGCAAAGGTTATGGGGGAAAGAGAAAGATACAAGGTTCTCAATGCGGATTTTCAGAAAATAGCAAGGAGAGATAAGAATGCCTTCCTGAACATACAGTGCCAAGCAGTTGAGGAAGACAGCCAATTAAGGAACGCAAGAGCTTTGTATAAGACAATAAAAGGTATCAAAGGGAGCTTCTGTGCTAAGCTGGGCGTGATAAAGAACAAACGAGGCAAGGACCTCACTGAAGCCTCAGAGATAAAGAAGAGGTGGCAGGAATACACAGAACTGTACAAGAAGGACCAGGATGTGCAAACCCAACATAAGATGGTTGTGATTACTGATCTCGAGCCGGGCATCCTGAAGAGTGATGCTGAATGGGCCTTAGCCAGCCTTGCTAAGAACAAAACTAGCGGAATTGATGGAATTCCAGCTGAGTTGCTTCGCACCTCAACCATGATGCTGTTAATGTTCTGTATACATTATGTCAGAATATTTGGACAACCCTGCAGTGGCCACAGGGTTGGAGGAAGTCAGTTTACATCCCCATTCAAAAGAATGGCAGTGCCAAAGATTGTTCCAACTACCGCGCGATCGCGCTTATTTCGCATGCTAGCAACGATGTTGAAAATCCTCCAAAGTAGGATGCAGCAGTATGTTGATCGGGAGCTTCCGGACGTGCGAGCTGGGTTTCGCAAAGGCAGAGGAACTAGAAACGAGATTGCCAACCTTCGCTGGATGATCATGGAAAAAGCAAGAGAGTTCCAGAAACCCATCTACATCTGCCTCATTGATAATGCAAAAGCGTTTGACTGCTTAGATTACAGCAGATTGTGACAAGCTCTCCAAGAGATGGATGTTCCAATTCACCTCATCTGTCTCCTCAGGAACCTGTATGAAGGGCATGAGGCCACATTCAGAACTGGGCATGGTCTTACTGAATCGTTTCCGATTGAGAAAGGAGTGACACAAGGCTGCATACTGTCGCCCTGCCTATTTAACCTATTTTCTGAGTGCATCATGAGGAACGCCGGTCTGGACAAGTCGTCAGCTGGAGTGAAGATTGCTGGAAAGCATATCAACAACCTTAGATATGCGGATAATACCACTTTAATGGCAGAAAGTGAAGTGGACCTCAAGAGACTTCTGATGCGCGTACAAGTAGAGAGTGAGATGTTTGGGCTTGAACTGAACATTAAAAACACAAATATCATGGCGTCTTGCCCTATCCAGTCCTGGAGCATCAAGGGACAAGAAGTGGAAGCTGTGACAGATTTTCTCTTCTTGGGCTCCAAGTTTAACCCGGAAGTACACTGCAGCCGTCAAATTAGCAGACGCCTGCTTCTGCGAAAATGAGCCATGGCTAGCCTTGACCGCCAAGTAAAGAGCACAGACATTAGACTGCCAACATAGATCCGTATAACTCCAGTTGTGATCTAGGGATGCGAGAGTTGGACTGTGACGAATGCTGACCGCCGAAGAATTGACGCATTTGAACTGTGGTGCTGGCGGAGACTCTTGAGAGTTCCTTGGACTGCGAGAAGATCAAATCCGTCGGTATTGTCGATCATAAACCGTGACTGCTCAATGGAGGATTTAATTCTAAAATTAAGTCTCAGCTACTTTGGTCATCTCATGAGAACACAGTAGTCGCTGATGAAGGATTTGATGTTGGGGAAGGTTGAGGGTCACCGGAGAAGGGGTAGGCAGCGAACGCGACGGTTAAATGGCATCCTCGAGGCGCTGCAAATGCAGTTATGTGATGTTAGGAACATTTTATTGATTTACTTATTTATTTCAAATAACCTGAAGGACCAGCAGGGCAGTACATTGGGGGAATGGAAGCACATCTATGTAGATCACAAACAGGATAAGAGATATATTTACGGATAATATCTGAGGGAAGTATATAGCTTCCCAAATAATCTTTATACAAAACTAGGAAAAATATTCGGGCAAGCAGTATTACAACAACGTACAGGTGTGAAAAAAAGGAAAGATGGGCAGAAATTTCAGCCAAAGCGAAAAAACATGGATATTGCTCATTACAGAGAATAAAAAAGGGATTAAGAATAAAAAAGCAAGAACAGGACAAGATGAGAAAAAAAAAACCTCTGCGAACTCCCCGTCTCAGACACACAGAAGACACCGCAAGAACCAAGTAAAGGAAAACCTATGCAGGGAACCACAAAACCGCACAATTCAACTACCTCGCGCCTGAAAAGCGAGCAATGCTGCTTGGAAAGCCTATAAATCAGTGAAAACAGCGATATTTTTTGGTAACTGATTATATTCATTTATTGATAATGTTAGTGGTGGATATTCGTGTTTTGTTCATGTGAAAATTGACATTTTGATTGCATGATTGAGTTTGGATGAGACGTGAGTATACCAGGAAGGAGATAGGAAGTAGAAAATTCTTAATTGCTTTCCATAAGTGGCAAAAAAATAATAATCGCGCAAATCTGCTTTTGGAAGCGAGCGATTGTAATTTATAGTTTCTTCAATTGATGATACGCTCCGAAAGATTGAGTATGATGCAATGAACCTTGCTGATTTTTTCTGGACGGATTCAAAAACATTGAAAAGTGAGAAATATATGAAGATGCCATGTAACAGAAGGGTATCCTACGCTTGGCCTTATCAGTGGTGTGTAAGCTTAATATCTTGTGCCAGAATTTACAAGGTATAATTGGCGCCTTAGCATGCCAAGCTTCTAAAAGTTCTGCCGGTGATGTGATTTAAGTGACCATTCCATGAGAGATTTAAATAGAATAAAAATGTACAGCCAGATAATTTATACCAGAAACAGATTCAAAACTAATATTGTTGATTGTGTAAAAGCTATGGAACGGTACTGGAAGAGGTGAGAATCTGACGAGTTAGTTTTTTCTTCATTAATATCCATTTGCCAAGTACGGCAATAATTAGAATAGAGCATGTGTACATCGTTCGCGTTGGCTATTGTTTTATATAAGTTACGCAGTCCCCAGAAAAACGGCGGATTGCACAGTGTATGGTACATATTCTGTAATTTATCAAAATAAAAACAGCATAAAATCCGCCTTTTATCGTCAAGCTGCAGTTAGTTTTTTTTTTTTTTTAATTTTCAACACTGAACGTTTGTGATAAACACAATCAAATGATTTGGAAAAGTCGACAAACATTGCGTCTGTGTCAGTGGACCTATGTAGCACGTTATGCAGGTCAGTAGCTAACTGAAATAACTGCGTTTGGCGTCACCGTTTATACCGGAAGCTGTTCTGGTTTTCTACAAAATTATCTAAATGGCTCATATTGTGAGAAAACAGGTGTGATATATAGTGTGCGTCATATTGATTTCAGGGAAATGGGTCCCTGATTAGACGGATAACAACGAGTTCCTGCCTTATGTATTGAAATGACGTGAGCGATTTTCCGCCATCAAGGACGCATGTTGAGGATAGTGACTGCTGACATAGCAGTGAAAGAAGAAATTATGATTCGTGAAGCATTAGACTGAGAGGTTTGAAGCTGATTCCACCGAGCCAAAACTGGTGGAAGGAGGATGTATGTCAATAGTCTTCGCTATGCCGTTTGCAGAGATTACAATTTGGGAGAAGGAAGGAGTACATGGGAGCTGGAACGTAGCAGTTCGTTTGCAAATACGTGAAGACAATATTCACTAAACAATTCTAGATTATATGGAGAAGAAAAGGCACAACCATTCTCATCCTTTAGAATAGGCACAATCTGCACACGTTTGGGATTAGTTTTTCGGTTTGGTTTTAAGCATGTTGAGAAGAATATGGCAAAAATATTTTTCCTCAGATTCCAGGATAGCAGATGTAATAAATGGAAAGGTTATGATACCTTTCCCTGTCAAGCGGTGAATTGTTTCAAGTGGATTTCTTATAAGCCTTCTTTTTAGCTCAGGCTTCTCCATATTCGCTGCGAACCAAGGGTTATTCAATCCTGCGCTGAATTTGAATAATGGGTGTAAGTAGCTTCAATTTTGTTTCGCTTATCGCGAAGTGGGCACAAATTCTTAACCACACTTCAAAGGTGTCTGCAAATTAGGAGGAAAAACTTAAATGAATATGATTAATTTTCAGCAACTCTCCACGAGCATATTCGCGCAGTGTTTTCTTTTGTTATTCCCAGTGATCCTATAAGGAACAGAGCACCAACATGGTCGCTAATCTCCTCCAGGACGCGCGTAATAGCCTGTTCAATGTGATTAGTTAAGAGCAAGTCTAAGATGTGATTGCGAGCATGGATTGCTGTATCAGCTGTGAAAGGTGATGCAACTGATGCAAGTAGAAAAAGCGAACACGTTAAAATCGACTATACTGAAAACAGATAGAAGCCAACCAATCGATAGTGGGATAATTGAAAATGCTGCCTAAGTCCCTTTAAATTTTAAAAACTCTATTGTAACATGTTCAAGAGCATCGTTCAGGAGCTCAGGGAAATCAGATCCGCTTTCAGGAGGACGATAACAAGCCCCAAAAGCGCATTCGATTTGCTGAAATCAGGCAGACACCCAAGTGAGCTCAAGCGGTTTATCAGTGTGCACGAAAGATGGCTGATAACCGTATTTTACTACGATCTTAACGCCGCCACCTCGGATGTTATCTCCGTCTTTATGGGAGAGCATCAAAGATCTTGGAAGTGGAAACTCTTTTTGGCAATATTTGTCACATAGCCAATTCTCTGTGCCGATAATTATGTCCGCAGAGCATGTGTGCAGAAAGAGTTTTAAAACATCAACATTTAGAACGCGGTTTTCCGAACGACTTTCTCCGCCTTTAAAAGCATACGACACACCTGGATCACACTCTGCACAATATTATTGAAATGTAGGTCGTTGGCGTCGTTCCTCCAGCTCCTAATCTCCCACGTCTCGTGACCTCATTTACGTATGACGTATCACTGCCAGACTACCCATCCCTTCGTCTTTATGATGCCCTCCCTATTCCTGATCGAGAAGCCCGAGGTTTTATTCGGCATCCTACTCAGCTGTAACACACCTTGCGAACGAGTGACAATCGCCCATCTGATACTTTTACAGCTTGCTATGTAATGTGTTGAGAAATTGCCGCCGTCCTATGAACATTTCTCGTCAGCCTCCCGAAGCTTCCGGTTAATTGCCCCAGAGTAAGTATTCACTACCTATTCCGATGTCTCTAAGCAACCCTCTGCCTACTGACTGGGACTTCTCCAGTCACTGTTCAACTTCTCGACGTCGGCGCTTAACTTCTCCTATTGGATGTTGTCCTTCGGCAACTCAATCAAACACTAGATGCTGCAGTTCCTGAGCGATAACTGGGTTGCCAACTGAATTTAAAGGCATTTTTTAATTTAAGACAGTTAACTGGAATTTTCGTAGAGGGTGGTTTTGCGATGGCACTTGCCCTCAGTGCTATGCATAATACTAAGGTCTACAGTCTGGGAAAGGGACAGCAGCTTACAATAGCAAGCGAAGCATTGGAACTGTTAGGCGAATATAGCTTACGTAAAAGCAGATCTGAAACATCAACGAGGATTATCAGAAAATAAGATTAGGATAGAGCGAATTTGGCAAGCACTCGCTGATTATTACTAGCACTTACCGGTATTGCTCAAGAGAAGATACCTGTACCACGCCGCGCTGTTGAAGTGGTTAGGAAGCTTCATTACAGTGCCCGAGGATGTGAGGTAGAATGCAGGCCGCGGGGGCCGCTTTGCGACGGGGTGAAAACGAAAGAGCTATTGTGCTGTGTGATATCAGCGTGTTTTAAAGACCCCCAGGTAGTGGAAGTTTCCGGAGCATTTCATTGCGTCGTCTTTCATAGACTAAGTCGCTTTGGGACATTAAACCCCATTTATCAACCAACTATGTTACATGTAGTAATCTATAAGGTAGAAACATGGAGGTTAAAGAAAAGGGTTCGGCTTAAGTTGAGGACCGCGAAGTGAGCTATGTAACGAAAAATGGCAGGTGCAACGTTAAGAAATAGGCAGCGGGCAAATTTCTGTTGGTCTTTTGGAAGACAGAATTGGAAATATATTGTTTCTTATTTGTGCATCCACTCCTTTTTTGGGAGAGTTGAAAGAGGCCTGAGGCTGGTAAGCCTGCTTTCGAATAGAAGATAGGGCTAAAAATGTGTCTAGAATTTTGTAAATATAGTACTTATATCAGAGATCAAATAAGCATTGCAAGTGCTCCCAACAATCGTCAGAATATTTGTTCATTCTTTTGAATTTGTTTGCGATGAATGGTAGAAGCCGCGTAAAAATATAATTTGGGAAACTCTCCCCACAACAGGGGAACGCTCCGGAGGAATTCTGCGCCTCTATGAGCTTAATCAGACGCCATCACACCTACACGTCCGGTCGGATAAAGTATGGTGAGGGGTGGGAATGAATGAACGCAGCCACCACGCAGCAGTCAACTAATGGAGCGCGTTACAGTGTTTACCAAACGCGCCTGCTTAATATATCTGCTTCGTTTGATGTATAATTATAGAGCTCGGCACAGGCGCTTGACGCACTGCGATTTATTGGATTTACAAGGCGCTTGAAAAAGCACGTTTATCAAAAAATGACTTAGCTGCTTGAATTCGAAGATTTTATATTCGGGCGTCTACCCCGGCAGCCTCGATCTAAAAGGAATCGCAAATGTGCCTACACCTGTCATGGAGTAAGAAATTTCGTCAACTTTTGCAGTGATTTCAGAAGGTTTGTGACCAGATATACAGAAATGGTCAAAATACTTATGACAATCCTTTGTAAGGGAGTGTACTAACGCTGAATGGCGATCAACCGGCTGCATACATGCAGCTCTAAATACTCAAGCAAGCAACAGGGAAGCCTACATTGCCACTTTGCCCACATGGCGCAAAGGGGGAAGAGCAGATCGAAGCTTAGAAGGTTCTTTTAGGAGCCATGCAGTTCTGGAAACTTCCCGATGGTATAATTCATGTCGTTACGAATACGCGAAACGAGGTACGGAATCATTCGTGTGAACTTGAAGCATTTGCAGTGTTGTGAACTATTGTCTAGTTTCACCCATGACATTGAACCGAGTTTCTATTTCTTATAGACTCTAATGCTGACGACAGCCTTATCAATCTTAGATGTGGTGCTATGACTGGACAAATGTTATCTGAAGTTAAATTAAGACTTTTTTAATCTAGAAAACCGCCCATGACGATGGTGGCATCATGGCGGCCGTGTCAGAAGGTGAGGAAGTTTACCTTGCAAGCGGCATTAATGTCTTTATAATAGAGCTCACCGACAACGACTGGTTGATACTTGCACAGGCAATTAACTCAAGGTTTAACTCGGCCGCAGATGAATTAGGGTATCACTAGAAATTACTATGCAATGGTAGACGGTGGGCTTTTTAGGAGAGCATGCCCTAAAAATAAGGAACGTTTCTCTTGCGTGGATGCCCAAGCGGCACGTTTGCAGGACGGGAGATGGTGCCAAGCCAATGTAGGTACGTTAGCAGTTCACAAACCTATTTTGTAGCATGAAACCAAAAGAGGTTTCTAAGAATACAGGCATACATGCAGCGATACATCTCATATTGCTTTCAGTGGTTGTAGTGAAAACATTGTTTCGTATAAAGATCGGGCGGGCGATTCCACAGCATCTATTTATCCGCAGTACTAGCGGCAACAAGCACGTCATTGGTTCAGTCAATAGCATTGCGTAGCTTGTGTTCGTTCAGGCCTTTAAAATCGCCATCTTAAGCAACATAAAAGATTATCTCAGGAATCTCATTGCCACCTTCAAGGCTACACGAAGACTAACGTCCAACCAGGTAACCGCTTATACCAGCCGGAAGTCGGAGAGCGGCAACAATCGGCTCAAAATAATCCACATGCCTACATTTCAAGCATCAAGATAAGGGAGTGTAGTTAGTTCCTTACGTTCGTTTATTTCTTCTCTAAAGCGTCCTTAAAATTACGAGAATCGACCATTTTGTGCAGCCAAACATACTACCAGTCCACAAGCGTGGCAGAAATACTGAGCTACGTCCAAACTATATAACTCAGAGGTGACTAAATCTCAACGCTCTTTATTTGAATCCACCTAGCCTAACTTACTTCCTACTAATTTTATAGCAATTCTTGAATACAATTAACCCCAAAGAGAAAGATAGGTCTGTATAAATAAAGAATCGGAAAGGTCAGCCTGTTCCCAATGACACGCTAGCGGAAACACTTAAAATAAACAGTTCTTCCGTTTTCACAGGGAACCCTGTCGATAACATCTTATTTGTTTCCTCGTATATTGCTCACATATTGCCCTATATCACATTCGGATTACGAGGGATCTTGAAATAATTAGGTATTTAAAATTGACATCATAAGCTGGCATCATGCATCAATGTTAAAGAGCTCAAAAATACAAAGGAATTCTCCAGTGGCACTTTGTGTCACATTTTTCAGCAGTTATTGTGCACCGGCATCATCCCCCATAATTGGAAAGTGGGTAAGATTGTTCCAGATTCTAAGTGAGGTTCTACTAACTTCCAGCCCAAATCGCTAACCAGCGTCTATTAAAAAACTTTGGAACACAATATTTATTAGTATATAACAAATTTTCTTACATCTGTCACGTTTTCTCATCCCAAGAAGCACAAATTTCCAAAAATACCTTCAATAGAAGCCCAATTTGCACTATTTCTTCACGACATAAGTATTATTGCAGACATTAACATACCGGTTGACGCCCTCTTCATTGACATGGAGAAAACGTTTTACAAAGTCCCTCACAAATGTCTGCTACTGAAAGTGCCGCAACTAAACCTTAACCCCCTCTTCAACTGGGTACAAGAGTTTCTCACTAACCATCAGCAATTTAAAAAACCCACCATAAATCTTCGCTTCCTAACGTACTCCCTGAGGTCAAGGAAGCAGAAGTCCTCGTGCCTCTCCTGTTCTTATTTTACATCAGTGAATTACCTAATAACATCCCTGAAACACTCGATTATTCGCAACGATTGTGTGATTTACCGTTCTGTTACTAGCACTGAATATAACGATGTTATTCAGACTGATCTATAAAGTTTCGAGGCGTTGTGTCGTAGTTGGCTGATTGTCCTAAATTGTGGCAAAACTACGCATGTTTCCTTTCGCAGGCAACAAAAAAAACCTACCTATAATATCTTCTAAACAGTTCAAGTGTCTCACCCCTCAATTGATTAGGTACCTTTGGGCTGCCATCTCGAGTACCCTTAATTGGTTCACACACATTACGAGAATATTTAACACTAAAAACGCTCTTGGCTATCTTCGTCGTAATGAACGCCTATATTCATCAGCGGTTAGATTATTGCCTTATAAATCATTATTTCGGCCAAAATTAGAGTACGCGCCTGCCATTTGGAACCCCGCTAAACTTAACCTATGCAATTTCGTAAAAACAACGACGTTCGACTCATCTACTCAAATTACATGTACTAGAGGATTTTTACTTGGCTAAAAAACAGCACAACTACCTAACCTTCAACAACAGCATATTGTAACTTTCCTTATAAGTATCCTATCCAGCCTGCTCGTCGTTCTTTAGTCCGTACAAGCCACCACAAAGCCGCTGACCCACATCCTGCTTGCACCGTCCCCCATGATCACTCGTTCTTTATCCAAGCAGTTCGTGACAAGAACAAGCTTCCCTCACGCGTCGTCGTTCATGCAAAAGCGGAACATTTTAATAAGCCATAGAGACATTGTTTAATAGCTCTAGGTTTTTTCTCCACCCCTCAGGTAAAGCTCTCACCCAAGGCCCCTGAGGTATGTGAAATAAAAAAAAAACAAAGAGCGCAAGTTGCACACCTTGCGCCAACGGACATATCATGGGGGAACACTCCTTCCATTGCAGTCTATCAATATGAAGTGGCGAAAAGGACAGGGACAAAACTGTAACGCAGGTAAAAAGCTAAATCAATAATATTGTGGCCGTGCTACAAAGGCGACGACGTTCACTGTGGTCTTAACTTTGGCCAAAGGGGACAGGAGACCCAATTTAAGAGGGCATCTCAGTGGACGTTGCTGCCAGAGCGCATAAGCTCCGCCAAGAGACTATCCAGAATATCCGCCCATACAATGAAGAACGGATAAAACCTTTGAATGAGCTTCGAACTATCCGCCGAACTATCAACCGGGCGATACGGTGTTGATCAAGAGAGAACCAGTTATAACTGCAGAGTCGTGCAGTTGGTGCTCAAGGTTCAGGATCAAGTATGGAAACGCTATACTGCATTTCTACGAACATGCAGTAGAGGCGGACATATGGTGAATTTATTTACATTGCTAAATGCTACCTACGACGATTCATCGTTGGTCAGATACTGACGAGAAGCTTTGCTTTGGGCTAGTTGGTTCATGGTTGAAGTGGATTATGAAGACGGCTCGAAAGGGTCGAGGACAAGGAAGGAACACCAAAATAACAGGACAGGCGCCAACTTTCCAAATTTTTTTTTATTTTGAGGTAGCCTATTGCAAGCAAGGTGGTGTCCAAAATTACTTCCAAGGAAGGCCAGTTGCAGATAAAGTATGATGCCTTTACTCGCCGGAGACTCGGGGCCACGTACTCTACCATTGCGTTCACCTCTCGACGCTACATGTGAACGGTTCAAAACTTTGCACCGCTCAGAAGTTACTCGGGAGCTCCAGCGGCTATTCATCTGTTTGGAGAGAGCATAGTTGGGGCCGTATCGAGTGAATTGTGCCGTCGACCGAGCGATCCTTTTAGGCTCTCTGTTTTGTACGTCATGAAAATGTTGTTTCTATGGTGACAGAGAAATATTCATGTGTCGTTTTCGCTTCTGAAACTTTTTCAATCACATATTCATCGATTTTGTTTGGCTGATTTTACAAAGGGAGGAAGAGGGCTGCCATATCGGGTATCTGGGCAGCTCTCGTAGGACAGAAAAGTGTTGACGACTTCCCCCCTTAACAGCCCGTCAATCCGATTTCTCCAAGGATCGTAAAATGCTCTATAGCGGTTTACTGGCAGGAAGATTGTAATTCTCTGACAGCCTGTAGAATAGTTGGAATGTTATTGAATTACGCATAGAAATATTTGTATAAATCTGCAAAGAAATATTGTAATTTTCGACGCTTTATATTGTTCTTAACATGGATGTTTTTTCACAACATTGAAGACAGGCTTAGTCTATATTTGTACTTTCGTCGTTTATATGCATTCCATTCACATATGTAGATATGTACATAAGTACATATGTAGTAGTATGTAGAAACGCTCGAGTGGACATTGCAAGACGTCTTGTACAATCGGTGTTACCACCGAAGATACTATACCAGGCCCAATTCCAAAGACTTACGAGGCAGCAGTGGGCAAAATCGGAAACAATAAATAGAAACGCAATGCACATTATCACGGCCTTATCAAAAGTTACCCCTATCCCTATTCTCCAAGAGTTTGCGCAGGTAAATACGTTGACAGGTATAATTGAGCAACTAGAGGCAACAAGGGACATGAAGCAAAAGCACGTTACGCCCATAGCATCCTTGTACAACGAAGTCGCAGTTCAAACACCACCATTGGCTGACCCCCCTCCGTGGGAATTCACGACTATTACGACAAACAAGACCACTCGGCTTCGTCGCAAAGAAAAGCTGGCATCTCAACCTCTGGTTGATGCACTTCCAGGTACCTGCATTCCATAAAAGGACGCATCAGTTATAGAAAATGGTGGTAAAAAAGCAGCTAATAGTCCAACATACAGCGAACTAAAGGTACATAAAGAATATGTTTCAGAATACCCAGCCCCGCTTGTGTTCGAACTCTATGCAATCCGCGATGCTATGGAGGCCATAAATAAAATAGATTCCATAACAGAAGCCCAAATCTATACAGACACCTTATCCGCCATAAAACAACTGAAGAAAGTGACAGAGACGCTATGTGATACCCAGCAAATCCACACACTCAATAAAAAAAAATATACGCACCCAGATACGTTGGACACAAGACGATGCTGAGAACGCTGAGCAGAAAAAAGTGACCACCTAGCACACGAAGTTCCAAACACTAATGCGCTCCCTACCAGGCTGCCTTTTGATGCTCGCTCCGCTGTTCCCATCTTATTATCCTCTTTAAGGAAAAGTACAAATGCCTTCATTCCCGCGTGTACATTCCCCATTCCTCACAACTAAATGAGATTGGAGGAGGTTTCTCTTAGAAGGATCAGAGCTGAGGTGGCCCTTGCCCCGTCGGTAACACGCTGATGGGAATCTCAAGCAGACGTCGGACCAACCACATACCCAAAGTGTTCCACATCAGCTGCAGAAGTAGATGTTCGCCACCTGCCATGAACTTGTACAGGGACAAGGGCATCAAGGACATAGATTCTGCGCTAAGCGGGACTAACCACAAGGGAAGAGGACCTTTCTAGATGGCTCACCGACAACGCTAAGAGTGGAAGCCTGCTCCGGTTCCTGACGGAAAATAATTTACATGAGTTTCTATAATATGCCTTATGGCAAGCTTCCATAAAAAAAGTTTGTGTTAATATATTGTGACGCCCAGGTTTAGCTGAGAGCTCTAGCAGGGGGACTCCAGCTTCCGACACTTCTCATACCGGCAGAGAAACATCATGCGTAGCATCTTGGTGCAGGTGCTGGGTACCTCTACCAGGAACGGACGTCCAGCGACCTCACCCCCATCGGTGACACCTAGAAGTTTTCTGGCAGAGGTGAGCGGTGCCGAGGAGATGGAGAACGGCGTGAGGGAAGCTGGAGATAGGGTTACGCCCCTGTCAGATGTCGGCGAACGATCTCGCAACGGCGCAAGCCACGTGTCCCCGGAAATAAAAGTGTAGTGTGGAAGCCTTCATTGGCTGGGGTGGTAATTTTGCTGCGAGGGCTAGGTGGAGGAGCCTTAATAAGGCGTTCGGCGTTGAGGATAGAATCGCGAGATGTAGCCAAGGTGACCGGAGCGGTTGCACTAAGGGAATATCGAGGAACAGGCGGCGCTTTTCAATAGTCGCCACTCGACGCGTTGCGTCGAATGTTGTCGTCATACTGCATTGGTGACGGTTGGTAGTAGCGGGCCCTTTGCCTGTCGGGCGCTCTCAGCGTGATGCGCTGCCTCAGCCGCTGCGGTTCCTGGTATTTGTCATAGTTTGCTGCATTAACTGCGGCTGCCAGAGAAGGACTCGACGGATACGAGGGAGGGAGATATTAAGCGTCCCAAGCAAACTCAGAGACCGGGCTACTTCTGAAAATATATAGCGGATTATGGATTGCAAATCGCCAGACGCTGTTGGATTAGTGCCGTCTACCACGGCCATCAACGTTACGCAATTTAGGCGCCCGAACTTGGTTATGCTGCGACGAATTTTACGCGTCTCAAACGTTCGGCAGCGCATAATTACTTCAGCAATAGCTTCGAGGCTTGAGTTGCTGGTAACAAAATTGTACTTGTCCTCCGCGAACCTTTCTAGTAGATCGCCAACCTTGTCTTCGGTCCTGCGATTCAAGCTTCCATAGCTTGAATACTTCCTCGATATACTTCGTGCATATCACGCCGAGAAGTTGAGCTCTCTGAGTAAGTGCTTGCTCACCCCGTTTCTTCTTGGTATCAGAGTCGCTGAAGCACTTTTTAATCTCTTCGACGAAGCGGTCCCATTTCGTGAATATATTCTCGTGGTTGTCGTACCACGGTAAGGCCATGTTGGTAAGCGCGAAGACAACGTTGGCCTACTGAGCGGAAGGGTCCCACTTATTCTACCGGCTCACCAGCTAGTAGTGGATCAGCTATTCATACACATCTTCGTATGATCATACTGTGAACAAACGGGGCTCCTGATTATGTTTTCATGAGTTGCTAGGGCTGTTCGTCAGATCGTTGATGTCGAGAGAATTCGCAGGGACAGATGGGGGTCGGTTCAAGCAGGGCTTCCGTCTTCGGGGTAGCTGGGGATCGTGAACGCTGCACCTTCCACCAAGATGCTACGAGCGCGGTTTTATTGCCCGTATGAGAAGCGTTGGAACCTTGCGTCCGCTTGCTAGAGCCCTTGTCACGAGCCGACTCAGCACAGCATTTCATGTGTACTGTTTTCTGCTTCGGGCGATAGGCCTCCGCCGCGACCCACCGTGATGTATTAATAGCGACTGCGGTTGCCAGTATAACGGCATCGTTGTGGAGCAGATGCTCCATTCGTGTGCCTGTCATTTCGTCATTCATCGCCTTACTATCCTAAGACGAACGGCCTAACTGAACGCACGAACCGTACTATCATGAGCTTGCTGGGCATGTAAGTTGATTCCAAGCACAAGAACTGGGACAGCGTCCTGCCGAGTATCACGTATGCTTTTAATACCTCTCGCCATGAGACTACTGGCTTTAGCTCAATGTTTTTGCTTTATGCTCGTTCCCCACGATACAAACTGGACACCATTCTCCCCCTCCCTGCCGTTCCTGATGAAGATTCATCTGTCGCACAGACAATCTACTCGCCAAAGAAGCCCGCCGCCATACGCGCCTTCGTATTCTTGCGTCTCAGTATAATTCAAAAACACTACGACACTCATCGCCATCACATCACTGATCAACCTGGCGATTTGGTCTTGCTGTGGCGGCCAAAAGCATCTGTGCTACTACAATGAAACCTTTGTAGTTCTTTCCCAACTTCGCGATCTCAATTACCGCATCGCACGTCTAACGACCAGCGGCCGTCGTTCAGCGAAAAGTGAAGTCGCACGCGTTGCTCGCCTGAAGACGTTCGTATCACGCGACATCGTTTAACTCGCCCTGCGGGCTTCGGCTGCTTAGCGCAAAGTGTGAAGCGCAGAGTGAGAAGCCGACGAGAAAGGGACAATCGTGAAAAGATACGAGGACGAATGGTCGTCTCGAGTTGAGGGCTCTGGCAAGCGGACTCAAGCTTCCGACGGTTTTCATACGAGCAATAGAACCTCGTTCATAACATTCTATTCGATTTCAGAAAACGAAGAGTTAGAACATATTTATTTGTTGCCCGTTCAATTGTCCTGGCTAAAAAGAAAAAAAAAAGGTTGAAAATGGAAGTTTTGAAATATCGCCTATACTATACTATGTGTAAACTGAAATCAAAAGAAACGATCCATCAAAAGGCCGTCAAAGCACTTCCCGAGTACTGAGGACCGCTGAAGTTGAGCTTTTACGATTATGGCTTAGTGTAGGCAAACTTTCAGTGCCAGAATATTCATATTTTTTATTTTACTGTATAATGTATGCATATATGCTTTTAGTTTAAGTTATTTCTCGTCCGATAATAATATTGCGAGAAATGCTCTTCCCGTAGAAAACAAGAGAATATTTCTATACAAAACATAAGCTTTAAAAGCAATTTCCCTCACAAATATAGCTTAGAAGGATATGATGTAGATTGCTGCCGCCCTGCGTGTCATCATGAGAGTGGTACCGCAGATCTAGAGGCCAGTCGGTCGATAGTGCCTCGAAATGTAGCTGCAATTTGCGTACACACATTGATCGCGTACCTGGTACTATCAGGCCCCTATATTTGGCTCATGGAAGCCTTAGATATTGTCTGTCAGCAGGAATTATTGTTCGCTCAATGTAGGTATTCAATTCACATTCAGCTAGAATTTGTGAGTAAATATTGCTCGTACGAATTGTATTTGGTTATGCTGCGTGATAACAGCATACCCCAAACTAGCCGTCACTGCATACAAGCTGCATTTGCAATAAATCATGAATCTATCCCAGGAGTACTCATACACATAAAAATTTTGGAACTTTTAAAACTTTTTGTTTTCGCGGCAATGTTAGCAAACACTGAGACGAAATGTTTCACCGAAGATATCGAAAGATATGAAAAAATATTAGAAGCGATTACTCATGGTGATGAGTGATACATTTCGAAGCACGAACATGTGGCGCTGGTGACATTCGATGGACACTGGGAAGTTAATGATCCCTTTTGGTTGCGTCAAGACCGTAGCCGGTAACAATATGGAAACTGCCAAATATGACTTTTTCCATATCTGAAAACGAACAGGCGTGCGAGCATCAAGGCATATGTTCTGGAAACATAGGTAGGCGCAAAGGACTTGTGCTTTGAAAGGACTTCGATGTTTCCAGACTCGTCCTACTCAGTTGACTGGCTTTTAATCGTGGAGACCAAAGTTATGAGTGAGACATTTAGCCGCATTTTTACAGAACCGCCCCGATGATTTGCTTCTTGCCAATGGTGTCGAGAGCTCGTAGCGCACGAAGATTCGGAAAGGGATCCATCGGAAGAGAAACCTCTGTTGTCGATCTACTCCAAGGGCTCCAAGGAGCGTCTTCATGAGATTGATGTCCAATGCTCAAAACCAAGCCAGCTAAGAAACCGTGTAAATCGTATCGGCTTCGTATACGCTGAAGATTCGAGCTCCAAACACACGTTCTGCAATGACATGAGGTCGCAAATTATCTGGTAGGCGCTTAGAGTGTACAACGTCACTATTCAGAGGAAAATATACAGACAGCAGGTACTCCTGGATGAGCTGCTTAAAAGCAACTACGATATAATAGGCACATTGAATACTGTGACAACTAGTTTAGGGCAGCGGTTCGCCATTCCAGCGGCGTTAGACATTGCACGAGTAACGTTCTATGTGAAAACAGGCCACCTAATGCCGGTCTCTTTGCTAGATATTCTAGTTAACTCTAAGCTCGGTCTTTTTATGGTGTTCACAGGCATTGCAATTTCCTCAGCTGTCAGCCGCTGATCTCACAGAAAGAAACATTCAGTTATTGAGCGCAGTGAGCCAATTTTGTTTTGTTATTTCTCAACTCTTGTTACGTGACGTCGTCTCCAATACCTCGCCGTACACACTCGTTGTACGTAAGAGCAATTGTTTACGGCGTGTGGATCATGGCCATTTTACCTTTTCGAGTTATATTCGTGGTGAGCTTATTCCAAGACTTAGCTTAAAGAAAGAACTTATTGTGGTTGACACTCTCCAAGAACTTGAGGATGCGTTGGTTTGTCAAATGGTGGTTCCCTGTTTCACGAGAGGCATGTTTATAAAGACCATACTTTTTAGTAAAAAGAACGAAGCCAAGCTTTTCGTGAAATTGAGAGCAGCTTTTCAAAAGAGGCACTGCAGATGAAGTTATGTGATGTTAGGAAGATAGTGAGACACCAGAAGGCGTGGCGTGACATGGTCCATAGGGTCACGAAGAGTCGGACGCGACTGAACGACTGAACTGAACTTTCAAAAGAGCAGAAACAAATATCAATTGCTAATGAACAATAAAAGTCAATGCTTGTCTTGCTCTCTGCGACATAATCATATATGCTTCTCAATATGTTTACCAAAGGCAGGCTCGATTGCACTGCCAGAGAGGCTCGTGGAATAAAAAGATTACTTGTGCTCAAGCTGGGCTAATATGCCCGTCCAAAAGAATTTTCCTATGACCTGCGGATACAGTGATTTCCTTCGCAGACTAGATGAATCATCATTGCTTCGCGTTCGAGAACACGCTTTTGTGTTGAGCGGTGACAACGAAGCTCACAGTAGATATACCAGTGTTCGATCGAACCAAGGTGCAGAGTTATATCTATTCTTCTTTGTTTTCAGCGGCCTACTCTGTGTTTCACTTGGAGCACATTTTTTTGGAGGTAATAACAATATTCGACTGTGTGATAGCAACTTCACCTTTTAGTTTAAATAACTATGTTAAGGTAAACCTCACAATGAAGAAGTACAAATTCGTAATTCTGTTTCGAATAAATCATAGGCATTTTAAGTTACCTTTGTCCAAAAAGAGGTCACAACAACGGATGTCTTCTAAAATTGCAGGTATCCGAATGGAAAATAAGAGGAGGACGCTTATGAAACGTAAATAATGGTTGGTATAAAATCTGCCGTCGATGACTATAAGGATCAAGTTATGCGCAGTAACGAGAAGTGCTAGTGTGAAAAGGACCATTAAAAATTTATGCAGTGCTAACATAGCATAGTTTACAAAAACTATTTCTTCAATGCACGTCTTCTGGGTTTCTTTTTTCTGTTCAGAATTTGTCCCAGTCTAATAAATTGTATCTTACATCCATAGTAAATAGAATGAAAATTAACAATCCCATTCTGCCCCACTAATACTAGCCTAATTCAATTCTCCGCGCCGGAGGTCCCTGTTGCTGGAAGATCGCAAAACAAACGATGTTTTAAAGATTGATGAGGAAAACTCAAATGTGACATCAAATATTATTAAGACAAAACAGGGCTGATAAGCAGAAACCAGATCTGAAAAGTGTACAAGTTAGGAGCGCCAGTCATTCGGCAAAGTATTTAAAGATATTATGGAGTGCAGACTGCATAATTGTGCTTTAGTTTTCGCCCACCTTTTCCGCCGTAGTAACTTGTAAATAGTTTTTTTACATACGAGCGTTAATGGTGTATGTCTACCTGCTAGATAATATTTTCAGCCTCTCACTCAAGGACTCAAAAGACTCCTAGGTGATTTATGTGAATGCACGTCATGAAAAGGGGGAAAGCAGCTGGAAAGGATCAAATAACTATATATAGATCTGTTGAAGGACGCGGGGGATATTATACTAGAAAAACCAGCCACCTTGTATACGTGTCATCGACGATACCGGAGCCATAGAAGAACGCAAACATTATCCTCATTCTTAAGAAAGGGGATGCTAAAGACTTTAAAATTACAGACCGATCAGCTACTGTCTGTTACGTATAAGGTATACTAAGGTAATCGCTAATAGAATCAGGACAACTTAGACTACGATCAAGCAAAGGATATAGCAAGTTTTCGGAAACGGCACTGTACTAACGATCATATCCACACAATCAACCAGGTGATAGAAAAATGCTCGGAATATAACCAGCCCTTATACCTAGCATTCATTGACTACGAAAAACCATTTGACTCAGTAGAAACCTCAGCAGTGATGCAGTCATTGTGAAATCAGGGGGTAGACGAGCCGTACGTGAAAGTGCTGGAAGATATATGTAGTGGCTGCACCGCAACCATAGTTCTGCATAACGAAGGTAACAAAATTCCCATAACGAAATGTGTTAGGCAAGGAGACACGATCTCCCCAGTACTATTCACAGCTTGCTTGGAGGAAGTATTCAGGGAATCGGAATGGGAGCAGTTGGGGATAAGGGTAGATGAAGAATACCTCAGTAAACTGCGATTTGCTGGTGACATTGTCTTGCTATGTAACTCAGGATTTGAACTGCAAAGAATGATTGCTGACCTAGACAGGAAAAGTAGAAAGGTATGATTGTAAATCAATATGCAAAAACCTAAGATAATGTTGAGCAGCCTGGGGAAGGAACAGCTGTTCACTTTAAGAAGCGAAGCAGTAGAAGTAGTAAGCAAATATGTCTACTTATGACAGGTCGTAACCGCAGATGCGGACACTGAAAAGGATATAACAAGAAAAACATTGGGATGAGGCGCTTTTGGCAAACGTTTGCACCCCTAGAGAACTCAGCAACGTGGAAAGTTTTATTTGCCTAACAAGAAATAGATTAACGAGAAAAGTCTCCGTTTTCCGGTTCTCTAGAGGCAACTTGCGGCATGCAACTACGTTTCGGCTTCTCCCAGAAGTTGCACCAGCCATAGCTAAAAGCTTCTTTTTCAGGCGCAAGACTTAACGGGGCGTCGGATTTGTTCACCTGTTTACACAACTGAAAACAACAGGCTGCTGAAGACAGTTCTTCACTTTGATGCATATGCGATGCATGTTGTCTGCTTAATCATAGGATCATTTGCGAAATTTAGATGAAATTTCTTTTTCTTTCAAAGAACGGTAATAGAGTGTTTTGTAGTAATCTCTTTTTATAATAAACACTGCTACACTTAGGGGAAGGAAAATAAATTTTTTTGTACCGCGTATGTACGCAATTTGCCTTTTGTGTTTCTGGATTGCCTAAGCAGGACAAGAAGTCTTACTATACTTTTACCATCGGGTCTTTATTCCACTCGCAAGATGAGGAAACCGGTGCAATCTGTCTCTTACGTAACAGCAATGCTTATTGGTGCTTAGTGAATTCTACAAAGCCACAGGCAAGCACAGGTCACTTAAGTTCAACCAATGATCGACAATACATTGAAGTCATACTGGGGCACTGGAAGTGATTGCGAAGCGAGATAAGCAACTTACGACGAGCGCTTAAGATTATTCAGAGCTGGGGCCAACTTGCGCAATAGCAAAAGTTTTGAGTCAATTAGTAGTACTTCGAAACCTATGGATGAACAAAACATGTTTTTCCGGAACTTAGAACACACAAAAAGAAAGAAAGGATCACATCAGAAACCGCCCCGAAGTGTGCTGCAGGAAGGGAGCTTACAACAGAGGCTGTAGTAAGCCTAAGTAGCGGCCTCAAAGATGAGCCGGAGCTTAATGTCGGCGACGGGAGGCGATTGATTGAAAAGGATGCAGAGAAAAACGTTTGATACGTTTACTTGAAGTTCACGATGTTCTTCGAGCACTCCTGGCGCCTTGCCGGTTTATAGTTGTCTTGTGCACTTATTTATCACCGCGTTTGCAGTGATCGTGACATGCACCATGTTTTTGCTGCAGGTATTTGTAAGAAGTAGAATTAGCCTGTACTGGCTGCGTGAAGCTTCGTTGTATGAACATGCGCTTTATCGTTATGATAAAATTCAGGTTTCCAGTACTTGTCTTGCTGCTAGAGTGGAAACATTTGATATAATTTCAGGAAGTTCACAATAGTGTTAAGAATTTTTCTGGCACCTTGTGCGTGTGAAGTTCTCTGAAGCATGTATTTGTCACCGTGTTTGCACTGAACATGACAGATATGTTTTTCTACAGGCATTTATTAGATGTGGAGTTAACCTCTTCTTGTTGTGCGATGCTTTTTCGTTGTATGAATATGCGCGCGTTATTGTTATGATAAAATTTTGGTTTCCAGTGGTTGTCTTGCTGCTAGAGCAAAAAAGCGTTTCACACTATTTCAGAAAGTTCACAATAGTGTTAAGAAAGTTCACAATAGTGTTAAGATTGCTCTTGTCCCTTGCGTGTGTGGAGCTGTCTTAAGCACGTATTTTTTGCCGTGTTTGCAGCATGTTAAGAGATATAGTGTTCTTGCTAGAGCCTTTTTAAGATCTAAGTTCTCTCTATTCATCGAGTATTGCATCCTCCTTGTACAAATGAGTAGAATTATTACTGCAATAATTTTTGGGGTTTTCAGCTATTCTCATTTTGCTAGGGGAGAAAACAAAAACATTCCACAATTCTTCAGGATGTTCACAAGGTTTAGGTGAATATTTCTGTCGCATTGCGTGTTTGGAGTTCTCTTGTACAATTATTCTTTTCTTGATTTGCAGTGATAGTGTCAGATATCGTGATTTTGCTGCAGGTGTTTGTTACGGGCTGTATTAGCACTTCTCGGTTGAGTGATATGCTTCCTTTTTAATAATGTATGCTTATTGTTCTAATAAACAAATTGCTTTTCATCTTTGTTTTGTTGTAAATGTATTTGTCAGCATCGTTTCCCTGGTTATGCACCCTTTGCCATAATGACTGTATTAACTAGCCGAAGAAATTTGACATTGATGCGGATGCGCTCATACACTCGCAACCACCAAACAGAACACTCAAGCGGCAAACGGTCGGCCTGCGCTTGGCCCTTGCCAATATGGCCGACTAAAACTCATCGGGTAGACCTAGGCCACCCATCTCAGCCCGAGGTCGGGGACTGACAATGGCCTAAGAACGGCCGATGATCGGAAATCGACCTCAGACCGACGAGTATGGCCGACTTGGCCAGCCTACTACCGCGCTAGGGTTATGCATGGGCCATGGCTTACCCACACATGGCCCAAGCACTTCGGCGGTACACGCAGCCCGGTGGTTTAATCATCGTGATCATCAGCCTGACTATACCCACTGCAGGGTGAAGGCCTCTCCCTTAATTCTCCAATTAACTCGGTTCTGTGCTAGCTGCATCCACTTGACCCCTGCGAACTTCTTAACCTCATCCGCCCACCTAACTTCCTGCCACCCCTGCTAAGCTTTCTTTGTCTTGGAATCCAGTTTGTTACCCTAAGCCACCATCAGTTATCCTCTGTTCGCCCTACATGTCCTGCCCATGACCATTTCTTCTTAATTCCCACTAGAATGTCGGTAACCTGAGTTATTTCTCGGATCCACTCTGCACGCTTCCTATCTCTTAATGCTACCCCTACCATGTTTCGTTCCATTGCCTGGTGGTTTATACATGTATAATTAGTGGTCTACTCATCCATGGCCTAAGGTTTACCCATTAGAACATCTGCAGTTCGAATGTGCATGGAAGTTAGTGCGGAGGCAGTATTATGATATGTGCATCTTCTCCTCCAAGCGGGCTCTAACTTTTTGGCATGAGCAATGCTGCAGCGGTGGCGCAGCGTAGAACATCCGCCTAGCATGCAAGAGGACCGGGGTTCAAATCGCGGTGCCGCGCAATTCTCCACCGGATTAAAAAAAAAATCCGCGTGTCGATGGAATTGCATAAATAGGTTTGGAGTGCGACCTGATGCCGGTGAACACCTCCGGCAATGCACTCCCTCACCAGAACAGGAGTTGGCCACCCTGGTGCAGTAATTGGCCGCAACCTTTCATGATAAGCTCCACAAAACCCCGGCCCTCAGTCAACAGCGGCTGCGGAACAACTGACCACGGCGGTGGTCAGACCTGTGACGCAGCAGGGGGTGCTAGGAAAGCCTGGCTCCGCTGGACAGGCCGCCATTGGAAACTGACCCTGGCAACGTTTATTGCTAGAACCCTAGCTAGTGAAGCTAGTTTAGCAGTGCTCTTACCGGATCTAGAAGGTATAAAATGGGATGTCATAGGGCTTAGTGAGGTTAGGAGGCCGAATGAGGCATATACTGTACTGAAGGATGGGCATGTACTGTGTTATCGAGGTTTGCCCGAGAGACGAGAACTAGGAGTAGGTTTCCTTGTCAATAAGCATAAAGTGGGTAATATCGATGAATTCTATAGAATTAATGAGAGGGCGGCAGGCATCGTAAATAGGCCTAATAGGCGGTATAAACTGAAGGTTGTACAGGCCTATGCACCTACATGTAGTTATGATGACCAGGCAGTTGAAAGCTTCTACGAAGATGTAGAATCGGCGATGCGAAAAGTAAAGACGCAGTATACTGTACTAATGGGCGACTTCAATGCCAAGATAGGGAAAAAGTAGGCAGGAGACAAGGCAGTAGGTGACCATGGCATTGGTTCTAGGAATAGCAGTGGGGAGTTACTAGTTGAGTTTGCAGAGTGCAATAACTTACGAATCATGAATACCTTCTTCAGCAAACGGAAGAACCGGAAATGGACATGGAAAAGTCCGAACGGGGAGACTAAAAATGAAATCGACTTCATAATGTGTTAAACCCCCGCCATTATGCAAGATGTAGAGGTAATCGGGAAAGTGCGATGCAGTGACCACAGGATGGTGAGGTCCCGAATTAGCCTAAATCTGAAGAAGGAACGCAACAGATTAGTAAGAAAGAAACCCATCAACGAATTAGCGGTTAGGGGGAGGGCAGAAGAGTTCAGGATCTCGCTACAAAACAAGTATTCAGCTCTAAGCGAGGATGGCGACATTACCCCAGAAGCAAGGAACAATAATTTCAGAGATATCACTATTGAATGCGCGGTAGAAGTAGGCGGTAGGACAGTTAGAGAGGATACCGGTAAGCTGTCTAAGGAGACGAAAGATTTGATTAAGAAACGCCAGAGAATGAAAGCTTCCAATCCAACAGACCGGATCGAATTGTCCGAGATATCAAAGCTAATCAATAAGCGCAAGGTGGCCGATATAAGGAAGTATAACATGGAGAAAATTGAGCATGCTGTAAAGAACGGGGCAAGCCTTAAAACGGTAAAGAAGAAATTGGGCATAGGCAAAAACCAGATGCATGCGATAAGGGACAAGGCGGGCAACGTCATCACGAATATTGATAAGATAGTCAAAGTAGCCGAGGAGTTCTATACAAATCCCTACAGTAGCCAAAATAGTCAGGACAGTAATGAGATTGGCGGTTGGGACAAACATTCAGACGTTCCACCAGTGACGAAGGACGAGATCAAGAAAGCATTAGAAACTATGAAAAAGGGGAAATCAGCTGTAGAGGATCAGATAACTACGGATTTGCTCAAGGACGGGGGGATACCGTGTTAGAAAAACTGGCCACCTTGTATACGCAGCGCCTGGTGTCATCGACGGTACCGGAACCATGAACGAATGCAAACATTATCCTCATTCACAAGAAAGGGGACTCTAAGGACCTTAAAAATTACAGACCAATCAGCTTACTGTCTGTTACGTATAAGGTATTTACTAAGGTAATCGCTAATAGAATCAGGACAACCTTAGACTTCAATCAAGCAAAGGATCAGGCAGGGTTTCGGAAACGGTACTCTACTATCGATCATATTCCTACGATCAATCAGGTGATAGAAAAATGCTCGGAATATAACCAGCCCTTATACATAGCATTCATTTATTACGAAAAAGCATTTGACTCAGTTGAAAGCTCGGCGGTGATGCAGGCATTGCGAAATCAGGGGGTAGACGAGCCGTACGTGTAAAGTTCTGGAAGATATATACAGTGGCTGCACAGCAACCATAATTCTGCATAAAGAAAGTAATAAAATTCCCATAAAGAAAGGTGTTAGGCAAGGAGACACAATCTCTCCAGTACTATTCACAGCTTGCTTAGAGGAAGTATTCATGGACTTGGAATGGGAGCAGTTAGGGATAAGGGTAGATGGAGAATACCTCAGTAATCTGCGATTAGCTGATGACATTGCCTTGCTAAGGAACTCAGGAGATGAACTACAAATAATGATTGATGACCTAGAGAGGAACAGTAGAAAGGTAGGCTTGAAAATCAATATGCAGAAGAGTAAGGTAATGTTCAACAGCCTCGGGAAGGATCAGCAGTTTACATTAGGTAGCGAAGTACTGGAAGTAGTAGGCGAATATGTCTACTTAGGATAGGTAGTAACCGCAGATCCGGACCATCATAAGGAAATAACAAGAAGAATAAGATTCGGTTGGAGCGCATTTGGCAAGCACTCGCAGATTATGTCTAGCAGCTTACCGGTATCGCTAAAGAGGAAAGTATATAACAGTTGTATCTTACCTGTACTCACCTATGGCGCTGAAACGTGGAGGCTAACCAAGAGAGTTCTATTTAAGCTGAGGACATCCCAGAGGGCTATGGAACGAAAAATGTTAGGGGTAACATTAAGAGATAGGAAGCGTGCAGAGTGGCTCAGAGGAATAACTCAAGTTACCGACATTCTAGTGAAAATTAAGAAGAAATGGACATGGGCAGGACATGTAGTGCAAAAAGAGGATAACCGATGGTCGCTTACGGTAACAAACATGATTCCAAGGGAAGCAAAGCGTAGCAGGACGTGGCAGAAAGGTAGGTGGGCGGATGAGATTAAGAAGTTCGCAGGGGTAAAGTGGATGCAGCTAGCACAGAACCGGGTTAAGTGGAGAAATATGGGAGAGGCCTTCGCCCTGCATTGGGTATAGTCAGGCTGATAATGGTGATGATGATGATGATGAATGGTGTTCTCCGGGCAGGTGAAACGCCACCCACACGTATGTAGCTTTAAAACGTCTGCGCGTCGACAAATGTAGGTTTAAACAGCCCGAGCAGCGGTTGCCGAACAGGTCGGGGTTATGTCGGGGTTACAAGCTCGGGCCATGGATGCTGGCCGACGTCTGCCCTACCTAGTACATGGGCATGGCCGCACATAGGCCGAGCTATCATGGCTGAATTCTTTCGGCGCTTAGCCGGTAACCCGAGCTCGGGCATTGGTTGATGGCCGACTTCCGCCCTACCTAGTACATGGCCAACCATGGGCCGTCATTCGGCCGAGCACCGAATGCCCGCAGGTCCGCTGCCGACCAGCTGCCGATGATCGGCCATAGGTTGGCAGTCGGCAAATGCTATCTGGGAACACAGTAAAATCTCCCTTTCACTTGATTGAGGTGAGGATTTCCTACCGCCCTGTCATCACTCGTGTTCTGCTCTGGTGCTTTGTACCAGCGGGATCCTCCTGTCTTCAGCGGGACCGGCGACCGCGACGTGGAAGACTGGCTGGCCTCATATGTGCGGGTCGGACTCACAACCACTGGGACAAGAACCAAAAGTTCAATAGCGTCACATTCTACCTAGCGGACATTGAAAACCTGTGGTTTCGCAACCAGGATGCCGATACCACATCGTGGTCTGCTTTCAAGACTTGTTTTGCCGATATCTTTGGCCGGCCTGTAGTGCGCAAGCTGGGCGCTCAGCAACGCTTGCGCTGCCGTGCACAGCTTCCTGGCGAGAATTTTACAAGTGATATTGTAGATGTCGTAGACCTGTGCAAGCGCGTGGATACTTCAATGTCAGAGCGCACCAAGATTGATCGCATTATGGAAGGAATTAACGATGACGCGTTTCAGATGCTTCTGGCCAGAAATCCAGCAACCATCGTCGACATTATTAACGCATGCCACAACTTTGAAGAATTACGGAAGCGCCATAACATCACTAGTTCTTCGCTCTCAAACCCGGAGTCTCTTGCAGCTTTAATACCTGACACAGACCAGTCGTCCTTGCTGCCACAAATAAAGCAGTTTGTTCGAGAAGAAGTTGTACGTCACCTAACTCTCCTTTGCCAATGTCCTGACGCTCCCTCTCCTTTACTATCAAGGTTGCAGCACGGCATTCCTGAACAAGTCGCAGAAGCACTTCCCACACTTCCTGAAGCTCCTTCTGTTGCTCCTTTGACATATGTTGGAGCACCAGACCAGTATAGTCAACCTTCTGTTCCAGCCCCTTCGACCTACGGGTCTGTGGCTGCGCGGCCTCCGCCTGAGCCATTGCCACCCATGCAGCCTGTCCTACGCCCTACACCGCTTCCTAAAACGGCTACACTTCATCCTCCTACTCCGTGATATTAAAATCTTCGGCGTACTTCGGACAATCGCAAAATTTACTACTACTGAGGTTTCGCTGGGCATGAGGCCCGTCGATGTCTTCGTCGCATGGCCGCGAAACTGCGCACGTGAGCAGCCTCAAAACTACTAAGATCCGCTCCTCGCTCTCGGCATAGATCACCAGTGCGGCTCCTCTTAGCACGGGGGAAATTGTAGTGAACTATGCGAGGATATCACGAGGTCGAGAACGACGAAGTGCAAGTGCTCTGCTCGAGCTCGCTTGTATGTGCCAAGACTGGCTGCATTATTCTATGGCTCACCGTGCAGCTTAGCGAGGGTTACTATCCCTGTTAAAGTTGAGTAAAAACCCCTTTCAGTATATATATATATATATATATATATATATATATATATATATATATATGAAGGAAAGAAGCCAACAGTCGGCGAGGCCAAGGAAAGTGTTGGGGATGGTACTTTGTCTTTTTTTTAATGTTTACTTGTATAATCACAGAAATTAGTAATGTAATCTGTTTAGGGGAAAGCTAATTAGACACAAAGTAGAAGAAAAACAACGTGCCGATGGTGGGATCCGAACCCACGACCTCCGAATAACGCGTCCGGTGCTCTTCCAACTGAGCTACATCGGCCGCTGTCCCCCATGCTACTTTCTTGGGTATTTATGTTGTCTGTATACGAACCTTGAGAGTGTCCACCAGCGCCACCCTCAGCCATAGCGGCGGACGTGGGACGTCCTTTGTTACCGCCAGCGTAGCGGCAGGGGCTCTAGCAAAAGGACTCAAGCTTCCGACGCTTCTCATACGGGCAATAAAGCTTCGTTCGTAACAATATCGTCCGTTTCAGAAAACGAACTGCAAAATATGTATTTCTCGTCCGTTCTATCGTCATAACCAAAGACCAAGAATAGGATAAAAAAAGAAATTTTTCAATATCGGCACTACAGAGAAATATGTGATCTAAAATTAAAAGAAATGATCTATCAACCGGCAACCAAAGCTCACACCCACTACTGAGGACAAC
>JAJIZL010019920.1:31876-47892 GCA_023969395.1 Amblyomma maculatum | reverse complement strand
CCATGTGGATGAGTGGCGCTGAGCACATAATGGTGTTCGTAAGGAGGCGAAGGAACACGCGTTCTTCCACTCTCGCTAACCCTTTACATGGGTGGGGGTAAAGATTGTGTCTGTTTTGGTACAGCTGCGTAATTTGTCTGAAAGTGTAGGCTGGTGTGAATTCTTCTGAGGAGGAGAAAGGGGACGAAGTTGCCCGGTTAGAAAGCTTGCGGGCGGTGACATCTACTGCCTCGTTTCCTTCTAGCTCCGAGTGGGCCGGAGCCCAGACTATGATACCCAGAAATGTGGCGCAACAAACACAAACACAAGCGAAGAGACACAACACACGCGCACACTACCAACTGCAATAAGGATCTGAAAACACTTCCTCTTCACCACTCCTCTTCTTCTACACTCAAGTGCATCTTCTCATCATCCTCTTTTTTGCCAAGGGGATATTGGCACTTTCTTCCTCGCAAAACATAAACATCGTACAAGCATAGCAGTCACCAATTCTACACTGTCTTGCTTCTCCACACCTCTGCTTTGCCCAGAAACTCATATAATTGGTGACTGCTATGCTTGGACGATGTTTATGTTCTGCGAGGAAGAAAGTGCCAATATCCCCTTGGCAAAGAAGAGGAAGATGAGAAGATGTACTTGAGTGTAGAAGAAGAGGAGTGGTGAAGAAGTGTTTTCAGATCCTTATTACAGTTGGTAGTGTGCGCGTGTGTTGTGTCTCTTCGCTTGTGTTTGTGTTTGTTGCGTCACATTTCTGGGTATTATGCAGCACCAACTAGCCCCTCAAGCCGTTATTTTGAGATTCCCAGACTATGAAGCGGCGGGATTGACTTCCTACGTATACGAACTGCTTTGCAGTAGTCGGTAGGCTAGGTCCGAGCTGTGTAGGCCAGGTACGGGACCCAGCCCTGTTGAACGTTCCTACACACCCCTCGCGAGTCCGTTATGATTGTTTTGGAATCGGAGTGTGTTGCTGCTAACGCAATGGCGACCTCCTCTGGCTGTGTGACATTTCAGGCTTTAAATGTGAGCCCGTTCACCGTTTTGGACACATGGATCACTGCTTCTGTGTAACACCCGCCTTGATGCGTGCCGGACGCGTCCACTTAGTACACTCCGGGTTTCCCTCCGTAGTGGTGAGCTAAGGCCTCTGCCCTGGCCATGCGCCTACCATCGTAGTCGTCCTTGGACATGCTAGTGGGGAGTGGTTTTACGTGCAGGGCGTATCGCCACTCCTGGGAGAGTCTTACTCTTTCCTCGGTTACAGTCGTATGTTGTATGTGTAGACGGGTTAATAGGCGACGCCCCGACGATGTCTGCGATAATCGCATGTATTGGCTTGTGAAGTGGGCTTCTCTCAGCTCCTCGAGCGAGTTCGTCATACCCAGACATTGGAGTCTCAGGTTCGACGTGGTTATAGGGAGGTCGAGGGCCTTCTTCGCCATTTTGCGTGTGATCACCTCGAGGATGTTCTCGTCGTGTTTCTTGAGATGGAGATACAGGATTCTGCTTGTTACAAAGACATTGGCTAGTCGTAGAGCATCTTTGCTTCTCAGTCTCCCTTTCTTGTTTGAGACTCTGCGGACCATTCGGCCCACCTGGTCTCCCACCTTTTTTAGCTTGTCGAGCGTGGTCGTCGCTAGCTTACGCGGGGGATGAAAAGACCCAAAACTCAAATTTCCTTTCTCTCAGGTATCGGTTCTGAAACAAGTCGTAATTCTATCTTGTCTGTGCATTTTTTGGAGGGACGAATATGGACGAATTCAGATTTTTCGGTGAGAAATGAAGGCTGAATTTTTTCGCGTACTCATTCGCAGCGGTGGCTGTCTCCAGCAAGCTGGCCTCCATTTCTCTCAGAGAGCCCTGCGTGGCCCATATGGAGATGTCGTCCGTGTACAGCGCGTAGTGCACACTCGAGACTTTATCCAGGTGGCCAGTTTGTGGTACCCGTTGCGAATCATCATTCGCACATGTGCAGCCTCTGCTCGTTTTAATTTAGTCTCCACGGTTAAGCCTTTGATATCTAACGCAATCTTATTAGCATGTAGTCCTATGCTACCATGGTATCCAGCTAGTGGTCGTAAGCGACCGCCCGATATAGATATAAATCCCCGCTTTAACCAAGCCGTGCGAGCGTGCCTGCGTATACTAGGAGTAACCTCTGACTCGGCAATTGAAACACCTGGAAGGGGGATTCTTATCCCACCTGAGCTCCTACCTGAGCACCCCATGGCGAATGTGTGCTCGACCACATCACCTGCAAGCCACTTGCCACCTACCAGATTATGCCCACGATTTTTAACTCACAACGCCAAGGCCGGAGTTTTTGCAGGACGGGCCTTTCAAAGCTATCGCGTTAACAGTCATAGGTGAGGATGACATTATGATGCAAACATGTGTGTTTGGTTTGGTTTTGCTTATGGGGTTTAACGCCCTAAAGTGACTCAGGCTATGAGAGACGCCGTAGAGGAGGACTCCGAAAATTTCGACCACCAGGGGTTCTTCAACGGGCACTGATATCGCTCAGCACACGGGCGCCTTGCTTTTCGCCTCCATCGAAAAGCGGCCGCCGTGGCATTATTACTGTATTTTCTTCTATCGCCTACCTAAAACGACCAACCAGATAAAACCCTCATCTGATGAACGCCTTCACTCACCTAGACCCACGCTCGCACACGTACGTACACGCACTCGCACGTGCACGGATACACAATCGCCGCGGTCGTTCACCGGCCACTGTCTAATGCGAGTTTTAAAGACAGCTAGGGTGATGCGAAATGGTGGTGCCATGCAGTCGGAGTGTTCAATAACTGATGGTAATGGGCGTAGGAAGTGGATTGCGTCTATGTCGCGTCACTCGTATTAGCTTGGGATATGATCTGGGGAATATATTTTGCCTCAGTATGGGACACAGTGAGTACTCATGGCGAGTGGAGGCTATGGAATGGTGAGTTTCGTATATAGGATAGACTTGCGCCACGCCATAACATACGTCACGCAAGCTAAACACGGTCCTCTTATCTATATCCGCAAATATAACGGGGCAGTCAGACCTGGTGCGCACTTATGGAGGGAAAGAGCTTGAAGAAGCGATAAAAGGAATTCAAAGATGACGCCATCGGACAAAGAGTCGTACGTGGCTGTGACGTCATCATGAGTTCCTGTCAAGCAGTCTGACGCGATGCGCTGATCGTGGCACTGATCTACAGTTAGTGATGTCAAATATCGCTGGCTTAATTGTTTTTGATTGCCACTTCGAAATGTACAAGTAGATACTGAGGTTGAGGTTGTAGCCAGCTATTGCATGGTGAGAGTTGCCTTGAGGAACCTGCCCCACCCACGGTCTGGAGAATGCGCAGTATTTGTCAAAAGTTTATAGAACAGGAGGTTTGCTAATGATCCACGCCGTGTGATTCGTAATGCATTCCCAGTGTTCCAAATCTCCTGACGTAAGATTTTTTTTGTATTACCCTCTAAAACCGGAAGGACTTATATGAATGCTAAATGACCTTCACTACATTACACGGTTTAAAATAACACTCGCTGAGTCTAATATTTCGGCAAAGATGGTACATCGTGGAACCGAAGATCCAAGATGTCGCAAGATGCCGAAGCGCCCGCGCACCGCACACGCCTTCCAAACTGGGTGAGCGCGCTTTCCGATTTGAGCCGCTGGGAGTAAAGCCCTTATCTACGCTCATTACGGCTGGTTTTATGACAGCTGCCGTTTAGAGCTCAGCAACCAACCGCCCCGGACGTGGTCGAAGGCGCGTCCCTCGGCACAACGGCAACCGCGAGCAGTGAGCATGCCACGCTTCACGAAGAGAACGCTTCTGCGCCTCGCCTGCACCTTGAATCTGAACCTGGCCTGCGTGGGAATGGTACGTTCCTCTGCACGGAAGTGATTGTGATTGGTGCGGCATTTGTATCCAAATATGCGTATGTATGTGCTAAAGATGCTGTTGGACCAGGGATCCTAGAGTTTGATGCCTTCTGTAGGCTGATAGAACCGTGCTGTCTGTACATTTATCGTGACAGCATGGAGAATAACGTCAGCATAATGGTCGGTAATAACAGGTTGAAAGTCTTGTCCGGCTATTGAGTGGGTTACCATGTCTTGATATTAACTACAGCACAAAAATCTCGTGGACAGGAGGAAACAGGATGCGTTCTATAGCGTTATGTATTCTAAGCTGTTTTTTTTCTTCGGCTGGTCGAGTGATTACGTGTAAATGGCACTCGAGTCATCTCATGATGCCCGCATTAGTAACAACTGTGTTGTCAAGCAGTTCATGGTATTATCGGGTACCTTGATTTCACATGGTGAACTTGGATGAAGTCCCGTGCCGAACGGACCAGCCGATTCCGAGTAATCGGGGACATAGTTTCATCGACACGCTTATCTCGAACGTCGAAGCATTGCCCAATCTGGGGATAGCAAAGCTCAAAATATCGTTACGAAAGTGGTTAAAGTCGGTTTTCGTTGGTTTTAAGTACAAACCTTGAAAGGCGTCATCCCTGCTTGTCTATTTGCCACCTAGGGCCTATTCTTCTCGGTCACCGGCGTGGCACTGCTGGACCTAGCCGAGGTGTACGGCACGGACGTCAAGAGCGTCGCCCAACTGGTCACCACGCGCGGCGTGGGTATCCTGGCGGGAGGCTTCATCGGTGAGTGCGACTGTACGTATTACGTTGAAGGGCTGTCTGCCCGTTACGGAGCTAAGGAATCAGACGGTCCTGGGCTGACTTGTCAATACTTCGCATAGATGGCTATTGCCACTCCAATTCAACGAGCCCTAAAAGTATAATGAAGATAAGGATACTACCTAATGCTATTTGACAATTATTGCGATATATTGAGGCAAAGAATTCGAGAAATTTTTCTATGTGTGTATTTGCAGTTACCACTCTTTATTTTTCCCACGAGGCACAGAAAATGTTTCAGAAAAAAATTCCCACGAGGCTCAGAACTCGTGGCTCTTCTTGTGAGAAACCCTCTTTGGGCATCGTGACTCTCTCGTCAATTGCTCGAAACTCTCTTTTGCTCAGTTATACCTATAACGGCGCCAACGGAGACGCGGTTTTTTCGTCGAATAGGTGTACAAAAGCTGCACCCTAAAAGGGCACTCACACTTTATCTTCTAGCTTCCGGAATAAGCCCAAATAAGCGATTATATTGTTGTCACGTAAGTGTTGCTTTTGAATACTATTACAAATATGGTGCAAAACCGTGAGGATGACTATTATGCATACCTGCAGCTTCCCCGGACATAAGAAACTAAGAGAATATTTTTAGCTTCTAGCTTTGAGAGAACTTATTATTCGCGAGAGATTGTGCATGAGCATGATGGGAACTAACTGCTCTTCCTGCGCTGGCAAAAACATCTCCAAGGTCCGTAAAAAATCGATTTAAAGTACCGAAGATTCGAAATTCCCATGGTGATCCCGAGTATTACGTTCAACTAAAGTGTATTCGCAATGCAGAAACCCAGATATTCCAAGTTTTAATACGCTGCGCAAGTACTCTATATGGTAATGCTTTCTCTGAGCTGCATATGGATACTTCTTTAGTGCTCAGGCTTTCGCGTTTCTCCACTGCATATTTTATAGTGATTTCGAACATTTAGTGCTGCAGCACTACTATAATACAAAGTGTGATTCGTATGTCCAACGTCATCGCTAACAAAAGCATTACTTTAAAAAGATCGCATCAGTGAAGCACACGCAATATGTGGTCTGGAAGCATAGCCGCCTCATTAACACTGCAAAATAACGCTTAATAATTAAGACAACAAATGCATTCCTGTCAAAACGCCCTGCTGCTGCATGATATTCCATGATTAACTGAGCTAAAGCGCCTGTTTTTTGTTTGTTTTTTTCGTAGCCTGAAGTTCACCGTAGCTAAGAAGTCAGCGAGCTATGAATGAAAACACATTGAACAGTGCACTTTGAACAGTGCATGCTGGATGACAACATGACTCAGCTCACATAAATTTTGAAGGATTGAAGAAACAAGCGGAATCAGTTTTATGAAGCAGACCAGACGCGATGGGCCTCTAAAATGCGTCGTTTTTTTTCTCGTTAAGTTGCTTTGGAGCGCTGCATGTT
The DNA here is from genome assembly GCA_023969395.1 of Amblyomma maculatum. Taxonomy (NCBI): domain Eukaryota; kingdom Metazoa; phylum Arthropoda; class Arachnida; order Ixodida; family Ixodidae; genus Amblyomma; species Amblyomma maculatum. The sequence goes on along the minus strand of JAJIZL010019920.1, from coordinate 41,784 downwards.
TGTAATAACAAATTACTAGAGCTGATCGAGAATCTCTTCCCAGGACAAGAGAATAGAATATGTTCTATATGCTGGACCGTCAGCCCTCTTTGTGACGATTTTGCGTTTTCCTTGCATAACTTCCTAAATCCAAACAAGATGAAAATAAAATACTGCATTGGGCCTTCCGTTGTTCTCCCTTTTACTACTTACTAAAGTAATTGGCATTAACTACTCAAACCACTGCAAAGGAAGCGTATTCCACTGCTCAATCAGCTAATACCACTGCCACACGTGCACGAAAAATGACAATAAGCACCTAATGCCTTAAGTGTTACTGCCATTCGCATGGTGCCACACACACGAAAACAAATGGCATTCCTCCTAATGCCATTCGCAACGTAATGAGTTCGCCACAACTCATTCAACCTGCGTTCTACGATGCAATGAATACTCTCATGCCCAGCGCTTATGCCAATTAGCGTACATTTTGCATATAAAAATTTATATATTAACTAAAAACTGACACATTTGTATTACATAGTTTAAAAAACCTGGTATGAGTCGGCTGCAACCGCGACAGCACAGGCGCCATTTTGTTTACAGTCTGTATTTGGCCATACATACGGCCCTTACTGACTAGTACCGCCAGTACTAGTCCTCGGTTTGTTAAAAATGATCACCGTTTACTAAAAAAATACCTTTATTCTTATGTTTTTAAAACACTGAAAACAATTACAATGGATAAAAATGTGTTATATTATTTACAAAATATTTTTGATAACTTTAGATCATCATCATCATCAAAAAGTTAAATGGCATTAGATCTATGCGTGTAGCACCGGCCACGAAAGTAATGGCATTAGGCAGTTTAAGGCATTAGGGGCCTAATCTCATTTTTCGTGCCCATGTGGCAGGGGTATTAGACTGATTTCTTTTGCCTGTAGCCAGAGGGTCACATTAATTGCTTGAACGTTCTTAAAAACGGCCAGTGACTATTGCACAGCCTCTGAATCGGTAGATCAGGCTAATAAGCCTGAGCGACCTCCCTGCCTTTTGTTTCCCAAAGAACCGATGGAAGAATGGTAAGGCAGCGGCAGAATTATAACACGCGAGAAAGGACTTGGTGGATGAAACATAGTTTTGATGGCGAAAATGTGCATCGGATAACAGAGATGGACAGAGGCGAATACTTTGTTGAAACAGTATGAACTGGCATGTAGGCTAACCGCACAGCTTAAAAAATTGTATACGAGCTAGCTTACTGCAGTGTGTTCCACGTTAAAGGAGGAACAGACTAAGCGCTCGAAAGGTCCTCAAGTCGGTCCAACACCGCCCAAGCAATCGGGGCATGAAATGAAATAAGGGATTAAAACCCTTAATCCCTTATTCTTATTCCCTTAAGGGAATAAGGGATTAAGGACGCAGTCACAGAGGGGTACACAGGACAATGCTGGAAATCAGCGTTGTCCAGTGTACTTCTATATGTTCGTGTACTTCCGCTGCTTTAATTTCTGCGAATGTGTACCAACTGGCCCAGCTCGCAGCTATATACTGGAATAAGAGAGCCTGGAGGGCTATTGAGCACGGAATGAGGCCACGTATAATGAATTCGCGTTTTGCTCAGCTTATGCCTGTGTAGAGAAAACACGTGTGACATTAGATAAACGTCACACGGGTTCTGATTGTGATCCCGCCGGGGTGGCGCAGTGGTTACGGCGCTCGACTACTGTTCCCAAGGACGCGGGATCGAATCCCGGCCTCGGCGGCAGCTTTTCGATGGAGGCGAAAAGCAAGGCGCCCGTGTCCTGTGCGATGTCAGTGCACGTTAAAGAACCCCAGATGGTCGAAATTTCAGGAGTTCCCACTACGGCGTCTCTCATAGCCTGAGTTGCTTTGGGACGTTAAACCACACAAACCACCACAACCACCTTTCGCAGGAGGTCGGCTGTACGACCGGCTACACACGCAGCTGATAAGCATCATCATGACGCTCCTGATGGCCGCTGGTGTGCTGCTGACACCTTCGTGTGGCCGACTTGGTTACGCCCACAGCGCATCTGTGCTCGCTGGTCTTGCTATGGGAGCCCTGGACACAGGTAAACAGCACACGACACATTCCGAGCCGCGGTATACAGAGGACTTATCAAATGAAGTGAGGTTGTTTGAATGATTGCTTGATCTAACGATGATTTGCCTTCTTTAGTGATTGGTTGATAGATATACTGAGTTGCTTACTGAGTGGCTGATTAAATGATTGATTGATTTATCGGTTATTAAGTGTGTCGACAGATTAATGATTACTCAGTGGCAGACTGACTGGCAATTGATTTTTTATTGATTGACGAATGGCTGACCATTATTATTTTTTGGCTTACTGGCTTATTGAATGATGTTGCATGTGAAAGCGACTCTGTAATATTGGAAAGGTGGCTCGGACGAGTCTGCTGAAGAAGGAAGTAAAGGGAAGGGAGATACGATTTCGACAGGACATATTTGTGCGAGTAGAAACATTCTCTATGATTTGCGGCATATGGTGTCAGCTTTGGTGACATGAACGTCGTATGATCTATGTCATATGTGTGTCGACGTGTTCTGACGCCGTGCTGCACAGTTACACAAATAAATAAAAAAGCCACTGTAAAGAAAAAATAAAATGAGCAGAATGAAATGACATTGTCCTGTTTTTGGACAATCTATGAGCAAACTTCAGAATAGCCATGTCATACATTTTTCACAGGAAGTTCTTATATGTTGCTGAAGCAATTTGTGGACAGTTTTTGTGCATGAAAAGAAAATATTGTTTTTTTTTTGTCTCAATAAGAACAGCGTAGTAATTCTCTAAGTTTTTATCGCGTGTAAAGACTGCAGTCTAAAATACAATCTTCATCGACATTGTACGATATCTTAGAGTGAAATCCCGCCGCGTTCAAGCTCGTCACACCCGCAGGCGCCAACGTGTGGCTGATCAACATGTGGCCATCCAGGTGCGGGCCGGCCCTTCAAGCGTACCACCTCGCCTTCGGTGTCGGCGCCTTCATCGCCCCCTTCGTAACTGAGCCTTTTCTGTCTGTCAACGTATCGGCAGCCGTCAACGTCACGGCGGCCTCGGCTAACATCACCAGCCCGTGGGCCCAGATCAGTGGCATGCTTCTGGGAGAGGAATTGGAGGCAGCAAGCGGCGAAATGAGAGAACCGCGTCTCTCGTGTGCCTTCGGCATCGTGTCGGGATTCATTGGTCTTGTGGCGCTTCTGATGTTCGTCATGTACCTCCTGGACAGCTCGGACTACAAACCACCGCCTACGCCAAGCGACCAATGCCAGGCCGGCAGTGACACCCGCTTCGCTTATGTCCTCCTGGCCCTTCTCGGTTGCTACATCATGGTGTACCTAGGCCTGGAGTGTTCGTTCGGTCAGATGCTGCCGACGTTCGCAGTCCAGAGTGACGTCAGGATGAGCAAGACAGAAGCGGCCTACCTGACGTCGCTGTTCTTCTTGACCTTCACAGTGGCCAGGGTTGGCTCCATCTTCTGGTCGGCAGTGGCCCATCCGTCCTGCATCCTGCTCACCTGCCAAGTTCTTCTGGTGGCCACTTTTTCGCTGTTGGCCGTCTTCGGCGCTTCGTCGGTCACGTGGCTTTGGGCTCTGTCGGGCGTCGCAGGAGTAGCGCTCGCCGCTGTTTTTGCGGCTGCAGTGTCTTATGCTGTCCAATTCCTGGTGATTACCAACACCATGATGTCGGTGGTTACGGTATCCGCATCCCTGGGAACCATGGTGCCACCTGTTTTGGTGGGTCTGTTCATCGAGCAAGATCCTATGGCCCTTGCGTACGTCTGTATTGCAGCTGCCCTCATAATGAACATGTTATACCTCGCGATGTACCTGGTCACCAGAGGGAGGCAGCGGCTCATAATAGACAACACTGTCGAGGCTCCAGCGTCCGCAATGGGTGGTCAGCATCAGCGCAAAAGTGACAATAATGGAATCGATGACAGTGGTATTGATGTTAAATTGCCATAGCAGAGGACCACGTATATAAGAGACAGCATAAAGTGGCGCAGAAGACTCGGGCAGTTAGGTAGTCACTGAATGCAAAAAATGGCATTAGGCTAGTTTTCCGCATATTCGTCCATGTTTGTTGTAAATTTTGTGGGTGCCCTCGTTTTGATTGCCATCGCTCGTTATTTTTTCGCCTTATGTGCACACAAACGAACGCAGTTTTTTTACTATTGATGGTGTCGTTCAACCCACCTATCATGAAAGCTTTTCTGATAGCGCCAAGTCCAAGTTGCAAAGTGAACCTATACTTAATTGCTCCTATGTCCCGTCGTAGTGGCTCATTGGCTAGAGAGCTCGACTGCTGATCCCGAAGGCGCGGAATCGACCCTGACCGCGACGACCGCGTTGTGATGAAGGCGAAGTGCGAGGAGCCCGTGTACGGGACCCTCTACTACGGCGTCCCTGATAGCCGATGTCGCTTTGTGACACTAAATCTTATAAAAATACAAACTCTAAAGGCAGGTAATCGCTCCTGTTGGTTCAAGAAAGCTCGCGTTAAAAACGAGAGAATGTGTGAAAAGCAGGACTTCATGATTACAGATGTGCTGGAACATCTAGCTAGAAAGACATTACAAAACTTTCATAGAACCTTAGAAGGCACGTGCTATAAACTGGTTTCTTCTCCAGCTTTTAGCACTATAGCATATGCGTTCCCCTGTTCACGTTTTCTTTTTTTTTTTTTTCGTGCTCGTCACACCTGAATTTCATCGCGCCAGGACGTCGAACATACTTTTGTGTTTTAGAATAACATGGATATGTTGTGTCTTTTTGCGATCGTGATGCCCATGGCTGCGGCGTGGTTTGAAGTCGGAAAGCAGCCTACATGTTACGATAACATCAGGAGAGGGTAGAGGGGAAGTCTAAGGCTGTATGTTCTTGTATAATTTAAGCTCCTCATTAAAGCCACTTCCTTTATATTTTTGTTCGCTGTCACTGCGATTTCTCGCTGTAACTGGCTGCCGAAAGAGAGCACAATGACGCCACAGCGCCGTGACGTCGCAACATCCGTGTGGTGGAAGGTATATGAAGCCACATGATGCAGCGACGTTGCAGGGCCGTGACGTAGTGACATCACGTGCACAGCGGAGGCCATCAATCTCCCGCATTGGTCTTGACGTCAGACTGCAGATGCACGACGTTACGACGTCGCAAAGGCTTTGGCTGCCCAAAGCAAATTGAATGGTGAGCATGCGAGCCAATCATGTCGAGATGGAGCACCAAGTATGCCGCTAAGCCTGCTCAAGTGCTCGTAGACGAACTAAAAATGGGAGTATTTAATCAACTCGACGCGGTAAATGAATGCGATTCAATGGCGACGAAGAATCCTTTTCTCGCTTTTCGTGGGCCCCTTTGCTATCGGTGGATGACCATCGTGATGTGTTTCAAGTTCGATACAAAACTGAAATGTACGTTTTCTCTAGAGAAAACTCATTTGAACTCATTTCCTCCCGTCTCATATCGCTCTCTCCTGTACAATAAGTGGCAGGAAGTTTTTGCTAAAGCCTTCGAACAAACCAGCAGAGTGAGGGATTCTTTGCTCGCTAACGTCTGTAGAGGAAATCACACATCTACTATTATAGTCTCGTACGACACATTTCTTTTCGTTTATTTGAAGTCTGCATACTGCCATTTTGACACAAAATATAACACGACATTCATTTCAGGCATGAAGAATCCGTTTCGAAAAATACATACAAGTCATATAGCAGCTGTAGGTTCATCAATGAAAACAGAGTCAGACGAAAAAGTGTCCACGATATCGGCAACCACTGTGGAGGCTCCGGTGACATCGTTATCAAGATGCGCGTGCTGTTCTTTTAAACAAAACTCTGGCTACAAGGCAGAATAAAACGCACAAGTAGACGACGAACTCAACATTCTGCGCAGCTTCGTTCGCACAAAATCACATCCGTAACTGCGTAATGCTTTAGTTCGGAGCCACAGCGCGTATTTCTTTTTGACCACCTTGCTGCAAGCTTTGCCCGGAGTGGCAAAAAAGACGTAAAATGCCCTTCATACCGTGCCGCATGCTAAGGTGGCGAGTGTGATACAAATATCAACGTCTATTTTGCATTAGAACTAGAATTCACTGTGGAAGCCATTGGAGGGTTTACAGTATAAAAAGAGCCTCCAAGCACTGTCGTTGCAAACTCATTAATCAGTTCTGCTTGTGGCGTTAGTGCAAATATTCCTTTCTAGACATTACAGCATCCCACAAGATATTGACACGAACGCAATGCCGGTTATTTTGTGGGATTTCGACAGACTTCTAAAAATGAGGTGACTCCCAAAAGGGGACTTTGTAAACACGATGATACTGCATGTTTTTTGTTTTGTTTTGTTTTTTATCGAGAGGGCTCTCAACAGCGGCCATGAAAATAACTGCTCTGTATACGTGTCCAGCACAAATATGTTACCAGACCGAGTTCAGAGAGTGCAGCAATTTGGAAACGGACGTCACTCTCTCAGCTGGATGAACATCTCGGATGTCCGCTGATGCTTTGCATAGTTTCGTTTTCTTAGGTACACGACCACCAGCGTTTTGCTGCCTGAGCTTTTGACCAGAGAACCGTTGAGACAACCTAACTACCACATAAGCGTCAACCAACCATTTTTATCTCCTGTTGAACGCGCAGCGAGATGGAATTTAGTGGCGATGCTCCAGAAAAAAAAAACAAAAAAACAAAAGCGTCCAGTGCAAACTAAGAAAGGGATAATGACAGTGCACCAGATAGGAAGACGGTGACTAGAACAATACGAAGACCTGTCCACTGCGGGGTTCTGGAACCCCTGGCTCAGGCACATCAAATTATATTGTGTTGCTGTCGCCTTCCGCTTGGTACGAAACTAAACCAAACCCCCTTCCTCTTTTTATTCCCTCTATATGATACTCTTCTCCTTCCTCCTTATTTCTTCAAGGATCACATGACATGTGCAAGACATACCCATAAGCACGCTCACGCAAGTAAGGGGAACGCAGGAGGTTTTGGTTACGAAAAATGACGCAGACGACACAAATTAAACCGTGGAAAGTACCAAGGAAAAACATCGAACTTTTACGTTAGATCTACACTTTTTGTCGTCATCGTCTTCACGCTTCTATTCTTTTCTATTGTAATAATCATGCGTTATAACCACGTGGCGGTTTATCCATCGGTGTGCTGGGCGGCGACGTTGCGTCCTGCCCCTACGTCACCGTGGTGCTGCTTCTTGCGGTCCTCGAAGATGCGCTTGTGCAGGTCCCTCTGGAAGGCGTCCCTACCCGATCGGTCCCGGTAGGCAACGTGCGGGATGTGCAGGTAACGGTACAGGAGCGGTCCGGCGCCCGGTTGAGAGGGTGGCCGCGCTCCCACCACGGCCGAGGCCGCTTCGGGGCCTCTCGAACTGCGCCGCTCGCGGAACCGGTGAGCAGCGCACACGCTCTGCGAGACGATGGAACCGGAGGTCACCGTTCTTGGCTGTACGAGAGTCACTCAATGGCTATACCTATCGATACAGCGTCGGTATGTGCAATAAGTACGACGTTTGAATGCGTTCAGTTTTAGCATTGCTAAACGCAAAGGTCGAACACCATCCTATGCTTTGGTTTGGCCTTCATTTATAACCTTGAGAAACACAGCATAGGAACAGAGAGGCTCTAAGTTACACTAAGATATAGTCTGGTATACGTAGCTTACCCATCGCATCACCTCTGTGACCAATGTTCACTATGGTGGACATGACTCTTTGACCTTTCAGCCACTACCTTTGACTTTGTCAAACTAGGTTCAACCGTAGGTTTACCCTTGCTACTTTTTTTTTTCACGAAAACCCCGCACAAAGATAACTTGTTATCTTATCATTGTTATCATTTGGCGCAACCATCCTTGGACACAGTCACAGGTCTATTTTTACCGCCATGCAAAATTGTTTACTGGAATCGAATCATTTGCCTTGCTAAGTATTTCAACATCACTTGTTCTACATTCCAGTGTCAATCTCCCGTGTGTTACGACTTTTCATTTTATATTTCATTTATTTCACATTTTCTTTCCTTTTCTCTACACATCCATATAAATTTTTTTTTTTCCACATGAAAGTATACTTCAAAAACTTTCTTTGACCCAATTCTTGGCTGATCCCCCTCTGTGTGTATGTGCCATATGTTATTTTGGACAACAACAACAACTACCAGAGCTCCTGGATCCTGAGACGGCTTCTTCTATTGGGCGGACCCGTGAACCCGTTCCAATACCAGGAAACGGCAGGAAATCAGATGGGTAAATGAGAATAAAATGTTTGCGGAGATAATAAAGCCACAGCTGGCACATATCAGGTTTTAACTTGAATTATATGGGAGAGATCCTTGCGTGCAGTGTTTGCAATTAGGCCGTTTATGATGGTGATAACGGTGACCAGCGGGCCTATTTTGCAATTTTACCTTTTGTGTCCTCTGGTGCATCCGATGCCCTCGCCTTAAATTGTGGCTTACTGAAAGCTAAATTCCATGCGAATGGGTAACACTGCTACGAGAGGCAATATATATATAGGCTCGATGGCTGCCTATTGTGTGCACTGCGCATTTATTTCAGTGCCAAAGACCGACGCTTGTAACAGTAGCAGCGGACAAAATTTTTGTAGCGCAGTGGTGAGGTCATATGTGTCAAACACTGAAGGTTTCATAAAGCATACTCTGTTATAATTCCATTATATATCGAAGCGTACACTTGTGAGTTTAATATTAGAGAGCTGTTTTAATATCCAAAATGTCGGTAAAGTGCGGTAAAGGCTCCTGTTTTTTTTTTTTTTTTTTTTTTTGACACACAAAGTTCGTTTGTTTGTCTTTCACGTGAAACAAGCGACTCATCGCCCAATAAATGTTTTGGGCGAAACAAGTTCGTTCTGAGTAAATTTTCTTGAACCAAAGCTTACTTCCTAGCCGATTCGCCGAATTTTCGCGAAATTGTTCTTCCCTATGGCCAAGTGATAAGAGAGCAGAGATGCGCAAGTGGGAGTATAGGGAGAGGTCTGCTGGCTATCCGGAAATTCAGTGCTGCAGGATCACGTAATACCGTTACACGGCTCGGTGACGAACCTGTTGGGCAGGACACTTCGGAGGAACACTATACGTGCATGGCAAACGACATATCACTCACCACGTAGGTGGCTACAGCGGCACCCATGGCGGCTCCGGCCAGCACGTCGGCCGTGTGGTTTCTCCTCAGTGTCACGCGGCTGGCAGACACGAAAAGCGCCAGTAGGCCTAATGAGGCGCAGAGAGCGGGCTTCAGGAGCCGCGAGGAGCGGAGACGCACAACGCTGTGCAGATACACCTGCGTGATTGATTGATTGATTGATTGATTGATTGATTGATTGATTGATTGATTGATTGATTGATTGATTGATTGATTGATCGATCGATCGATCGATCGATCGATCCATTCATTCATTCGTTCATCCTTTCTTCCATTCATTCATTCATTCATTCATTCATTCATTCATTCATTCATTCATTCATTCATTCATTCATTCATTCATAAAGGCCCTCTGATAGAGCGTGTTAACGTCACGGCGGCACAAGGAACGCATTGTAGCAGAGCAGTTTGTGACAAACCGAGGCAACAGAAAAGTTATAGAATAAAAAAGCATAAATAATAATGTAAAAATACCAAGGTATGAAATAAAATTGCTATTTAAGGTGAGAAGAAATCCAGAAAGAACTAAATTTGAATTGATCGCATATATTGAAAGCAGCACCTGAAAAACAAAAGCGATAGGAATACAAAACACGAGGACATTGAAAGCTATTTTTCACACACACACACACACACACACACACACACACACGCACACGCACACGCACACGCACACGCACACGCACACGCACACAC
>JAJIZL010019920.1:0-30000 GCA_023969395.1 Amblyomma maculatum | reverse complement strand
GCCGTGATTTGTCGCTCACAGCGCCGACGCCGGATTTTCTGCGCTAGGGGACCTAGAGATCCTATCGCGTTAAAATATAAAAATCACTACTGGTTTCATAGAGGTGGGCAATGACGAATTAACAGCTCAACATTTGCAGAGGAAATCAGTAGGTGATTCCACGTATGCGAAGTGCCTTCACAGCCTCGGTAACTATAATCAAGCACGTAAAAGACTCGAGTCTTTAGAAGGCCGCAATACAAGTAAGCAGAAGGGAAAATACACATCTCTCGTTGAGGATGAGTACATTAATGACCGTACATGTTTATAGTACCCTGAAATACTTGTATATAGTAGACTGGGGGCATTCCGGAAGTGCTCATAGAAATCTTTGTTAAAATTGTCAGCAAGCAAATTTTTACACTGCCTGCTGGTAATCTGTAAGATTTCGCTAAATTTACCGCACATAACATCTCGTTGGCAAACTTCTCAAGTGCAGGACTGTGTATGTGCACTGCTTCCGTAGAGTACATGTCCCACCTCCCTACCGAGGTTGAAGTATGGTATCCTGAATCTGAGCAATGATTCCCCATTCAGGAAATTAACCCTTTTTCAGAGAATTACAGAAGCAGAACTTTATAAAATTGCAATCCTCAGGTGCACCCGGAAAAGTTTAGGAATCAATTTTATTTTTCAAATGATCGAGTAGCTAGCATGAAGTGGAGACCGCGCGGCGTTTAGATAGAAGGGAATACGCACCGCTTTTCTCTTCCACGGATATTGGGAGTGTGTGGTCCGGGAACGAGACGTTTTAGTTGATTTTTGCTTATGCTGTAGATGTTTGTTTTTCCTTATAGGCCTCATTTATTGTTTATATTGTTATTTTTCCGCAATTTTTCTGCCCGTGGCCCGAGAGGGATGAAGTTATCTCAGAGCAGCCCGCGCAGCAGTACCACGCTGAGACCCCCTGCTGTAGGGAGTATAAGTCAACCTTCGTGGGTTCCCTCTCCTAGATAGGACTTTGCTTTCGTGACAGTGTGGTGGGGTTACATACAATTAGGGTAATTTTTGGTTAGAGCTCGGAACATCACGGCTGCCCAAACAGAAAATTGGTTTGAGAACGAGTGCATTTATATGCCACAATTCGTTATATGCCACAATTCGAGTCCAATTCGTTCTATCCCAAGAGGGCTATGGAACTAAAAATGGTAGGGTAACATTAAGAGATAGGAAGCGTGCAGAGTGGGTCAGAGAAATAACTCAAGTTACCGACATTCTAGTGGAAATTAAGAAGAAGAAATGGGCATGGGCAGGACATGTAGTGCGAAGAGAGGATAACCGATGGTCGCTTAGGGTAACAAACTGGATTCCAAGGGAAGGAAAGCGTAGTAGTGGGCGGCAGAAAGTTAGGTGGGCGGATGAGGTCAAGAAGTTCGCAGGGGTCAAGTGGATGCAGCTAGCACAGAACCGCGTTAAGTGGAGAAATATGGGAGAGGCCTTCGCCCTGCAGTGGGTATAGTCAGGCTGATGATGATGACAATTATATGGGCTCGTGGAAACACAGCGATGGAGTGTCCCACCTAGCTTCCCTGAGGTCGGCCACGTAGTCCGGCTCGTGCGCAGCGCGGCAGAAATGGCTTCGGTAGTAGCGCGTCTCCCTATGGGCCGGCTCGCAGCTGCGGTTGAGCTGGCACACGTTGAGGAAGTAGGGCCTTTGCGCACCCACGACCCTCTTCAGTAGGTCCACCGCCACGCTGGTGCACAGAGCGCCCAGTATGTACAGGCCTGCAATAACAGCGCACGTGTATCGGAAGCCATTCGTTGAAACGCGTGCAACGCGAGACGAGAAACGTGCAACGTGAAAGAGACCTCAGGGGAAATCTACGACACTCAAAAGAAATCATAAGTTGAATTACCACCTTACACATTTTGTCTGTGTATATATTTTCACACCCCTTCTCACTACATCGTCACCCATCACGATTCTCTTTCTTGCCCTTACCTCTTTCCTCAGTGCAGAGTATAGCAGGCAAGATTTTCAAATTTCAGGTCAGCCTATCTGCCTTTCCAAGAAATAAACTCATCTATCTTTGCGCCTGATTTCTTCACCTGACTCCCTGTCAACCCTTGCTAACCTTCCCCGTCTCTTGAAAACCGCTCTAGTGAGGCCACGTTCGTCACCTATTCTCATTTTTGATAACCACTGCGTGGTTATGGTTGCACATATAATTATATTATGTTAATTACTGCATACATTATTTATATATACTGTATACAGGCTAATTATAATTAGCCTCAATTTAAGGTTCTGATAAAAATGTGAATGCGCATTTACTGTCGCCATTGCAAAGAGCGGTGTTCTTTTTATATGAGAAAATATAATTTGTGCTCGCATGTATATATGTATACCCTAGTCGGCAGCACGTAGACTGTTTTACTGAGACCAGGGCACATTAAACTTAGTCGTAGCGAAGTTTTTCGTAGGCTATATGCTTCAAATTTTACGGTGCTTACAGATTTAAAAAGCAGTGTGTCGTGTCAACGGCGTCATTCTGATAAGTTGCTGAAGGCGCTTCAAGAAAAGGGCGCCAAGAAGCTGCAGAGCACCACCGATAAGTGACACCAGAGTTCATGTATAGGGTGTCGTTCTGCTGATCAAGATTCAAAATTGGTGTACGGAGTGAAGCAACAGTATTTTTTATTTCAAATAGGAATAAGTTCTGTATGGCAACTTTCAGTTGGACAGATTGGTTCGAAATATATAAAGAGAAAAAAAATACCGAACTAGTGACACCCTCCACCACCCCATTTCAAGCAGGGCGCTCCTAACATCTACTCGCGCATCCACCACAAGAATTGTAGGCGTCACGGGCATCGGTTTTCACCACCTACCGGTGTGGCGGAGCATCCTGCGCGTCAGCTGATGCATCTTGCAGCCCACGCACCCGGCTCGAACCATTTTGCGGCTGCGCCTGGAGAATGCCGCCTGGCCCAGCTCGCCCAGCACGATCTGCGCATGCGCGCACAAACAAAGCTTTCTCATGGCAGGCTGCTTTGCGTCTTTTCGCCAGCAGATCGCCAATTTGACTGACTGCTGTCAACGAGCTTAAATTTCGATTAAAATACATTTTATGTGTGCTGTAGCATCTTAGCTCAAAACGCAATTAAGACGAGTGACGGCAGGCTGTCTCTATAAATTTTCCTGTCCGCCATTACCGCCTAATGGCAAATAATAAAAAGAGGCAGGGGAATGATAATGGGCTCACTTTAATGCCCGTTCTCAATTATAGATGACTATGACCTCCTATGATTTTCGATGGCGTCCTGTGAACGACTTAGTAAATTTAGAATTAGGAGCCATCAAAGAAAGAAAATGACTCACAATTTCGCAACGTATGAATTCAGTCATTGCTACAGCTTTCTGAGTGAAGATGATGAACATGAATAAGTTTGGCGGCGGGCTGAGCACGGCATATTACGTGTGTAAGTTCTGAAATACATGCCGTCATAACGCAACGCCATCTTTCAGCGTCGCAATACGTGCGCAAATTTAAAATGATTTATTTGCTATCAAGTTGGTCTTATATTCACTGAATCATGCGATGCACGGGAACCATTTCCTGGCTTGCGCCAAGGTATGAAGGATACTTTGTTTGCATTACAGGTACTTTAACCCATGGCATTGTTGATATTAGGCGAAGCCCACTATTTCTGGCGCTATACCAGACAAGGATCTCGTTCCCTTTTATGTGATGAGTAACTCGTTCTTGGTGGGGCACTAGGATTAAGGCTGTTCCTTATTTTTTTGTTAACGTGTCCGTCCATGTTTTAAATACCAGCAATGCGCCGATGCCGATTCAAGTACGTACTGTACGGTCGAGTGCGGTGCACCAGAAGTTCTAATGAATGGGACATTTATGGCAGTGGTAGGAAGTACGTAATAATAATTGGTTCACAGGAAGGGAAAGGCGCAGTATTTGTCACACTTTATCTGTGGACACCTGAACCGCGCCGTAAGGGAAGGGATGAAGGTGGGATTGAAATTGGAAAGACAGAAAGGGGAGACTTATAGTGGAGGGCTACGGAGTAATTTCGACCACCTGGGGATCTTTAACGTGCGCTGACATCGCACAGCACACGGACGCCACTTCGTTTCGCCTCCATCGAAACGCAGCCGCCGTGGTCGGGTTCGAACCCGGGAACTCCGGGCAGTAGTCGGGCGTCTTACCACTGCACCACCCCGGCTTTTTTTTTCTTTATTGCATGAATTGGTACAAATACACCAGTAAAAGATTGTGGTTGCCATGCCCCTTGGCTGACAACCGTGTCTAATGGACTTTCATTACCACAAGTTCGCCCATCAGACTCAAGCCCTCCTCTGCAGCGTCTTGCTGCTTCAAGATTGCCTTTAGTTCATACACTTGTTCAACAAAATAATCACATACAGATCGTGCATCGACATCACAGTGTCTATAAGCCATCCTACTCCTCCAAATACTGCACCACCCCGGCGGGGCGAGGAAGTACGTACATTTTACCTTTTTGTTATAATAGAAGGCGGGGACGATTGGCGACATAAAATGCAAAAGTAATCCTGCCTGAAGCTCAACATATCACTACTATACTGCCATCACCGCTGCCCAGTGCAACCATGGCCTTACTCTATCTACTCGTTCGTTCATATAAAGTTCCGTGCCGTTGCCAAACTTGACTCCTATTAACGTTGACCTCTACCGGATGCGGGTTAGATAACTTCATTTCACGCCACACCTTCAGAAACTACTGCACTTACAGAGTGTAGTTGAGTCTAATTGGAGTAGACTCCCCGCACCACTAATGTATCGCGGGTAGAGAGAAAGATGAGAAAAATAGGATACAAAAATAAATAAATGACAGACTTACAGCAGCCAGTGGCAGGGCGGCACAGGCCCCGTACAGGGTGCCGGCCCCGAGCAGCGCCAAAGCCAGCGAGTCCTCGGCGACTGCCGCCAGCGGGCTCTGAGGCCACGACAGGTCCGGGTCGTCGCAGCGGAACAGTCGCTCCGTCAGGGGCACCGGCGCCGAGCCCGTCCTGCGCATGCGCGCGTAACTATTGTTCATTACAGCGAGGGCTGCATGCCTCTTGCGGGTATTAAGGGCCTCCTGGGACAATCTTCAGCGAAATCACCTGCCGAGTTCACGAGGTATAACATCGCCGTCAGCGCAGCAGTATGACGTCACGAAGTCATACCTGTGGCATCTCTCGCTTCAGCTCCCAAAGTTGTTACCGCCGCAGAAGCATGGAAGGGAGGAGAAAAGCTCACCATATAGCTAGAGTAACCAACTGCAATTCACCTTAGCTGGACTAAAGCTCTCATTGTGATTTAATCACAAAGCCTATAGCTTACTCATAATGTTTTACATGGAAGGTTTGTATTTGTCAGCCGAAAAAAGGAAGGGTAAAAGACAGAGATTCCGGGGTCAAGTAAGTCTACCTGAGCGCGTAAGCGACCAGCGCGAGCGCCATGAGAGCCACCAGCTCGGTGAGCGCCACGGGAAGCAGGCTGAGGTTGATGCGGTAGACGCGGCCGTCGCCCACGGAGGACGCACTGGCCGCGGTGTCGTCCTCCTCCTCATCACCATCAGTGGCGGCCGCTACGCAGCCGTCAGCCGGCAGCTCGCAGTCCTGCGACGCAGTAGAAGGATAAATGAATGAATGAATGAATGAATGAATGAATGAATGAATGAATGAATGAATGAATGAATGAATGAATGAATGAATGAAAGGGAGATGTTGCGAGAAATAAAGAAGGAATGAAATAAAAAATAAATGAACTCTGCCTAATTATCTTGTTACCACTTTGGTTCATTTTACAGGCTTTGTGTATTTTTTGAGGGCATTGTTTTGAAAACTTCATGTTTACTTCTAGATTTATTAGAGCATTCGTCCTTTCTCGTCATTGCCGAAGAACCACACACACTTTTTTCCCCTTATTTTTTCCGCGCTGCAAATTTATTTATTTTTTTCAGCAAGAAGCCTTGTTGTAATACATTTTGATATTATCTTCAATGTTTGTGTATGGCATTCGATATTAAAAATTTTATTCTTGCTTTTTGTCACGTATCCTTTTATCCTTTATTGTCACATTACTCGTTGACGATAACCGAACATCCCCAACATCTCAAATGAATTCAAATTGAGAGATAAGTGCAGAAATGATTAAAAGTAAATTTAAGCACTCGTGGCATGAGGAAGCTGCGTCGAATAACAAACTAGGATGTAGCACGGTAAAGAAAGACATCATGAAGATACTTTGTCGCTGTCAGGGTAGACTCAAAAAGGTTATTAAGAACTGTGCAGAGTAGCCGGGAGAAGTATAGGTAGTCCACAATCATCGACGAATATTCTGGAAAAAAGTTGTAGGACGCTTAAGCTTTGCCTTTAAGAGTTCAACGCGATAGCGTTAAGCACCAATGCCTTTGAGACGATGGATTAGGCGGCGCCTCGCGCCATCTGTTGTGGCAGCGCCATACGACCGAAGGAATTTTCCAGTGAGCGCCGCATAGCAGGTAAGTAAAGCGGAAACGTTCTTTGCCACTCGCTTAACTATTAGTTCCGTAATTAGTTAATTTCTAATGACGCACCTAAACATTAGCTGCCAGTCATAAGGCAATGCATACATTTGGTCCACCTTTATTAGGAACGAAGCAGTGTGGTTCTGTGGCGGAGTGGTTGCATTCTCGCCTCGCACAGCGAAGGAACCGTATTCAACTCCGTGGGTTCCCGCAAAACTTTTATTGCACCTTTATTTTCTTCCGATTTTCGCTCTGCAACCACAACGCCGACATCAGCTTTTCTGCGAAGCGGGGCCCTAACGCTTCCGCGTTAGAAAAACTATCTTGACTGACATGTTGAGACAGTTCACAGAGAGGAAGCCGCGAAATAAAGAGCGTCCATGACTATGAACAATTCGCTAACAGATATCTCAGTAACACGAGTCGCAAAACTCTCTGTACGTCCCATGTATCTATGTGTGGTCGTCTGATTAGTTCGAAGGATCCATTTTGTGATGTTAAGGCCAGCCGACTGCCCCGTCTCTTGGTACATATATATGAAGTGCTGAAGGTGAAAGAAAAGTTGCAGGGCACAACCAGTAGCCGAGTGCCATATAAAAGGTTTCGCCTTAGCCGTTTGAGTAATGCTAAAAATTGTATGGTGTTCTCAGCTGATGAAATTAGATAACTATTGTCCCCAACCCAGCCATTATCATAATTAATCGCATTACATCAATAGCAGGAAAAAGCACTGGTCAGCCGCTCGCAGAATATATTTTGAGACAAAACTGAAAATAAAAGACCTATATTTTAGTAGGCAGCCAAAACGTTCTCTCACCTTGATCGCCTTCAGAGAGTCGTCCAAGGAAGAAGACGCCGTGTTGTTTCCCTGGCTCGAATACATGCCGGCTATGGGAAACAAGTCTAGTCAGTCTCTCTCTCTCTATCTCTCTCTCTCACACACACACACACACAGGCACGCACACACACACACACACGCACAAACACACACACACCAGTATCCAGCACATGTGCGTTCTGGCAACATAAAACCAGTCTCGCTTAAAAATCAACGAGCCAGAACCCCAGCACCATGGGCAGGTAAGCAGCAAAATAAAAACATGATACACCACCTAACGGATGACAAAATATTATGTTGACAATTAATATCCGCCTAAAAAACATGAAGCGATAGCGGACAGCTGTCCTCTGGGGGATTTCGCATTGACAATTCGAAATAAATATCGCGGTTCGAAAAGTGCGGTGTGGAGTCGTTTGAAAATGTGCTAGAGCTCGACACGGCACCATATAATAGTTGCAAATTTTCGTGTACTGTATTTACAGACACGTTTTACAGACATTTCATGTCTGTAAAAGGAATACCGGGCAAACTGGACAGCTACGATCGTCGCAAATGCCCAACAAAACGCCCTGTTCGAACACTGAAGGCATGTATGGGTTTATGTATTAGGTCAGTCGCTGAATTTATTAGCCAAGAAGAGCGCAGTAAAATACTGATTAAAAATACCGCTGAACACGTTTAACAGCGCACATGTCCGTTTAAAGCTTACTCTCCCGCAATAACAGTTAGCTTGCAGAAAAGCCAGCTTTCAGTGCCGCGCCTTAGCTGAAGGTTGTCTCGGCGTTTTGAGCGCTTCTAAATGATCGGCCCGACTTGAAAACCAGTAGTTCAATAGGGGCTTTTTTATCTATGTAAAACTACCAATATTGTCTTGTGAAGTTTATACAAAGTTTTTATATGATGCAAAATCACGCGAAATGCACTCGTGAGATGTCTCCTAAATGCGATCACATCTTTCAAAAAGCAGCGAGCCTCGAAACGGGGGAAAAACAGGCACTTCCCAAAACCATAACGGCGGGAGACCCGCAAGCGCGGTGCAAATCCCCGCGGGAAAACCGTGATACTCTGCGCGGCTGCCCGCAGTGACTCATTTGCCCATTCTGGGAGAACGGTCAATAGACCGCGTCGCGGCCAGCCGGCGACCCCAACGCCGTCTACTGCCCTGGCGGCGAGACGGTGTAGCAGACAGCATCATTACCTTTATTCGGTGCGCCCATAACGACAAGGTGTTTTAAATTGAACGGCCTGTTCATATGCATACCGCGCTTTGTTCCTATTTTCACTTGCGCACAGAACTTGGCCTTGACTGTATGATCGCTGCACTAAATTTATCCCAAAACATGGCTGCTGAAAGCTGTTGTCTTACTTTATTCCCCATTAGATTTTTTTCACATCATTCAAAGAAACAAGTGCTACAAGTGTGCTTATCATAAGTTTACATCAGATAAATAGATAACTGGCAGGTCATTTTGTATGATTTGAGCATCAGCTCTACTGCTAATACCAAACTGACAAGGAAATGTCACTTCTTATTGACAACTAATAGCATAGCGCTTATACTTGCTTTGTTCCCAAACACATGGTAGACAGGGCGTCAACCCCGCTTTTCCCTCTGCGCCAAAGCCCATTAGACTAGCCGGAGATCACTATAGACAGATGTAGTTACAGAGTCGTAGTCAGACAAAGAAAGTGATTACCTTTGCAGCTGCAACCGGTGCTCCTTTGGAAGGAACACAGGCGACAATATGTCGCGGCGCACACTGCCTCAAGCCGGGGAACACCAAGAGCGAGGATGCCCGCAGCAACAGCTTGGCGTCGGCGCCGCGCAGCCGGTATCCAGGAACCGCGCACACCTTTTGATTTCCTGCCTCGGCGCTTTTTGCGCGTTTTTGCGTTTAACGCTGTGGAGTCTTTATGGGGCGGGGTTGCCCATCCCCGCGCATGCGCAGTGAACGGAAAGGGTCCCGGCCGGCGCCTGCTACGGCCTACGAGAGGAGCCCGCCTACCCCTGCACGCGTTTGAGCGCCAAACTTCAGGTTTTCGATCAAAATAAGCAAATGAAGAGAATAGATATTAGGCGCTCCATTCATGGCATGGATAGGGACAAAAGAGAGATTCTTATTAAAATATGACGCACCTCATGTACTTCAAATCACTCAATAAAGTGCGCTTCACCACATTACACATCATATCGGTATGCTGCTACAGATCCTATGCGAGGTTACGCATGGCGGTTGCACATTACTGTAGCATGGCCTTGAGCTCCTCAAGTGCATGAATTATCCACTCGTAAAAAAAAAAAAAAAAATCTTATAACCACTACCGCAACAGCGATTTCAGCTTCTGTAAATGCGAATGATGTCTCTTCCAATAAAAACTGCAAGATATAGAGTGAAATAACAGTTATTAGCACTTGCCTAAAGATTAACGGCTATCCGACCAAGCACTTACTTTTAAATATTGTTATATTCAAAGTTTGTTCGCCGTACCAAAGGTTTTCTCCGACGCTGGAACGACACACGTTTGAAGAGCAATATTTTTCAAGGATCGCCCATGGATCGCCTGCGTTAGAGCCAGCGGGGCAAGAAAGTGCACATAATGCTTTTGCGTACGATCAACCAAGATTTTGGGATAAAGCGTCGAACAAACAATACAAATGAACAATTCGTTAGTTTCGCATGCAGGTCTGTATCAAGCAGTTTTTTTCATAAAGTTACTTCTCTTAAACTTCGTCAGGGGGCGGCAGTAAACAGCCGGAATGTCACGTGACTTTTCTGTCGGTCCACGCAAGACGGTCCGTCGGGCGGGCGCTTGTGTGTGCTAGGATTTTTTTGTTTTTTTCGAGTTTAGAGGCTTGATGTAGCGATCAACGAGTGCAAGAAATGGCCTTAAGGAAAGTCAAGGGTAACATCGAACGTATGTTCGATAAGAATTTGACGGATCTCGTCCGGGGAATAAGAAACAACAAGGAGAACGAGGTGAGAGCAGTGGCGTCGAAAACTCCCCTTTTCGCAGCGCTATGAGGAGGCCTAGTCCATATTTCTGGGCGTCAGGTTGCAGAGTTTCTGCGATAAGTTAACTTGCCCGGCTCTTGGCTGTCTTTTTAACAGCGTCCTCATCGGCATCACTGTTCAATTGCTTGCACGATGCAGCCTGACGAGGCCGACCGTCATGTCCAGAGCGCAGCGATTTATTGGTCGTCGTGCGTCTGGACTACTTTATTTTGTACTTCAGCCCCAGCGGCGACCTGCATGGAAGCCGATCTTGCTGGATTTCATGCTCCTGACAGCGATACAAAGTTCTGGCTGCTCTAATGGTTGACATGCATGCATTGCATACTTTTGAGCTGCAAGCGATCGGTGGAGCCTTCCGTATGTCAGGTTGCGTCAAAATGCATTCGTATGCTCCAGTAATTTGCTTGTGCTAGCCGCGCAACTAGAGCAAGGCTCTGGTTTTACCCCCTTGGTTGAAGTGTTTGTTTTTGCCGTGGTGGAGTTAATGTGCTCGGGCTGTGAAATTCCTCGATACCTATACAGGTAGCGTTGTGAACTAGTTTCGTTACTTCCCGGTTCAGCCGAAGTCACAGTGAGGCGATCGCTTTGCTTGTCACAGCCTGCGCTAAGCTTACCGCGACCGTTCTACTCATTGAGTGAATCCTTGCCTGCGTCGAATATTAGAACGTTGACGGTCATAAGCTGCCAAAACTCTAATTAAGTTATGTTAGTCACTGATCTCTCTGAGCTCTGTCGTATTACATGTCTTTACAGCGCTCATTAACAGGAGTAGCACTGACAAGTTTTTTTGTTTTTTTTTGTTTTTTTCAGACAAAGTACATTTCACAATGCATCGACGAGATCAAGGAAGAGCTACGACAGGAAAATATGTCTGTCAAGGCGAATGCTGTTGCAAAGCTAGCTTACGTGAGCAATCTTTTCCTTTGTGTGCTGTTGCTGGGACGGATAAGATTGTGCATGCAATTTTCGTGCCTTTTTGTGCTTTAGATACGTCTTCAGTAAACGTGATAGTGGCCCCTTAACTTATCAGCCGCAGGAGGCAGACTGCGAGCAGTAGCTTGAAAGCAAAAGTTGATGTCACGAGCTTGCTTTATGCGGCCTTATTTAGTACTTCATATGCAGATACCTTTTAACAACTTTTACACTCTTTCATGTCAGAAAGTAATCTCTTTGTTAATGCTGGGATATGTGCCATCTGTTGCAGAAGTATACAGTCCACTTGTTGGAATGAGTGGCAGGATGGGTTGTAAACTTTTGATAGAGACTTTAACTATAACCTTGCACTTGGGCAACCCCTAGATGTGGTTTACACACAATGTAGTGAATATCCTGCAACGTAAATTTGATCAATGCAGTTTTGTGCTTAATTTCATGTTCCTCAATATTATTGCGGCCTTGAGCTGCTAGCTTGTGTTCTTTTGTTGTTGTTATTGTTGTTGTGGTTGGTAGTCACTGCTGTGGCTGCTGACCTATAATTTAACTAGCCTGCATACAGTTACATGTTTTGCCATCTTACAACATTAAGGAAACCCATTTCTCACATCATCCCATCCACTGATATGTTGGTAAGCTTCTTTCTCACTTTTGCAAAACTGGAACTTTTTTAAATGTGCTTGGGTTTTATATGCCTTACATACTTTTATGCATAGAAATATCAAGTATCTTTTTTGCTTCACATTTAGTGCAAAAAACATAAAGCAAGCAATACCCCAAAGTTTGAAATATTTTGGAGAAATTCGAGGGGGGGGTGTCTTGGTTCCTTGTTAAGATTTGAATTGCACACTAGTTTTGATAGAACCTGTGCAAACACCATTCTGCCTGTGTACTGGGCTTGCAAGCTTTTTTTATGTGCCAGAGTATGTGCATTTATAGCCTACTGTTTAGGAGTGTCGGGACTGCTTGTTTGGGACTGAATGGCAGCTTTGCATTCCTAAATAGCTAAAGGGATTATTGGAACATTGTGGCTGTTCGACTAGTGCTCAATGGTACGAAAGGGATGTTCAACAGATTTCCTGTTACTTTGCGGGCAGTGGCTGGAAATTTGTTTTCCATGATA
This sequence comes from Amblyomma maculatum, assembly GCA_023969395.1. Classification (NCBI taxonomy): domain Eukaryota; kingdom Metazoa; phylum Arthropoda; class Arachnida; order Ixodida; family Ixodidae; genus Amblyomma; species Amblyomma maculatum. The sequence goes on along the minus strand of JAJIZL010019920.1, from coordinate 17,555 downwards.
AATTATGTGTAGTGATTGTTCTAAGTAACTATATATTCCTTCTCTGATTTTTTTTTTTTTTTTTTTGCAGCTCCAAATGTTAGGCTACGACATCAGTTGGGCAGCCTTCAACATTATTGAAGTCATGAGCTCAACAAAGTTTACATACAAGGTAAGCTACATTTGTGTATTTAATTTTTGTGATATTTATTGCCAATGTTAGGTTTTCACGAAGGAATTTTTCTTTGCATTGTTAAGTGGATAAATGCATACACAAATTTCCAGGTAGCGTGCTCAGTATGTTGGACTTTATGGAGAAGGTTTCTCCGCTAAATATCAAGCTCCATACGTGACAGGGTGGGAAACAATGAGACTATGAGGGGGATAAAAATGGTAATTAATGTCAGCTTAGGTGCATAGCCATTGCTGCATTCCATTTCAGCACCGTGTGTTGTTGATCAGTGAAGGACGGTCTTAAGAAAGCTTAAGAAAGTTTTGGTTTCTGCTACACGGTATTCTTGTGACGCGACAAGTAGCAGTCTTTTCTGAGAAAGTGTGAAGCAAGCGGTACACCCTCTTCCGTTGTCCACAGCGTATTGGTTACCTGGCCGCATCTCAAAGCTTCCACGAAGGCACAGATGTCCTTATGCTCACAACAAACATGATTCGAAAGGTAAGGTCCTTCCGCTATGAGCTTACAGGATGTGGCCAGCAGAATTTACTGCCGTTCACTTCCAGGACCTAAACAGCCAGGGCATGTACGACTCTGGCACTGCCATGAGCGGCCTGGCATGCTTTGTGACAGCCGACCTGGCTCGTGACCTAGCCAACGACGTCATGACATTGGTGAGTGTCTGCAGGGTCCTTTTTTGAAACTGAGCTCACCTATGAGTGACTTGGTTGCGATAGTATAATATGATAGTCTCATCAGGAAAGAATGTATCATAGGCCACCGGAGCCATTCATTGGTTGAAGGGTAGCAACTTCATCAGACAGGGAGTAATGTCACCAAACTTGAAGGAACAACTGTATGTTTCGTTGTGTCTTCATCGTGTTCATGCGACCACCTGTAGGCACTTTTGGGGAAACAACCAGCTAGATGACCTGGGGAGATGTCTGGTTGCAAGCAACCAGACATCAACCAGACATGTAGAAGCATTTTTCTTATATCACTCACTGCTGTGCTGGTGTCTTGACCTGGTTGTTGCTGTCACCGTAGGCCATTTCTTGCTGCAATCGATTGCTGTTCAAGTGGTAAAAATGTTTTGCTCACATGTAATTTAAAATTTTCTGCTTATTTGGGGTGGAAGTCAATGCAGTCTTAATATCACTGTCATCTATTTCATCTATTTCACTCTCATTACATCATCTATTTATAAAATATGTGGCCTTCGTGGTCTCACTTGTAAGCACACACTGATCACATGTACGGTCAAGGACAAAAGTCTTTAAGGATGCACAAAAAGCATTGTGCCACATAAGTGCATGTTTGTCGGAGATCGCCTTATTTCTCTATTACATGCTACAACACTCATGCCTAACTTTATTTACCTCCACGAGCATAGCCTTGAGCCACTATCTAATAATAGCACTGCAATCGCCAGTTAGTTTATATGTCGTGAACACTTTTTTCGCTGATATTTTGGGCTGGCTTTTGTAAGGCTTCGGATATGCACTGATGTGACTAAATTTTTGTGTGTGTGCAAACACCTTGCAGAGTGAAATGTGCAGCGGTTTGTTGTTGCTAGACCCTGCGTGTGATTCTTCATTTGTAGCGACTGCACATGCATGCTTAGTACTGTCTCCGCATTTGCAGCTCACGTCCACAAAGCCTTATCTGCGCAAGAAAGCTGTGCTGCTCATGTATAAAATATTCCTCCGGTTTCCGGATGCCTTGAGGCCAGCGTTCCCAAGACTTAAGGAGAAACTTGAAGATCCAGACCCAGGTATGGAGGTCGTCACTCTTGTACGTCAGGGCATAGAGAATTTCTAGAGTCAAGAAAAGAAGTGCTTCAGACTAGTAAATCTCTGTCCAGTCCAGAAATCAGGTTTCACTTTTTCTTCTAAATGCAGGCGTGCAGTCTGCGTCGGTAAATGTCATCTGTGAGTTGGCACGGAAGAACCCCAAGAACTACCTGTCATTAGCGCCAGTCTTCTTCAAGTTGATGACCAGCTCTACAAACAATTGGATGCTGATTAAGATCATCAAGTTGGTAAGCAGACCGCCTTTGGTTGATTGGGGCTGTGGCCACAGTTTTGGCAACAAAAAGTGTGGCAATGTTCTTGGCAGTGTTCAAATGTAAGGTAAGGATGCAGTGAAGGAGCAGCTCTACATCGTGTCTTATTAATCTTGGGTTATTCTAGCAAGACTCGTCAGAATGCATTACTTAGCTCAGATCTGCATCATATCAACAAATAATGTTTGAGTGATATGGAAGAAATTGAAATTATTCGGAGCCCTTATTGCTAGTTTATAATGCTAAGTAAAAGTGGATAACAAAAGAGCAAGGGAGCTGTAGTAAAGAAGGCAAAACATTCAGTGCTTGGTTTTATCCACTGGAGGCAAAGCACTTTGTTTTCAATTGGTTTTTAAGACTGAGCTGATCGTAAGCTAGTGCTAACATAATGCACTCGGAACCTGCGATTCTGAAGTCTTTTTCTCTACTGTGAACCATTTAGGTTGTCAAGTGAAATAAAGATGGGTGGCTGCCTTTGCTCTCTGACCAACACGCTGGAATTCGAAGTCGTGTGCACCAGTTTAAACTTGTTGTTTTTAGCATGTTGTGAGATCTTATTTGTCAAAGTTGTAAAAGAAGTTGCATGTGAAATACGTCCTGCAACATAGGGTTGCTATTTTGTGTAAGAAAATTGTGTCCGGTGTACCAGTGCCTCGGTAACTTATAGGCATGTTGGCATTCTGTTAGTCGCCAGAAGTTGCAGGTTTGAGGAAAAAGTCTTGCAGAGTAAGGCCATAGCTACAGAGATATCCAGTGAGGACACACATTACTGAAGCTGCAGGTCTTCTATTTTAAGCTTTTTTTCTTTTCTTTAGGACAGTTGCTCTGGTGTGCATGACCCAGCTGTTGAAAAGCTAGCGATTAACATTTGCATTGTGTATGGTCTCCTCGAAGCAGACTTGCCACTCATGTAGCCACACGCAGAATGCTGATGTGAAGTTAGGCCACCTAGGAAAAATGTCGCAGCGAATAAGGAACGCTTTGATTATTCGCATATTAAAAAAACAACAGCACTCACCTCGCCATTACGCTCCGTCGTGCTATGTGTGACCACTACGGTCATCCAGCACACGGGAAATGCTTCGAAAATGCGAAACACCGTTTGCTAAAAGCAGCATGAACATGAAGTCATCTGCTACAGAGCGCGCCAAGCAGCTCGCTCTACTTCCACTTTGAGAACTGATGGGGAAGTTAGTGCGGGAAAACTCGTGCAGCACGGTGTAAAATCAAGTGTTGAAGTGCAGGTGGTGCTAGCTGCACTGACAGTGCCGCACCGCTTGATCTGATGCAAAAAGTGCAGCCAAATAGAGGGGCCCTGTAGTTTGTTTAGCTTATTAAAGGCAGATTCACACAGGGGACCATTGATCCATGGGATGTGCATTACGTGCTCGCATGTCACCGCAAACTGGTCTGTGGTCCGATGATGTCAAGCGGACTCAGCGGATCAAAACGGCTGCGACAACTCTGGACGAACCGAAGTTGCTATACCACTTTAAAGCGATTGGCAGCATCAAGAAGCTGGAAGGGGAATCTTTTCTGCGTGCACCTCAGGCCTAGTGACGTTGCCATGTCAAAATTTTCCCATTCACCCCTCTGCTGCAAACAGTCAAAAGACCTGTCTCCTTCTATTGTCTCAGGACTGTGCGGCTTGCGAGGAAGGAATCCATTTCCGGCAGCCGAAACATTGTTAGCAGTGGGCTGGTTGCCACATTTTGCACAAATAGCTCTTCGGCACGCTGGTCAACCCAACTGGAAAAGGCTATTTTACATTTTTCACTTGACCAGTCTGTGGGCTAAAAGTGTGCCTCATATAGTAGTACCATGCCAACACGTAATGCGCGGCCCGCCGACCGGCTTCTTCGTGTGAATTGGCCCTTACAGATGCACAAATCTTAGATGCTAAAGGGCTGTAACAATGCTTGCTGTTGCTTGGACTGATTCACTTTCAGTAATTGTTATTTCAGGTTTAGGTTTATATTTTAGGGAAATGTCCTTAGCAAAAGAGGTCTTTTTTATTATTTTATGTACAAATGGGGACAGAAGTTTACACAATACAGGTGTGCAGGAAGATTTTATATTTCCAGTGTCACGCAGTGCAGTCACTTGAAATGCCAGCAGATATGATTGGACACACATACTCGTTCACCGAGACCACTAATAGGTGTCCTAGCCATGAGGCAAGCTACAGTAACTTTTTTTTTACTGAACATGCGTGCACTGCTCCTGTGGCGCATGACACCAAGCGCCTACCGAGCTTTGGCAATGAACAAGCTTCCGTTACTGCCGGAAGAGGTGTGTTAACTTATCAAGCCAAAACATTGCATGTTCCACTCACTTCTGTGGTCCATAACCACCAGTTTGCAGTGTATGTAAGCTGTAGTGTCTTCACCGACTTCATAACTTATGTCTTATGATTATTGCTGCCTTGGACAATTGGCTCTGAGGAGTAACTAATTATGAGGCATCGTTTCGGAAGTATGCTTACTACTGCCAAGGATGTACTGTCGTGATCACTATTACGGGACGTTGGAGGACGTGACAAAACTGCTTTGTGCGCTTGACGGCACCCACCCTCTCTTATTACCTATCGCAGGCCTGTCTATCATCACTCCTACTTCACGCGCGTCATACTAGATCGTAACCGGCACCTGGTGCCGCTTCGATGTCAAGCTAGCGTACGCCCCAGCCACTGCAATGGGTGAAGCACATCACGTGCTGCCAGAGCGCAAGGCTGAGTGAAGGGGAGGCTGGCAATTCTGTTTTCTTTGTTTTACTGCGTTAGCTGTATGAGCAGCACTTTCCCCAAAATGACGGTGTCTAATGCCTCCAGTGCCCGTTGTGTGCATCCGAGTGAATGATGCCTTCATCGTCCAACTTAACCAGGCATATTTGCTTCCTTATATTGGTATACATGTGGAGGAGGATAGAATTGAGGGCAAACGTGTTTTTGCTTTATATTCCATGTAGACACTAAATCGCATATTTCCTTTGCAAGTATATGTTTAGCGTAATTGCATTTTTAAAAATTATTGGCATTCCCAGGCAAGGTTTTTTCCGAACAGAAGCAATTACCCACCCTGGCATTCGGTATCTGGCGCAACTGCAGGCACCATAACCGTCATGCATGCAGAGTTACGGCGCAGCGAAAGGCAGCGCGCAACTTGCTGCATCCATCGCGGTGGCCAAGGCACACATTAAACATGTACTATCGAAGTGCCGCCTGGCGCCAGTTACGATGTATACGATGCGAGTAAAGTAGGGGGGATAATACGGAGATTTTACAGCAGCTTATAGAGCGGGCGGTTTCCGTTATATGGTGCAGAACAAAGTTTTTCCATCCGCTCCGACATCACGCAAAATTGCAATCACAACAGTACATCTTTATTCAAATGTCTTCAAGCCACATGGTTTGATTCATGCCTTTGTGGTTGAGGTGTGTAGTTAGAGCATACCCAAAGTTAGAAATGTTGCAAGATGGAGGGAAGCTATTCTTCTTACCGCTGCAGACTTGTTGAGCTTTACATATGCCTTAATTACCCTGTATACATGTCTTATAGCTGCCCCGTGGCCTGAGAACTTTAGACTGAGGCTGTACAAATGTGTGGTTGAAACATGTTGAGACAGAGTGATGAACTGGCAACAGTATTTGATTAGCATTTGGATTCAGAAAAAAAAATGTATGAAAGAGTTAACACTTGCAAATAGTTTGGGTACAGAAAACATTTTACTTGTGTTTTTTATTGGTGACTGGAAAAGAAAGGAAGTTTGCTGAAAACATTGAAGAATGTTTAATATGACAAGGCTCATTCACACCTTTTTTCCTTTCATTTTTATTTTTGGGAGAAAAAAAAAGCCTGCTTTTTGTCAAGCATATATATACAGCATGGTGGATGTGCGCGCTGTGTGGGCAGACTATGTTCACCTTGTCGCCACTTGTCATGACGGCTTCCCTTCGGGCTGTTTATTATTTCTCTTTTCCGCCAGTGTTTGTTGCACGTCTGTCTGTCTGCGTCTTGTCTCGGCTATTGTTGTGCCCTGCTCTCTTTCTCTCTCTCTCTCTCTTGTCTGTCCTGGTTCACCTCTACCCCCTCTCTCTTTCTCTCCATCCAGTTTGGGGTTCTGACCTACATTGAGCCCAGGCTGGGTAGAAAATTGAGTCAGCCGCTCATTAACATAATACGCAGGTAATGCCCAATGCGTTAACGCCGCAGTGCCTTTGGGAACTACTACGTAGTGCTGTCATTAGCAGCTATGGGATGCTTTGTGGGTGGATTTTTGCTGTTTGCTTGAGCATGTGGTTGCATCTGTCATATGGACTGAAGCTGGCTGATCTCGGGCCTGTATAACACTGTGCATTGCTTCGGTGCTTCATGTATTGTCTGTGATGCCACTTATGCTGCGGCTGGTGCTGTTGTTGCAAGCTGTTGCTTCTGCGCTGCACGGCTAGTTTTGAGCCGAACTTTGGTTTGCATCTTCTCCCAAGTGCAGACTTGGCCACATTTCTCACTAAGAGGTTTTCGTGGCTGAGAGATGGTTAAGGTTGTAATTTTGTTTCTTGACATAATGTACCTTAACGCTTACAGAACAGAGGGAAAGACGTTTTGTAAGCAAAAAGGAAAAATACAGTCATGAGATACATGGTGTAAACATCACTTACTTAATTGACCTAAAAACCTGAAGTTTATCTTCTGTGCTCCTACTTTTGAATGCAATCTTGAAGCAAAGATTGCAAAGTTAAGAAGAGTACCTTGTGCTGGTTTTGATGATTCTGGTCTAATCTTCTTCGTGTGTAGCTCAGAAAGGCTCTTATTATTTCTTTTCTTTTCCAGTCACCACTTGAATTTGTTTTGAGGTTAATGCCTGATTTATAAGCATTTGCTTTCCACCCGAGAGACAGCCACAAGACATGAAGCAGGCCTTTTGAGCACTCCTTTGCTTGTCATAGGAAGCGTGCGCGTGAAGTCCCCCATGAGAGTTCTTGATGTAGAGATGAGAAATGGCTGCGAACTAAAGCACATGAGACATGGTGTAAAACACATCAATTCTCTCGATTGGTTGAGGCAGATCTGCATGTCTCTTTGACCAATATTGCCTTGCAAAAAATAAACAAGAAAAGTGCTTGAGAACTACATAGGCTGTGCTATGATGGCCAGCCAATTTTTCAGGTGTTTGTTTACGCCTGACGGGTTTTTAAAGTGCGCATACGCACACCATGTTTGTGTGTGCGGTCTCCCTTTGCAGTTCGGCGCCCTCACTCCCCTTGAGCCTAGGCTGGGAAAAAAGTTGATCGAGCCCCTAACTAACTTAATCCACAGGTAACCAAGGCACGGCCGCTGACGTGTTTTTTTTTTGTGCGTGTGTTCGTGTGTGTGCGTGTGCGCGCGCCCTCTCATTCAGTGATTTCTCTTTTTTTAGTGGCTTGCCTCTTTAGGTTGACCTTTTCCTTTTTTTTTTTTTTGCTTTCTTCCTGCTTCTTTGTTTCTTGTAACTGCCATTGCTGCCCGTCTGCAAAATGCTAAGCCTGCCCGGACTTTTCTTTTGCGTAGTTAGTGAGCACACTCCGCTGCTTTTGCTAGACTGGCTGGGCCGTGAGTGCATCTGCACTAGGCTTTTAAATAGCTTTGAAACAGCCACAGCATGCATGTTGAGAAGCAAGATCGGGTAGAGTGACGACAACATATGTCTCGTCTAGGCTCTTTCTGCCACAATTTATGCAGACTGGAAAGACAGGTGCCACAGGTCCTTTGTGAGCCTTTAATATTGAGGTGGCAAGAGCAAGGCAGAAAATTTTACAAAGAATTCGAGGCTTGCAAAGCGGATGAAACGGTGGGAGTCTTGGAGAGTTTCTATTGTTTGGAAGATTTTGTGAACTAGGCATCGAACGTATGCCCCCACTTCCCTTGCTGTATATGGCACGTCTTGAAAAGTGCGACGGACCAGCTACGACTCGAGGCCTGTGTTGATGTCACTTTCTGCCCGTTCTTTTCTCTGCTCAGCTACCAGCCAAAATGTTTTACAAGGCAGTTCGAAGTGTACAGGTACGAGGAATTTCTCAGATGCCTTAAAAACATCTGAACAAGAATATATTTGATGTCTATGAAATAAAAGAGCGTTTATATATACGTTGTAAGTGAGATTATTTCCCATTGGTTATCGAAATGCAACTTGGTGACCAGACCTTGTATAGTGTGTTTTTAAATAGAGCCATTCACCTTATGCGCTCAGACTTGCCCCATTTCGGGAGTTTGCTTCATGCAATTGATTGTTTTGTGTCTTGTCGTCTATCTCTGGGTGCTATCTGTGGCAGAAGTTTTCAGTCCAGAGCGTCATTGACCGTAGTGTTTGCGAGGTAGTGGTGGCTGCTAGTTCATGGTTTTTTTTGGTTAAATACATTTGGAGGAACTACATTGTGTTTTCTTTGCCTCGTGCCAGTAAAATGACTTATTTTCACCAAGAGATGCCTGCAATCCAACTCCAGGTCACAGTTCTGTCAGCTTGGTTGGACTATGATGTGGGCGAGTTGGCAACAGTCCATTCTTAGAGGCATAGCCACAACTCCGTATAGATTTCTTTTATTGTAAAGTTCAGATAGTTGGCATTTTGTGGCTGTTGCATTTGGCAGGAAAAGATGTATTGTTGTAGGGAAATGTGGAAGCTTAAGAGGGAATATTCTCTCTGGCCATTTACAACTGGTGACCTTGATAACATTGAAAACAGTAGGGATTCCATGATAACTGTCCAAAAGTGGTTAAAAAAAAAAAGAACACCTGACATTATTTCGGTACTATTCTTGAAAAAAGTGATCTGGGGCAGGGATACTACTATTAGTACACAATTTTCGTCCTTTTTCTTTTTATATCACAAAAAGCACCATTTTTTACTGAAATTGCCTTATGTTGTCATCAGTAAGCAATATAATCAATAAATAATATCGATCAACTTCACTTTGTCCTCCGTTTTCTGTGTTCTTTCTATGATGCCCGAGTGCAAACTTGAATCGGGGCGAAAAGTCGAACAAATACTGTGCAAGCAGCATGGACACTCTGGCATGGGAACTTTGGTGACAGATGTCAAATCAGCTCCTTTTCCTGTTGTGTGGGCTAGTAATCTTGTCTTTTTCTTTAATTTCTTATGGAAATTTTTGTTCACTAGCTCTTTTGATGCTTGCGGCTCCTTGTGAGGTTGTCACTTGCTGCAGTGAAGATTTATTCAGTATCAGAGGATTGGTTCAAAGCTGTGGGTTCAATGAACTTGCTGGAACTTCAAGTTTTGAGGGCATATCAGGAGTGACCGGAGATTTCTCACAAGTAGCTCCATAGCGTTATCATGAAAAAGTTGTCATATGTATTATGCTGGTTTTTTTTCATTTTCCTGTGAACCAATTATTACTGTATTATTATTCGTGAATTAAAAGTTGATGCTGATTGAAGTTGAAAAATTCAGAGCATAGCGGGGGCTGAATATAAACCCTGTAATGTCCGAGCATTGGAAATGTCAGATAAAAGTCAGGCTTTCAGGATTTCATCACTAATGATCCCTTCAGTTTGTAATAGAGATTTATTAAGCAAGAGGTAGCTAGAGAGTAGCTATGTGTTGCTCATTTTGATAATTTTGACTGAAATTCTCTGGCACTTTTAATTGTGTTTTACTCGCGCTTATTTATTTCAGCACCTCTGCAATGTCTTTATTGTACGAGTGCATCAACACAGTAATTGCAGGTAAGGGTACCCACAGGGTCTTAGCTTCAGTATACTATACCAATCAAATTTGGTTTATCTGGTTTCAGATACCTACTTAACACAGTAAAGCATGCAATACCTGCTTGCCAACGTTTGCGTATTTGGTCACCACTGCGATGTCTACGCTAAGCATAATGGCCTACTTTGCATATCCGTTGTGGCTATTATACCGGACTGGCTCTTTAACAAACAGCACCATCTAGTGGAAGAACTTGTAACTAGTAGCATGTAGCTATTCAAAGTATGCTTTCGACAGTTCGAAGCTTCGCTGAAACATCGCTCTACCATCGGGAGGCTATTCACTTATTGTTTTCTTAGCCAGCTGCAAGGAGCAGCATTCGTGACCTTGAGTCACTGAAAAAAAAGAAAAGTGAAGAATACACATTTCGCTCATCACTTCTGACAACGTGTTATTAAGTGGTTGCAAAATATTTTGACTCCAGCCTGTGCATATTTAGTCCATCTACTCCTAATTTTGATGAGCTAGTTCAAAACTGTTTGGAGCAGCAGTCTAAGCTCTTGTCATGCTTTAACTAGTAGGTAGATTACATGTGTGTGTCTAAAATGGGAGGAGGAGTGACGGCTCACTGTAAGCTCCACATGCTACTGAACATATTCATGTTTTCCGATTGTTTAGATGTGCTCTTTTTGGTCAGTGAACTTTCAGCTTGCTAAATTCTGGTGGTGAAATGGCTGTAAGTAAATGAACAGCACTGTGAGTATATATAGCAAGTGGTTATTCTGGCTGTACCGCTATTTGGAGGAGTTTATTTCTGGTGTACTATTTCATTCACGTGTGTCTGCTATATTCAGATACAACTCAAGTCTGCAGTAACTGCCACAAACAGTTCCTCTGTCACATAAAGTGGTCCACATTTACAGCTTTTCTGGCTACCTAATTATTAAGCTGACCATCAAAACAAATTATAAACTCAAGAATTTCGGATGTCTGTAGCTTTTTTGGCACCATCAAATATCGAAAATTTAATTTTTTTTTTCACTGTTCAGTGGACCAATACGCACACCGTATATCATAGCCTTTAGTTGGCAACTTTTGCTGTTTAAGTCCTACCCTACTGTAGCTTATTTTTGCAATATGTGTTTTGTTTTTGTTGTTCTTCATTTGGTACATTGTTCATATCATGTAAGTAAAACACGCTCATGTCTTTGAAGTAGACTAGTATACTTTTGGAGACAGCTGTGTCCCTTAAAAGGTTCTCAATATTACCTAGAAGAAATGCTAGAATCATTGCATTTCACTCGCCATAGAGAGGCGCAGGAACGTAAGGAAAAGGAGGTTTCACATTTGACTTCGTAACTTTTGATCATAATGCGTGGATTGAGCCATAATAATAGGACGCTTCCAAAGACAAACCTTGAATAAGTGCTGTGGAAGTTTAATACCAATTTTCATTTGTGTTAAATTTCATGAAGAAAACAACACACTATTGAGGTGTACACATGCAAGCATCGCAATGCAGATAACTACTATATAAAAGTTACAATCCACATTTTTGCCCCATGCTAGCCAAGCCAGGTATAAAGCCTAGCCTTCCCTGCATTCCTATGGTAGATGAAGTGCTCATTAAGAAACCTGCTTACAGAGTAGTGCAACTTTTGCCTTTAGATAGTATTTAGAAACTCACTGTCTTAAAGGGGCAATGAGGACAAATTGCTGCCTCCTGGATGAATGGTTCCCCTCTTTCTTATGCCAAAGAAACTTAACTGAAAGTGGGACTTTTGTAACTAGGGAAGAATGAAATATGAAAGATTGGCAATTCTATTGGAAGCCATTTCCACTGATTAATCTGCAGCGAAGCCAGGGGAAATTCTTTGACGCATGCAGTAGGAAGCGAAAATTTACGTGCCTGAATTTAATGGTAGCGTTCTTTTCTTCATTTTTTTGCAGTTTTGTCATGTTGCGAAAATGAAGCGAAGCGAAACGTATAAAACGAAGCAAACTCCTCAGAGCAAAGCAGGACATAGTAGTTAGTCATTGTTAACATCACGATTTTGGATGAGACTTGGACAAAAAGTGTTCCATATATAACTCCAAATTTTTCAGCAGTGAAGGTACTTTGTGCTGTCGAGTGATGTCACCTGATGTCTAGCCACTGGACTTTGCACCTGTATTTGCTACGCAAAATGCAGCAACAGCAGTTTTCAGTGTTGACTGCAGCATTCGCCATGATGCAGAATAGTGCTAGGTGCAGGCACTTGCAATGCAAAAATGTTAGTTCGCACTACAATTCACAGAGGACACCGCTATTATTTACTTGTTTGTGTTACGATGATGGCTCAATGCCAGTAGGTGTACCTTTAACAGCTTTCACTGTAGATACTGGACGCTGTCATCCTTAAGTGTCCCTACTTTAAGACATGCTCGACCAGGAATTCCTTGAGGGCATCGAACCATTGAAACATCTTTCCTGTGTATGTTGTCTGTGTCCTTCGTTCGAGACGAGTCCTTTTTTGTGCGTGCATGTCTGTTTTTGTTGTAAAGTTGTTTCGCTAATTAACGGTCATCTCCTCCCTTTTTTTCCTTCTCTCTGCCTCTCTCCCATCTGCCATCCCAACCACCATGGGGTCATCACCCTTCGCTGTCACCTTTGCTGCCATCTCCTGTCTCGGGTGTGGTTGTCCCCGCCATATTGTTGCTTTGCTTTTGCATCCTTGTTTCCTTGCATTTTTTACTCCCAAATTTTTTTCTGCCCCCTTTTTTTTTCGTTCTTTTTGCCACGCTTACAGTCTTGATTTCTATATCTTCAGGAATGCCAAACCACTCTGCCTCCATACAGGTAGGTGTACATTTCATGGGTGGTTCTGCTAAATATGAATGTTTTTGTATCTGTGCTAACAACCTTGTGGTAAACTTGGTGCCGCACTTTGCCAGTTATCATTTTCTGCATGGGCCTTTGTATTTACGTTAAAAATTTGTATTTTTAAAATGTTTTATTTGTATGTAAAATATGCATGTTAAAATGTTTTGTTAAAATAATTAGTGGCCTCTGTCTTACCAATATTTTCTTTTGCACAATTGTTTGTAAGTACATAATCATCAACTACAAGCTTCTTAGACCATTTTTGCAGGCAGTATTTGCCCAATAATAGCCTGTAAAACCTGAATCAATCAGTTGCTATCTATCAGTGCATGTTAGGAAAATGAAAATCCGCAGGCCTGCATTACAGCATCCTTCACAGCTCCTATTGCTTGTGGAGACTAACCTGAAAATTTACAATTTTACATCATTGTGGACACACTTCTTCGTGTATTCTTTCTTTTAAGTGTTTGTGATTCTTGTTGGCCTATTTGGCATTTTCATTAATCCCCTGCAGCTATGCGTCCAGAAGCTCAGGATATTGATAGAAGACTCTGATCAAAACCGTAAGTGGCTTTTTTTTTCTGCCATTTCTTTACAGAACTGCTTTATCTGCAATTAAAATAATACTGCCGCCGCATGGGTAATGCGAGTGGTACTATGCGGAATGCTTAGCTTGTATGCGAAAACCAAATCTGTCTTCTGCATTGATTCGGAACAGCATTGTGGTATTACATCTCAAAACAAAAATTGTATAACTCAGTAGCAATAGATTTTAAAATTCATTTTGTTATTTATTACCCAAATTTTGTGAAACCTCACAGAATTGTTATTTTCTTTTTCTGCTGATTTCAAATATGTAAAAATATCTCTTCTAGGGCAATTAGTTCTAAAGGTATTAGAGAGTTATTGCTATTGTCTGCTCAAACAATAGGGAAAAAAATTTTCATCAGAAATTAATTTTTAATATACAGATAAATACTATAAAGTGTAAGGAGTAGAATGTTGGAAGCAGTTTTAAAATTGAGCTATTAAAATAGAGATTTAGCAGCCCCTTTGAAATTTGCACTCACAGGCATGGCAACTGTGTAAGGATTTCAAGATAAGATATAGAAGTTTTACAAGTGAAATAAAAAATGTGCTTCTAACATTGTATTCCTTACACTTGTAGTATCTACCTGTATATTAAAAATTAATTTCTAATGAGCATTTTTCTTGCCTATGGTTTGAGCAGACAATAGCCATAATTCTCTAATACCTTTAAACTAATTGCCATAGAAGATAAATTCTTGCATATTCGAAATCAGCAGAAAAAACTTAACAATTCTTCGAAGTTTCATCAAGTTTAGGCAGTAAATAACAAAGTTAGTTTTAAGACCGCTGTCCCCCCTTAAGGCAGTTATCTTTGGCCGTGTGCCTAATAAAAGTTCCCCTTCTTATTGCCTTAAAGGGACAGAACACTGGCCAAAATATGTCATGAGATTATGGTGGAGATGTAAAGACTTTGCCTCATATAGTACAGATCGATCATTAAAATATAAAATAAAAGAGGCTTTACAATTTTAATTTGCCATTGAAAATCATAAAAACAACTGAGGCGCTATCTAGCGGAGAAAATTTATTACTTTCAGTGCAGTACCCCATGTGACCACATGTCGGCAAAATATAGCTGATTTTCGTAAGGGCACACTGTTCTTTTTACTTCTAAGAGTGCTTGTCATAATTTATTATATTTTGCACTCTGCACTGTGTCCTTAACGGGACAGAACACTGACCAAATTATGTCATGAGATTATGATGGAGATGAAAAGACCTTGCCTCATGTAGTACAGATCGAGCACTACAATATCAAAGAAAAGAGACTTTACAATTTTAATTTGCCATTGAAAATCTCATAAGAACAATTGAGGCGCTATCTATAGGAGAAACCCTGTTGCAGTGTAGTACCCCATGTGACTATATGTCAGCAAAATATAGGTGATTTTCGCAAGTGCACACTCTTCTTTTTTCTTCTAGGAGTGCTTGTCATTATCCATCATATTTTGTGCTCTCTCCGCTGCGTCCTTAAATAAAAACACCCCTTCTTTCGCATCACGAGAGGCATGCTTTCAGCTTTTGCCACTAGATGACGCCACAGTGTTTGGAATTACATGAATGAAGCGATCATAGTGCCCACTAAAACTTTCGTTGATGAGGCTTGTGTTATTGTGCCGTAGCTGCCTTAAGTGTGAAACTGAAAAGGATGTTACTCTAAGCAAAAAATGTCTAATTACTGTCTGGTGAATGAAATTTATATTGTTTTCATTTTTTTTTTTTTTTTTTTTTTTTTACCACCAGTCATCGCAGTCGCTGCTCATGGTTTCCAGCATTGGACTACATAAAAACGGGCACACGCACTGATCGAAAAATTCTCGGCAAAAATTTTCTACATCATTCTTACCAAAACCACTATGGAATCGAACATTTTAGACATCAATCTTTCCATTTTGCCGAAAAAAACTTGAGACCTAAATGCCAGTGTCCTGTCCCTTTAATAAGTGCCATCGCATTCAGCATGACTTGCAGCGCCTCCAAAGAGAACCAGCTGAGGATGCCACTTTATAGTATAAACCTGTGGACCTGCTCACGGAGAGCCTGACTTGCACAAGCATTAGTGTATATCAGTGTACTGTTTGATTCTTTGCTTTGACAGTCAAGTGGACAAATTTTTGGCACTTCATTTGCCCTGATTTGATCACTGAGCTCCTACCACATCTTGTGTGTTACAGCTCGCATCGAGCGTGGCGGTACATGGTTTCGTAATTGCTCACAAGTGCTGTTAACCCTTTTACTGCATCCCTTCCTGCTATGAGCCAAGTGCTCTTGGGAACGGTATGTACAGAGTACTTCTAGATGCAGAAATGCAGGGAGGCTTTCTTGCCCGAGGCAGTGAAGGAAAGTAAATATACTTTGATGGAACTCTGCAGAGGCCAGTGTTGCCACGCAGTTTTTGTTTTCAATTTTTGTGGCGGAAGAAGCCGAGAATTCCATCCCGTGTGGGAGGTGCACACGTGGAACGGCATACTCCTTTTAAGAGTAGGATGGCAGCAGGCATGTCCTGCTTACATGGTAGGACCAGGGTTTTCTTAGGGCATGCCATGGTTATTTTCACTGTGAGGCGAAGTAGCAGTGACAATGTTCCACCCAATGGTTATTTGCACTGTGAGTCGAAGTAGGAGTGACAATGTTCCACGCAATGGCTATTTGCACTGTGAGGCGAGGTAGGAGTGACAATGTTCCACGAAATGGTTATTTGCACTGTGAGGCGAGATAAGAGTGACATTGTTTCATGCAATGGTTTTTTGCTCTGTGAGGCGAGGTAGGAGTGAAATTGTTCCACGCAATGGTTATTCGCACTGTGAGGCGAATAACTATTCAGTACTATTCACAGCTTGCTTAGGGGAAGTATTCAGAGACTTGGAATGGGAGCAGTTAGGGATAAGGGTAGATGGAGAATACCTCAGTAATCTGCGATTTGCTGATGACATTGCCTTGCTAAGCAACTCGGGGGGATGAACTGCAAATAATGACTGATGACCTAGACAGGAAAAATAGAAAGGTAGGCTTGAAAATCAATATGCAGAAGACTAAGGTAATGTTCAACAGCCTTGGGAAGGAACGGCAGTTTACATTAGGTAGCGAAGTACTGGAAGTAGTAGGCGAATATGTCTGCTTAGGACAGGTGGTAACCGCAGATCCGGACCATGAAAAGGAATTAACAGGAAGAATAAGATTGGGATGGAGCGCATTTGGCAAGCACTCGCAGATTATGACTAGCAGCTTACCGGTATCACTCAAGAGGAAAGTATACAACAGTTGCATCTTACCTGTACTCACCTATGGGGCTGAAACGTGGAGGCTAACCAAAAGGGTTCTACTTAAGTTGAGGACAACTCAGAAGGCTATGGAACGAAAAATGGTAGGGGTAACATTAAGAGATAGGAAGCGTGCAGAGTGGGTCAGAGAAATAACTCATGTTACTGACATTCTAGTGGAAATTAAGAAGAAGAAATGGGCATGGGCAGGACATGTAGTGCGAAGAGAAGATAACCGATGGTTGCTTAGGGTAACAAACTGGATTCCAAGGGAAGGAAAGCGTAGTAGGGGGCGGCAGAAAGTTAAGTGGGCGGATGAGGTTAAGAAGTTCGCAGGGGTCAAGTGGATGCAGCTAGCACAGAACCGGGTTAAGTGGAGAAGTATGGGAGAGGCCTTCGCCCTGCAGTGGGTATAGTCAGGCTGATGATTATGATGATGAGGCGAGGTAGGAGTGAAATTGTTCCACGCAATGGGTTATTCGCACTGTGAGGAGAGGTAGGAGTGACATTGTTCCACGTAATGGTTATTTGCACTATGAGGCGAGGTAGGAGTGACATTGTTCCATGCACTCTTATTCCTGCACCTCTTTTTGCTGCTTGTGACAGAATTTGCATCCTGGTTCCGATGGCAGGACGTGTTGCCATCAGTGGATGCATTAGGACATGTATATTATTCACCTAGGGCAGCACAGGCTGAAACTGAACCTTACACCCCCCCCCCCCTTTCCCGCCTCCTCCCTTGGTAACTTTCTTTTGTTCAGTGAAGTACCTGGGTCTACTGGCCATGTCCAAGATCTTGAAGACCCACCCTCGCAGCGTACAGGCCCACAAAGACTTGGTGCTGCAGTGCCTTGATGACAAGGACGAGTCGATTCGGCTCAGAGCACTGGACTTGCTCTACGGCATGGTGGGTTTGCGTATTGACTC
>JAJIZL010019919.1:49294-131649 GCA_023969395.1 Amblyomma maculatum | reverse complement strand
TTTTTTTTTTTTTTTGTCAGGCTTTCCCTTTATTCTAGCTTTTTTTCATGGGAAGAAATTTGAAGACCTTATCATACTTAACACTTTCCAAAGTAGTTTTCAGGTGATGCAGCTAATAATTTTTTGCATTTAACAAACCACGCTTGATGCTAAAGTGTATACAGTCGAACCTCGATGTAACGTACCTCAGTGTAAAAAAATTTGTGCTATAGTGTATTTTTTTTATTTCCCAATCTGTGTATTTTTTTTTGTATGCATGTGTATGCAATCTGTGTATGCATGTACCAGCAGCCACTTTGACAATCGGATGAGAGGTAAAACTATAGCCAACACATCACATTTTGCATTTGCCGGTTTACGTGCCAATTGTGCCAACAGTCTCGAATTTGCGAGCGAAACAATGATGATAGTGGCGGACCGCTTCACCATCTGGTCATGTTTATATATAAAACTCGTGGTGCGGAAGTTTCAGGACGTGTCACGCCATGATGTTAGCGCTTACCAGAAATACCTACGCATACTTGAATCCCGAGAAAAAGATTGCCGCGCCCAAGGTGTAGCAGCGCTGGCCTGGGGGATGCGAACAGTGTCCCCATTAAAGTACCTAGATCAGCTGATTTATTCTCTAGCCTCGTTTGCAAACGTTGGATAATGATGGTACTAGTGGCGACATCTGGCGGCAGCTTTGAGTACAAGGTGTTGCGCTCACTCCATGCTTTGCGTAGACAAAGGAAGATGACGCATTCACATCCGCTTGCTGTCACACATTGTGCTCCTGATACTATACAAAAATACATCCGGTGTTCTTGTTAGCGCTGTTATTGCTGGAACTTCTGGCTTATTTCCTGAATTTGTAATTTACAAGTGCCCATCTACTAGCAATGTTCCAAGAACCTGTTACTTGATTTGGGCAGCTAAAACATGGAAACCTCAATTAACGAAATTTGCGATTTAACATAATTTTCAGCTGCAAGTAGGGCTTCGTTATATCAAGGTTCGACCGTAGTGTACCTTATAAACGCGTGTTCGGGGGCCAATTTTCAAGGTGCAGCCCATACGTGTGACACTCGAAAAAAAAATTTTTTTTTTAAGTAAAAACAGACTAATCAGTGAATGTGCGGCATTTATTTACCATTCAATCGTCATTCGCGGAGTTTTCCGAGCTGGCACTGTGCTCTGGTGCACGTTCACCTCACAAGTCGTCTTCAGTCCCGTTTAAACTCTTTGAAATCCTGGTCGCCTTGAAACTCCGGGATCAATGTCCATAGACATGAAGTTCCATGCATACAAAATCCAGCCATGCACAGTCGCGAACGATGCCCTCTTGAGCCGGTCGGCTTCTGGTCGTGATTGTTGTTTGTCATCCATTCTGAGTATTGCCTTCGGAATTCAACCTTAAAAGACTGGTTGATGCTGACGTCCAGGGGTTGCAGCATTCCAGTGAGGCTGCCCGAAATGATGGCTATAGTAGTGCAGATACTGCCATGTGTTGTTTAACTCTATCTGTCAAGTTAATGCGCGGAAGTTGCAAAACAAAGCTGGGGTGGGCGGGGCTGGCGATACCGATGCCAATATGGATTGCGGAAGCTCGCAGCAGAGGGAAACTATGATAATGATGATGACCCGCGACTGCGGGTCCCATCTGTTGGCGGCATCTGGAAGCTTCTGTGCGCGTGAATTTTGAAGGCTTTTCCCACGTGTGTCATGAAAAGTTTGGGTGTGGCCCTTACACGCATTTATACAGTAAAAATTTTTAGAAGAGAACATTCTCTTTTTAATGACATTAGTCTCAGTCGGTGTATAGTAAATTTTAAACTAAAATGAAAAGGGGTATAAAAACAATGTTTTTTTGCAGAGGTAGTACGCAAAAATTAAAAGGTGTGTTTATTGCAGGGAGTACTTGTGCATTATTTCAGTAAATATCAGCACCTTATGTGCAGAATATTTGAAGTTATGCAAAAAAGTTCGATCCCTAGTGGTTATTGTGCCAGCAGGCAAAGCAATGCCGAGGTCAACATCCAGCTGTCTCGTGCCACATGACACTATTTTCTGCACAGTTATCGGCAAGTGATCTCTCCCAAAAGAAGTTGACACCCTGTATATATCAATTGTGACCTTTAAAACATGAAGGGTGCCTTTACATCAGCGCACGGCAGCTTCAAAATGATTTGGAGAAGGAAATGAAACGTATTGGAGGATGCCTGTCAGTGTTTGGATTGACTTGACGCATTTTGGCTCTGTTTTAAGATCTGACGAACTGAAGTTGTCGCCTGTGTTACTACTGCTGTCATTGTCCAAAAGCTTGACCTTACATGCATCAGACTCTGAGGGAACATGCTGTGTTCACGCAGTGGCGTGCGATGCTGACACCATGTAAACGATGCACACGTGTCACCTGACTTGACTCCGAAGGAGTTTTATTTCACTGCATGGTGGAAAAAAGAAACAAAAATGAAACCGAGGGAATACTTTCTCTACTACCCGCGGTCCAGGAACACTTCGAAATCACGGAATTACGACTTTGAGACCATTGATAGTGGGCTATCGATGAGAATAGCCATGGGCAGGAAAGTATTAAGCTAACTTCAACATTTATAAACATGCGTATGACAGGTGTTGTTGCTTTGGAGCATCAGTGGCGATGGTCACCTAAACAGATTGCTCCTTCTTTGCAGGTCAAAATGCGTGTCTACGACAAAGTGACAGGAATATCAGCTTTTCTTATATCTTGGGTTTCCAAAGCATCTGCAGATCAGAGAGCTGGCAGAGCGGGGCGAACATGCCCAGGTCATTGTTATAGGTAAGAAAGGCCTTCAGGCTGCCTTGTCCTGACTGAGGCTTGTGACCTGTTAGCTTATGTTTCTTTTACTTTGTGCACCTTTAGATTATACTCCTCTGCCATTTTCAACGATGAGTTCCAAAAGTTCACGCCACCAGAAATAACACGGAGACCTGTCGATGACCTTGTCCTACAAATGAAGGTTTGTGTTTGAAAGTGGCACCTGTAGTCAGATTCTTCACTTGTGTAGAGCACCTGTTATGAAATTTGTCATTTTTCTTGCTGTTTCCTTGCTCTTGCACCTGTCATATTGGGATCCAGTAGTATATATTTGCGGGGCTGTTGAGGTGAATGCCGGCCAACAAGTGGCACCATTGTAGTATTGGCATGTGTCGGAGGCCACTCGATACACATCATGTGTTGTCATTGCTCAGAACCTGCGGGCACATGAAGTTGCCTAGTGTGGGTTGGCGTGTCTTTTTCCATTGCTGTTACCAATACCATCGAGACCTATCTGTGCATCAACCCGCCGGGGTGGCGCAGAGGTTACGGCTCTCGACTACCGTTCCCAAAGATGCGGGATTGAATCCTGGCCTCGGTGGACGCTTTTCGATGGAGGCAAAAAGCAAGGCGCCCGTGTGCTGTGCGATGTCACTGCATGTTAAAGAACCACAGGTGGTTGAAATTTCCGGAGTCCTCCACTACGGCATCTCTTATAGCCTGAGTTGCTTTGGGACACTAAACCCCACAAACTGAACCAAGCCTATCTGTGCATCAGCTATTCAAGCCATTTGGGCTATCATTTATTCAAACTCTGTGTAATTTGAATGAATTCTGAGCGGACTTTGGGCCGAAATCGTAGAGATACTCAGCTGTATCAAACTGGATGCAGTGAGTGCGTGTGAAAATTTTAATGCAAAAAGGGATAAAATTCTTTTTCCATTTATTTGTTGTTGCTTTGTTAGCAGTGTCGTGAATTTCCTTTTCTTTTTTTTTCCTTTCTTAAAATATATTGCAGTTGCTTCTTTTTTAAATGTTTGCAGGCCATGAACATAGATAAGGTTGTGAATTTCCCGTACCCATCAGCACCAGACAAGGAGGCTCTGAAGGTAAAGCAATCGAACTGCTACCCTTTTATTGCTTTTATATCAGCTAATGTGTGTACACAACTGAATACTCCAACTTTCAGGCAGCTGAAAAGAAGTTGATTCTAATGGGAGCTTTGGAAGAGCTTCCAAAACCAGCTCGCTTCAAGGATCTGGCAAAGTGTAAGTTGTTTTCATTAATTTGCTTCATTTGCTTTGCATAATATACAGTACTTTTTTTGTGTGTGCAAACTGTCTGGAAGGTTCCTTTGTGACCATCTGATGTCGTAGTTGAAGAAATTGTTTTCATTTGTTCTCTTTTTTTGAAAATCTGCTCCATTCTTTGAATACAACTTCAGCTCTAATGCATAGTACTAATGTTGCACCCTGGCTCTAGCTATTTTGGGTCAAGTCCCTAAGCAACAATAAAGCTTCCAATAAAGTGCATATTTTTGTAGCACAGGTTTAACTTAAATGCTAGTTGGTTGTTTTGCACATCTGGAAGATGCAGTACTCTAAAAAAGAACCCCAGGGTGGAGTAGCTGGACTAATGATGGTAATTATGAAGACAAAACCATAACAGGTACAGGACAAGGCAGGGCTGACCAGTAATTGTACTTTATTTGAAATTTACAGGATTTATTTGATGGTTGTATGAAGATCAAAATCTTGCTTGGAATGCTGAAACTTTCCCTATGTTTAGTCCTGCCTGTTCATTTTTCATGCAGGGGAGTGGAGCGCTCGAATCACTCCTTTGGGGCGGGCCATGTCTTGCTTTCCTGTGAGCCCTCGCTATGCCAAGATGTTGGCCCTCTCTCACCAGCATGGCCTTCTGCCTTACGTGGTTGCCGTGGTGGCTGCCATGACTGTGCAGGAGGTTTTCTTCACCATGGGCTTCTCTGGTGAGGACAGCAAGCACGTAAGTCATCTATGGTTTTGTTGAGGCTGCCAGCAACGTTTCTGGAGTTGTAAAAAGGCAATGTGTGGGTGCTTTAGAATGGTTGCTAAAATTGTGTGCAAATTTGTAGCGAAATATCTATCCCAATGGTACAGGCATCTCTGTTCATCTTGTGTTTCTTGGAAACACTGTGTTGTTTATAGCCACTTGCATTATAAATTTTAATTTCATTTGTACTCAGCTGAAGTAAATTTACTTCTGGGCTTTGCAATAAATTTCAGTGTCACTATAGCCAAAGTTGTACTGTTTGATTGAAAGACATTTCGTGATATGATGAAAAATATTGCAAGAAAGTGTCTCCTAGCATGGTTGAACTGTGCTGCATGCATCTCGAATGTGCCCAAAAATTCCTGGTTTGACTTTTTATAATTACAATTCTTACTGTATCCGGCCCTAAATTTGTTAATGATAGGTTACAGTAATTTCATCAATTCAAACTTCTGGAAATCACAGATTTTTATTTGAATTGTCAGAGGTGCTGCTCAGTACAATCCAACACTAAATATGATTTTCTTCATGGACATCTTTATATACTTAAAGTATTTTTGGAATATTTATCTTAAAAGCGTAGCTGAAGACATTAGCACGTAGAACTGGTTACCTATATCGAGGAAAAAGAGTAATATGTAGTACAGCATAGCAGTATAGTAGAGTACAGTACAGTACAGTACAGTACAGTACAGTGCTGTGCAGTGCAGTGCAGCGCAGTGTAGTAGAGAGTATATAGTAGTGCACTGGTTTCCCCTAGAGACTGGGAAAAATGTCCAAATTATCTGAAGCTCGAATCATTGCATGGCTACAAAAAAAGACTTTTAAAGGAACCATTTCACACTTCAGTAAATTTGATTGATGAAAAAAAACTACAAATAAATATGCAAATTGCCTTTCATTGCCCAGTGGCAACGGCACACCAATGACAATTTTCACAATTCCATCTTGCTGTATTGTGTGCTGATTGTCGGGAACTTCGAAGCAGAGGTACTCCAGAATACTAAGCGGTCTTCTTGCGGCAACGTCCACGTGTGAAGGCTTCGCTGAAAGAAATAACGAGCACCTCGTGACAGCCGCTTCGATTTCTTGAAGCACCATTTGGACCTCAACTCTGCTCCACTTTGGACTGTGTTCAAGTTAGCTGGTTGGAGAGGCCAAATTTTTAGCTCGTGCGGGGCCACAAACCTGACGTACCTGACCTCAGTTGTCACTCTTTCGCTCACTACGAACGTTGGAGTATGACAACAAGTTTGTGTTGACAGAAGCCACAGTACAAAATAAGCAGCTTTAAATATGCATTTCAAATACTGCCAGCCAACCAAAATTTTGACATTTGTTTGAATTAATCAAAAGTTCAAAATATCGGAATTTAGATTATCACATCATCCGTGTACTCTGCTCAGGATCCTGTTCTCTGTTTCAGATAGTAATGTGGTGCTGCACGTAAAAGCAGTGTGTTCCAGTTTATGTATGGGCGCCCGTCTCGACTGCGGGAGGTGGCCAGTTCGAAACCCACCGCCGGGCACCCACCGGTAAAATGGGTACAAGCGTCCCCTGGCCCGGCGCCCGGCTCTCTCAGGGGTGTGCGTTTGGAAGAGGCTCTGCTAACCCTGCTATACATATATTTGAAATGGGAATAGCAAAGCTGTAGCTTTCTGTCGGATTGCATGCTTGTGATGCCTGTACAGGGTACATTCATGAATTTTCAAAATGTGGCCCAGCTGCTTGGGGGCAAGTTTTTTTGAGCTGATTTATAAACATGCTGACCTTTTTTCCCTACCAGGATAAACAAGCGAGGTGGAAAAAGGTGCGAGAGATGTGGGCAGGACAGGCAAGTACATTCTCTTGTGTGTGTGTGCGTGCGTGCATGCATGCTGTGCTCTACTTAATACCTAGTTGTGCAGTGGCAGTTTTGTTTGCATAGTACACTGCTTGCGCAGAAACCATACCTGTAGCATTTTGGTGGTGTACTACTTAGACTGCCATGCAAGTACTTATTCAACACCCTTTCTTCTTACCTCATCACTCTCTTCTAATCCTTTCTCATGGTGCAAGCTAGCCAACCAGAATACTATGCATAATAACCTTCCTTTCCTTTTGCTCCTACCTCTAGAGCTCTTGGCAACATTAAACTGGCAGCAAGTGAAAACAATTTTTAATGCAGGCAAGTGTGCACCCTCCAAGACAACAGCTTTTTCTTCTTTCTTTATGGCTGTTTCAAAGGTGGCAAATATGTTTTGCGAAAAAGTAAAAAAAAAAAAAAAGTAGAATTGTGTGGCTCTTTGGACCACCAAAGTGCAATAAGGCGAAAGCTTTTGTTTGAAACTTCGCTGACTCCTGGTTATACTGTGTCTGCTTCTGTAGGCTGTGTGGTACGGCATTCGAGGAAGCGCCAAATGAAAGGTACCGCATGGATGCATGGATCGGTATGACACAATAGCGTAAGCTACCAGTCAACATATAAAGCCCCGCTTTAACCGAGCCATATGAACGTGCCTGCGTGGCCTATGGATAACGTGAATGCTAGAGTTTTGGCAGGCTGATTCACCCTCCCATATGGAAGGAGAGGCCAGAGTTTGCAGCTCCTGCCAAACGTAATGTCAGGAAGCCCTATGTCCAGTTAGTGCTCGGTCATGTCAGCTGCCAGCTACCGCCTCCCACGTAACGAAAGCGTATTAACGCCGTAATACATCCCCCTTTGGGGGGCGTGGGCCTAGGGTGGTCCGCCTTGACCTTTGGTCACCGTCATCTTGGGTGGCATTACGTGACCTAAAGTCGCAAAGTGACCTGATTTATCGCATCGCATGAAGGAGGGTGATGTAAGAATAGTTGTAGGGGAATATGAGGGGGAAGAGGGTTTAGATGTGACTCTGTAACTTCACTCATTGGACGAATTCTAGCAAGGAATTGGAGACCTGCTTTCGGTGGAGTGATGGACACTTTAGTGGAGCCCACTCTTTGTGTCTTTGCAGTGCATACCTACACCAAGTGTATGCAGTCCTCGGGGCTATCCTGAGAATGGTGTGCACACATTCCCTTGTCAGGGTTCTCCGTAGGTCACTGCTGCTTTTACTTTTTTGCATATTTTTCTATTGTACTGCTAATGTGTATACATACTGACAGGAGACATGCGAGAAACTTAACTATGAGTCAGCTTAATTTAAGATTCAACTTTTAATTTGTTTTACCAGTGAGCCCTGCATGTTGGGGGTTGAGTTATATTTGGAATAAACCTTTACTGTATTGTGGCAGTACATGGTAGTAATTACTCGTGCCGAACACAGCTATTGGCTCATTCAAACTGGCTTCTCTCCTTCACTGCGCAGGGTCACTCCTTGGCTCTGGGGGATGTCATGGTGCTGCTCAAAGCGGTTGGTGCATCCGAGTTTGTTGGTTGCACACCTGCGTTCTGCGAGAGCCATGGCCTTCGCTACAAGGCTATGGTTGAGATCCGGAAGCTTCGAATTCAGCTCACAAATGAGTGTACGTCTTTTGTGTCACTTTTTATGTGTGACAAGATCATAGGCGTGAGCAGGGTTCTGCATTGACGTTTCACCGCAGTGCCCACTTCCCCCGGTATGGTGCAGTAAAGGTATGGGGCAGACTTAACACTCCCCTCCCGAGAGGATTAGGGGTAGCCCCCCCTCCCTCGTGCACATGCCTGTGGGCAAAATGCAGTCGCCTACACTGTGCACACTACTTGGTGCTCCACAAGGCGCAACACGTGTGGACTAAATCGGTCGTTAGTTCATGTTCACTAATTGTGGCTACGACACAAAGAAGCACATGCATGTTTCGGCTTTTAGGTGCATTTATTTGTTTTTGTTTATTTATTGGTCCTGCAGCACCATCAGGTATTGCAATGTGGGAGGATAGATTACAACTAAAATAACAACCATAAATGCAGCAACATACAATTGCAGCGCACAAGGTTTTGATGCGGAATATGCAATTATGTATCAATTGAAGAAATGCAAGTGACTTACTGATAAACTGTCAGGGAAAGATTCAAGGAGGAAGGAGTGGTTAACCGAGAAATATTTGATGGATAGTGTTGAAAAGCCTTATTTTTCACCTGAAAATTTTTGAAGAAATGCTTCGCATAAACAGGAAGCATAAATGGTAGCTCTTCCTGGAGTCTCCCATATATCCGCCCCTAAAAACTTTTGCATCTACTGTTTTTACTTTTACTCGGATAGCCTCTGTGCAGTATTCCGTTAAAGATTGCAGCCAGTGGCTTTTTATTTAACTTCACTTTGTTGTATTACCTTCAGGGCCACAGAAATATTCTCTCTCTCTTTCTTTCTCCCATCAGTGAATCTGCTCATTCCCAACCTAAACTTGTCCGTGGACCCTGGGATGGATCCGCCGACCGATCTTCAAGCAAAACTGATTCGTCAGGTTTTGCTCATGGGTTTCAGTGACCACATTGCCAAGTATGTGATGCAGCTGATGCTTCTAGCCTTCTGCTCTAAGCCTAATCGAGAAGGGAGGAAATAGTTTCAAAAAATTCTGGAGTTCTGTATTTGCACACCACAGTGCAGTGCAATGGTTTGAAAAATCTTGGAACAGCTTATGGAATGCGAAAAAATTGCCACTGGCCTTTTGTTTATAAATTTGCGGGTTAGGTTGCTGCACAAGGTTCAGGAGAGACATGCACAAGGCTCAGGAGAGACCATACTGGTCACTGAAGTAGAGTTAAAAGCGCTGTCACTGCAAATTGCAAGATGGTAAAGAAAGAGTTACTTTTGTTGTTTTTGTTAATTATGATGGAAGTAAATCAGCCAATTTATTATCTTTCTTAATTTGAATTACGTTTGATGTCTTCTCACTGCTTTGCTCCTCCACTCTTATAGGAAGATGACGGACGAAGAAAGGTGCAGTCAGACAGAAAACGCCATTGCTAAGAATGCTTACAAGGTAGGCCACATAAGTGTCTGCGGGCAGAGAGCTATTCAGCACAAGTTTCTTTTTTGGTATATTATGTGGGATTCGCACCTGCATAATGCGCCATTTTGCTCCTATTTCTGATGGTCTGCCTTTGTATGTGCAGAGCATGGAAGTGGATGGTGCCGTGTTCATCCATCCCAACTCGGTGTTGAACAGCAAACAACCACTATTCGTCTTGTACCAGGAAATATTCGAGACAAGTAGAATGTTCATGAGAGGTTAGTGCTGCACTTCTGAAGATCCAATAAGTGGATGGAAATCAATTTCACAATATGAGCATACTTTGCATACTTTGGTGTGTTTAGAAGCATCATCCTTGGAATGAGGCACAAACAAAACTGCTTTGTGTAGCTTTTTGAAACTGCTCTTTTGTATATTCCTAACCATTTCTTTTTGTGTATTTTCATATGCGATGTTTGGTACATGTTCTGGTTATTTGTTGTTATTTTTGTGCATGAAGGTTCTGCTTTGCTGAGCAGTGAGCCATTTTTTTTTTGTTGTTGTACTTCATAGAGATGTCATTGGAAGTATTATTTTGACTCCATCTGACACTATAGCTATAATGGCATGGCATTAAGGTAACTTTACCTAGACTTGCTAGTGTTGCTAAATTGTTGCCATGTTATGTATTATGTCAGTGGTATCTTCCCGTGCCTTCCTGCAGTGGTTGCAGAAGTGGAGCCTGAGTGGCTGCCCGTTTATGCTCCAAAGTACTGCACCTTTTCACCTCCACTGGAAGAGCCTCCACCGCACTACGATCGCAAGAGCGACAAAGTACTGTGCTCTGTCACAGCCACATTTGGTGAGCATTCTCAGCGAAGCTCTTATCTGTCTCCATCTCCACATCTTACTATGTTTGGCTGAGTAATAGCCTTGATGTCGCATTTCAGCCTCCAGGTTCTTAAAACGTTGGCTCTACTGCTAGCATTCTTGACTGTCGCATTATTCTGAAATTTGGCCTGCAATAGATCGCATAGCGTTGACACCTGATATAATACAGTTTCTTTCTCACTGTTATGGCCATTTGCAAATAAAAAAGAAACCCGTTGTTTCACTTTTGGCAGGACTATGAGAAATATACCCAAGTGTCCTAAACGTCCTGCACTGTCTCTCTCCTCTGCCTGAGCAGCTGTCAGTGGAGGGAAAGGAGCATACAGGAAGGAGGAGGCAAAGTTGTGTCATGCATGCACTGCTTTGATCTTATGCAATAACCTTTATCTATTGGAATGCAGAAATTACATCTTTTAACTTAAGATAGCTGCCGGTGACAAAACAAAGCTGTTGAATGCTGGCACTGGTAAACCACAGTCATAATGTTTATAATGTACCGTGCAAGAGCACTGCCACAACCATGACATAACTGCTAATTTTTAATGCGTGTTTTGCTGTGGGAACTAGAGTGGGACTGGCTAAACATAGCGGCCTGGAAAGCATTGCACTTGAGAACAGAATCTAGCCGGCACTGAAACAGCATTGGTATGCTATTCTGCATTGGGCAAAGGTTTTGAGAGGGAAAGGCAGAGAGTAAAGGGTGTAGAACAGTAAAAATGAAAAAAAAAAAAAAAAAATTCATAATGTTGTCGGCGTTGAATTAGTGTGTAAATGCAACAAAGGGGAATGCAGTGAAGTAATTCAAGTAAAGTAATTGTTTTTTCACCGGCTGCTTTGATCTTATGCAATAACCTTTATCTATTGGAATGCAGAATTGTTACTACATTGTTGTATTGGAATTGTTACTACATTGTGTAGAAATCTGGGGTGGTCTGAAAAGCCAACAAGTGGTTGTGTTCTATGCGCAGGACCTCATGCATGGCAGATGGAGGCCGTGGAGCAAGAATTCCCCGAGAGCCTCGATAAGTTCCGGTGGTTCGCACGTTTCCTGCTCCAAGGAGATGTGTTGCCCTTCTTTGAGAAGTATAGCAAGCTGCTTCTGTCACCACCTGTCACCATGATCAAGAGCTGGGCCAGGTTAGTTCACTCATCATTATTGGGTGTACAGCATATTTAGCTTAGGGTGAGAAAATTGCAGATGAGCGCAGGTAAAAATTTCCTACCAACTTTCACTTGAATGGCAGGAAACTCGGGAGATGAATTGTTTACTGATGCGCAAGATGTGAAATTAATGCCTAATTCATATTGTGCAATTTGTATATGTCAAGAAAAATAGGACAGGTTTAAATACCACGGAATGCTGCCCGAACATCTCCTTTTCCACTCTTCACACTTACTGACAAAGCTTCTTTCATTTTATTTCTTTTATCCTTCCATTTTTCTTGCTTGCTTGCCTGGAGACTGCCTTATGGATTCTTATGCTCTCCAAGTACTGTTGATGGAGCTAGCGCAGTTATTGTTTGTTGCAAAAGTTAATTAAGCGTCGACTGCAAAGCAGTTCAACTTGTAGAGACTTTTTTCTTACTTTAAATCTGTTCCAAATCAACCGAGATCCACTTATTTGGAGTCTACATATGCGAAATGGCATGCCCCACGAGTAAACTTTCTTCCACTTCTGCCATGACGCTGTGAACAGTGTAAGCTGTCGGACATATGCGGGTAATTTCAGCAATAAAGCTGCATAGCATCTAACAGTGCTGTTTCTGTAAAAGTATTCGTACCAAATGGTTTTGCTTGCTCAAAAGAAGCCTGCAAAGAAGGCCATCATTACAGCTAATTGTGAATGTAGCTAAATGCTATGTTAGCAAAGTTGTCAAATGTTCGAAAAGAATTTGCTTTCTGTGCTTGGTTCAGAGTCTGGCAGTTAGTTGCTTTGTCACAAATGGAATGTAATTTCTGGGGTATCACGAGTTACGTAAACTGGGCCATGTAGTTTGTCCCGCCCTTCCAACTCCTCTAAATATTGGTGTACTCTTTTTTTTCTTTTCTGAATAACGTTCATTGATTGACATACTGTGTCAAGTTTCTGCCAGCAAAGACATTTCACTTCCTTTTGAAGTGGGCAGCCTATTCTTGGTGACCGGTTTCTTTCGAACAAGGCCCCGCGCACAGCTGTGCTACGATCTGAGCCAGGTCACGTCTGACTGCATCCCTCTTGCTCTCCAGAGGTGACCTTCGCAGTTTTTGCTGGGACCACTGGGTGCCTGTGGGGGTCATGCGTCTGCATTTATCGCAGGGCAGGGTCCTGTGCCTAAGAATAGCATGACTGGCACTGCCATGCGTATTGTTGACTCTGTCCTTGCACATGTTTTATAGGCTGCAGCCTCGCACGGAGCACTTATTGCAAGCCCTTGTTGCTCGGTCTGCGAACTCGAGACAGAAACTGTGCGACTTGTGGGACAGCGAGCCAAAGTGTGAGTGGTGCACTGTTGCATACACACCTTTCATCTATGTACTTTCTCTCATCATGGAAAGCGTACAGCGTAGCTGCTTACACATATTTCATCTAATTTCTCTTATCATCTCATCATGCAAAGCATACAATGCTGGCCTCTACCAGCATACCGCACGAGTGCGAGACTTGGTAACGGCTGAAATAAAGTTAAGTTGAATGTAGCATGGGTATTGACACCTTGCTAAGTATATGCATGACCTAAGTTTAGCTGTTGAACATGGTCAAAAATGAAGTCATTCACAAGACACCGAGATCCATTGTATGGTATCCAGTGTATATCCAACATATTCAGTGCATTTCTTGTTGAAAAGAGGGAGTTTTTCATGGTGTTCCTATGAGAAAATTTTGTGACCATTCTGCATTTGAGTTGAATTAAATTCATATCTGTGAGAATTTTGTTGGATTAAAGCAGTTGCCACAACACGGTGCAGGGGTGGGTATGTTGCAGAGAGCCATCACACAGTTCAGAACATTTTGCACGCTCAGGGCTATCAGGACCGACAGTTGCTGCTGCATCTCTAAAGTCGCACAAAATTTAGAGAAGCGTGTTGCTGCTGGTAAAAAATAGTGAAAAATGTGAGAGACACCAATGTACAATTGTTTTGTGACGAAGAATAATTTGGGTTCAACCCACTACTGAGGCCTCACTTTCCAGTGTTCGGCTACAGTTTTCCCAGATCTCTCTTTCCCCTGAGTCCCGTGATGAATGTAGTGGAGTTTTATTATTTTTGTTATTGATTTTAATAAGAAATTGCTCTCTTCTTACATAACATCCATATTAGTAAGGCACCTAGATCTCTGGATCAAACTTAAGGGGACCCCCTTCCTACCCCCTTGGTCAACAAGAAAATGAGGCTGATTGTAACTGGAAAGACAAGATGTTGCATCGGAGGGCACAATGTCCCATTGACTAGGGAGTTGCCCAAAATTTGTTCTTGTACCAGCTGTATGCGTTGCGTGCTTTCTACCTTAAGTGGGAAGCACTTATTTGGTCTTTTTATGCGTGCATACATGCAAATCAGTGATGCTCACCAATCTGTGATGTCGAATGCAGAATGAACGCTCGCACGTCGGGTGTCCTTGTTTGTGGGATCACTGGGAGATCCAGTGGTTGATAACTTGGCCTGATGCTCATATTTCTGACAGGCAAATTATGCGGAAGAAATGCCATCTAGTACCTAGAGCCATTTGATCTTGATTATATGTTTGCTTTATCGAGGCTAACAAAAAAAAGAAAAAAGCTTTTGACTGTTGTTGCATGCAACATTTAAATTTTTTGTGTTAATAAACACAGTGTGTGTGCTTATTAATTTTTATTAACACAGGAACAGCAGCACTACAAAATTTTGTTATTTGGGAGGCTGTTTGCAATAAAATTTAGGCAGCACGCTTGGCAGGTACCCAGTGCTTTGGTTTTGTCTCTTTTGATGGTAATACATAATATTTTAACTGCTGACACGCATGAAAGCTAGCACCTTTTTTTTGGCTCCCATACCATTTGACTTGGATGCACATTTACAGTTGTCATCTTCATTACTTTTTTCCTTTGCTGGCTTGTAACCTCCGTAGTGTGGTGAGCAAGAGACCAGTTTTGCAGTCACTGGTGCCTTTGTCCAATCAACCTCTGGTCAGGAATATTTTGCGATGGGTGCAGCAGAGTTACGATGTACAGGTCTGACGTTGATTTTTGCTGTGGTCAGCCTGAGAAGGCATTCATACTATCTAAAATTGCCCCAATGGCTACTGCACAAGTATATCCGTATCATTAATCTTAGGTTTTGCTATTTGTATTTCTTGGGCAAAGACTGCTTATATAAGCACAACCATGGATAGCACGTGGGAGTTAGTTACTGCAGATTTGGCTTTTTTTTTTTCTGTGCCTTGCAACTTTCAAGAGCGCTGCTTATCTAATGCTTGAAAAAATGTGCACAGAAATATACTACAATTTCATTCGTGCAAAATGAACCTTATTTTTAGTCGCTTATGCTGGAGGCCAAAAAAAAATATATATATATATATATATATATATATATATATATATATAATTTTTTTTTTTCCCAAGCATTAGATAAGCACAAATGCTTTGCTGCTGAAGGTACAGTAGCAGTTCGGGCTATACAACAGATTTGCACAGCAAGGGGAAGTAAAGCTCCCAATAGAGACTTGAGATGAGCACAGACGTCAACTGAACATTTATTTCGCATCAGCAAAGCACGAAAACCGCAATGGTGTGGGGTTATCTTATTGTTTGTGAAATTAATGTTAATTGCACATATTATTTAAGCTATTAAGCATGCTATTAAAATAGCACGTTTTGATGCAATGTCTAGCTATACACATACTCTTACCTCTCTGCATGTACATTTCACAGACCTGCTGAAAGAGTACTTGGAATGGATACAAGAGAGCCTTCACAACGAAGTCACCCTGGCGTGGCCTCCAAAGCCAAATTGACCCGACGAACTAGCGTTGTACATTTCATTCCACAAATGTAGATATGAAATAAATAAGTTATTGTTGAAAATTCTGTGTATTTTGTTGCAGACAATACAGCGCATAATTCTGATGTCTCAACTGTAGGGCCCCTAAACTTCTCTCCTCACTAGTTTTGTCATCGAGTTAAACGGAGACTCTGGCGCAAAAGTGTCTGAAAGGTAACACACCTACTGAAGGAGAGAAATAATTAAAGAATTAGATACATATTGTGAACATGGTCATACCCCAGATTTTGATGTCACCTCCCAGCTTCCCCAGAAGGTGGTTTTACGGCTACTGATAACCAAAAGCATCACATAATGCAGCCTAAAAGGGAACAACCCCCCTAGGATATCTTATTGTTTTGATTTATATAATAAAAGCAACAGAAAAATACAGAAGTGGATTCAGACTTTTTGAAAACACAGTTATATGCGCTCTTTAACAATATTTGTGCTATTTGTCGCTGTGAGACTCCTCCAGTTAAAGGTATGACTACCCTCTGGATATGTTATACCCCAGTCACACAGTCACTTTCAAAGGTGATTGAGTCGATAGCCTTAGATTTTCAATCGCGATCGAACTCAGAAGTCTATTAAAATAGTTCTGGTGTTTGGCACCACTATCATTGCTTTCAGTTTTGCTATATATAACAACTTTTTGTAGTAACTGCAGGTGTTCAGTTGTTATTCAAGGACAATTTTGCTTTTTTTTTTAACATGTTGACGTTCATACGGCTGTGCTTTTCATTCTGCTTGCTTTGGCGCATGTTACAGTGGTAGAGAGTAGATAAATGCACCTTAAAAAGAGCAATGCTATATTAATTATTACAGATATTAATATTTTACCACCTAAATGAGATATAAAATAACGCTTGTTCACGTTTTGGTATTGTAAACACCCTGTGTGCACGTGTGTGCGTGACGCTCCTCGGGTCAACACTAGCAACCTTGCACGACGTTCGAAGGACTTAGAGATCTAGACAGAGCTCCGAGCTGTTACGTCCACTCTATAGACTATCGACTCAATGGCCATTGAAAACGCCCGTGTGGCAGCTTTCGAAGGCCTTCCAATAGACAGTCTATTCAAGGGCCTTCGAAATGCCCGTGCGACAGCAGTATATGTACTCTGGAGTTTCTCTGGCTTTGTCCTCGAAATGAACGGCCACAAGCCTTCATTTAAAAGGCTAAATGGACTAGATGGAGTCATCCAAACATATTTTGCTATGCTGCTCTCTGCTTCTCACATCCCTCAAAGTGACAAGCCTTTACTAGCAAAATTCCACCCTCTCACCAGCTACTTTCAGAATTGGTTGCCCAACATGAAATTTGGATGTTTACTTTCAGTAGTGGACCTTGCAAGAAATATATATTATGGTAGAGAAAAAAATTTGCCAACACAAAGTGAAGTTAACTTGCAACTTTTATTGTGCACAAGACATTAACGCTTGGTAACACCGAATGGCAGCACTAGCATATAAGGGAATGTCCAGACCACACCAGGGGGCAAAATTTTGATGCAATAAACGTTGGGTCGACTAGTGGAAGGGGTCACATGCCACTACAGCTAGGAGAGAAAAAGTTCCAATTATGGTGGAATGGGGGGAATTGGAAGTCTAGTACTCGTGGTTTTTGATAAAGAGGATCTCTGAGGCGGCCGCTCCAGCAACACCTCCGGCGTACTTTCCTAGAGCAGCTTCACTGCAGGCCTGTTTGGACAGAACACATTATCACAAAAGCTTATCAACCACAGTGTCATGGTTACTGCATACAAAGTTTCCAACGAAATGCATGCACACTCCTGTGAGCTTAACAGCAGCAAAATTAATTGCAAAGTCTTTACATTTCACTAAGTCTCTAAATGCTACTGAATTGGCACACAAATCGCACACAGCCCAAAGTATTGATCATAAAATACAATACATCAAGCCTCACAGTTGTTCGTATGAAAGCTTGCAAATAAACTGTATCGACATGCTACAATGTGTTCAGAGGCAGAATAAAAAAATATTGGACAAGACTATCCACAAGGAACCTTTTGTAAACAAAGGAACCGAATGGGAAAATATTTGCAATGCAAGAAAAAAATAAACAACTCTGAAAAAGCAACAGTAGGGCAACAATGGCACTGGTAAAAAAATATACTTTCTAAACACTACTGCATACATGCTTGCCAGCTTTGGTGCACAAAACAATGCATTACAAAAGTATGGCATCATTAAAACTGCAGATTAAACAAAAATAACAGGCTTGGAATGCAACATGAACATGCCAACATTTTCATGCACAAACTATGCTTCTCGTAAAAGCAGAAAAGCAGTAATCACAAAGATGTTCTGTTTTAAAAGTGCCTGTACTCTGAAGAGAGGCAGCAAGTGTGCAAAAAACGTCTAGATTCCTTTGGATGACAGGATTTCTGAGACGTCTAGATTCCTTTGGATGACAGGATTTCTGAGAGTATAATGACAAAAAGAAAAAATTCCACCTGCGTACATCAATAAATGCCTCTGCGCAAAACTGGACAATACAGCTTAAGAAGGCACAATGCATCAGCACACTAATTCATTTTATAAACACCATGGTTGGCCATTTTCATCCATACAGCACTATTGCTACTAGACTAATAATCAAGGAGACCGTGCTACAGGACAGTTATTGCGCAGCTAAATGCATGCTTTGTAGGCAGCACACTTGCAAATACATGGAAACTGTAAGCTTTTCCCCCCACCAATAAAACTGGAAAATAAAGAAAACTCGTGGAAGGGAGAGTAACAAGGCTTAAGAAAGGCTTGAAAGCTCTTTTGGGTTTCTGCAGTTTTGAAAGAAATCAGTAGGAGTGGGTGGGGACAAAGTTGGAGCGATCGGAGGCCAGGCTCTGAATGGAACCCGGGGAGTACAGGCCCTGGCAAGCCAAGTGGTTAGCCTAAAAAAATGAAAATAAAAAGGGAGTGGGGTGGGGGGAGGGAAGGTGGCAATAAAAGGAAGAACAACGTGCATTACTACACATTCCTTTGCATTTCAATTGCAGGCAACGTCAAACCAATTTTATCAGGCATGCTGCGCTAACCAACAAGTAACCATACTGCAA
This sequence comes from Amblyomma maculatum, assembly GCA_023969395.1. Classification (NCBI taxonomy): domain Eukaryota; kingdom Metazoa; phylum Arthropoda; class Arachnida; order Ixodida; family Ixodidae; genus Amblyomma; species Amblyomma maculatum. The sequence goes on along the minus strand of JAJIZL010019919.1, from coordinate 112,978 downwards.
TCATAGCCGCAGCAGACTCACACCTACACCAAGCTTTACGTTAACACTAGCTGCTGCATAATATTACCTGCACAAAAGGAGGACTACATGACACTTCCGTAAGCTGGAATCCAGGCTTGCAGGTATAATTCAATACTGCAATGAATGTTTATGATCTAGGTACCCTAACCTACCAAGTAGATTTGAAACAGCTACAAGCATTTTCGGTTGGCTCGACAGCTGCAGCTAACCTATGCAATGGTGCAAGGTATGCACATTCAGCATAAGCACCAAAACTTCTATCCTCACTAGCAGGCATAACAGTCGCCCGCAAGTGTACTAGGGGCCTTTACCCTGATGCCAGAGCACCAGAAGCAAATTCTTGCTACCTTGGATGCTTGAGATAAGGAGGCTGCAGTCACGCACTGTGAGTGGTGAAATTTGTGCAGAATCTAGCTTACACTAGCACCTGCCTGCAGGCACTACACTACAGGCACTTTTGCTTCCACTGGCAAATGTCCGTGCAGTCAAAAGGTAGCATTGCATTTGTTGGGGTGATCACCACAAAAGCTATTGAAATGGGCACTTGTGTGCCCATGATGCAGCAGCCAGATTAACCCTGCAGGCTGCCTGCCTTTGCATGGAGCAGCCATGCTGGAGCTGCAAACACTTTGAAATGCAAAAACGCATGCATCGTGCAAGGGTATGGTGCAATTACCATGCTCGCTAACAGCAGGCAAAGTGCAAATGCTGAATATGTGTAACAAATGCATGTTTGCGGTCTTCTGGTTGTTTGTTTAAAAATAAAAGGTGGCAGACACCACTGTTTGCCCCCTTTGCTGCTGGATGACTAGCAGCCTCTCAAACCATTCTTACTGCTCTTAAACCTATTAAACCAAGCAAGCAAAGGCACTTCAAGGCTCCCTTAAACTACTTTCCCGTACCACCATGAAAGGAACACTTTGAGCAGCGGGATTTAAGTTATAACTACAACAAGACATGAACTTTTACGAATAAGCTAGATGCAATATAGCTACTTAATACCTAGTAGCTTATCCACTGTGCTTTTCATTTATAATCCTTGTGCCTCCACCACTGTTTGGTGAAGCCTTTCGTTTAGAGGGCATAATGGAAGGAGCATGGCATGTTTGGGCAAATCAGAGAAAACAAAAAAATACGAGTGAAACTAAATTGCTATACTGACTCTTTGACCAATGCACAATGATCTGTAAATTTAACGGTAGCAGGCTGCTAGTAAAAGTACTTCTGGAATGTCCTGCTTTTTTGTTTTTGCAGTAGAGGCTAAACTGGAGCTCTGCCATGTCCAGCCTTTTGCAAATTTCTACTGCACCCAAGCAGCACTGCTGCCATCACGCACACTCTCGGAAACCTGTACATATCAGCCGCAGGATACTGTGAAGGTGGATGGAGCCCTCGACGACGATTTATTCCAGGCATTTATACTGCACAACCAGAAGATAATTTGCAGTGGCAATAAATACTACAATCCCGCATTCATAAATCCTGGGCTTGATCAGATTTGCCAGCCAGCTATACTGAATTTCAGAAAAAGTGCAACATCCTTTTTTTTTTTTTGTATCTAAAGTATGTGACAAGTATTTTGGCTATTTTTGCATAGGATTTTATGAAAGTTGACAGTTCACTACATTTGCTGCAATCAGTAACATTGCATTAACAAACATTAAAAAGCATATTTATGGTAGACGTTGGCTGCAAGGATTGTTGCTTACTATATTCTCAAAAGCCACTTAGAAGCCACGACTTGGAGACATAATTGCTGATTTGCAATTATTCTGAATAGTTCACTGCAATTTAAACGCATCTACATTAAAATACATATTCATTAGAGGCAACCACTACTTCTAAGGGAAGAGTGAAAAAAAAAAAAAAAAAAAAAACACCTGCAACAGAAAACACCCCAAGTATACGCATTCAATCTACCGAAGGAAACTTTCAGACAATATGGCCTTGGCTCAAATGCAAATGTATTGCTAAGCACGAAATGTTTTCTCGAAGCAGCAACATCTGCTCATTGTCACTAATCATTATCAACCTAAAATGCTTACAGTAAGACGGCATCTTAGTTTTTACCTAGCCTTCTTACAATTTTAAATAAACAGTCACATTCCCACAGCCTTGCCCCAGTGAGGTTTATGTACAGGGTTGTCCACATCTATCTACAACACTGTCAATGCTTTCAAAGCGCCGTTGCATCTGGCCCAGCCATGCAATGAGGCTAAGTGGCCAGCAGCTCGAAGCGCCACCTCTGGGTCACTCTGTGGTATCGCTTTGTTTCGATATGAGCCCGCATCAGATGCAGTACTGGCTTGAAAGCAGTGACCATGTTAATAGCTAGAAGTGAATGACCCTGTACCTCTAGATGTGTACATCTACAAAAGAAGAGTAGCAAAGTATAGTATTTTGAAGAAGAGTATAGAATTCCAGTGCACCTGGATTGTGCTCAGCACGCTACATATGACATCAGTTGAGAAGCATTTCATGCTTAACAAGTCCTGAAGACCAACACCACATGCCTAGAACACACTGCCTATGTCAAGTAGTTGCTTGCTAACCAACCTTTGGTTAGAAAAGCAAAACAAGGGAACTATCACGCTTCCAGTGGAGTTTCCATTCTCAGCTTACCTTGGCGCGCTTCAAGAATTCATCCTGGCCTGCCTTAACGTTGCCAGTCTTTCCGCCCCAAGCCTTGAGGGCACTGGCTTGCAGGGCACGGCCATAGCTGAAGGTCAGTGCCCAGGGCTTCTTGCCTGGATATTTGTTGATTGCATCCAGGTTGACTGAAGCCTCCTCTTCAGACTGGCCACCAGACAGAAATGTGATGCCTGCAGACATGAGGGAAGAAGGAAACCATTTGATTCAAGTAGTTTGCCAAAGTCTCGAATGCCTAGATCACAATGTTACCTATGCAAAAAGCAGAGACTAAAGTGGACAAGCACTGCTGCCTTGGGTGATAGAGCATGCAGCTATTCTGAACTGTTAAAGGTTACTACTGCCACTGAGTACTTTTTCAGCTAGTCTATAAGCAGAAGTTTCAGTTCTTAATAGGCATGATAAGAGTAGACAAGCGGTACAGGAAACATGAGGTGGGTAAGCAGACCTAAAGGAATGCGGCACTCCGTCCCTATTAATCCATCCATCGTTTCTTGTACTGATCATTTCTACTATGGATGGTTAACTTATCAAACTTTACACCCTTCTAAATAAGGTTAAATCAGTACAGAATGCAGCAGTGATCAGTTCTCCAGGTAATAATTCGACAAGACAGACGTGGCCAATGACCATTACTTAAATGGCTTCACAGAGTGGGACCATGAGCACTCACCAGGAACGGCAGCTGGCACAGTCCTCTGCAGGGTGGTGACAGTGGCACGGGCAACATCAGCCGGCGTGTACTTCTTGGTGCAGCTCTGGCCAGCGGTGACCATGTTGGGCTTGAGCAGGGTGCCCTCCAGATAGACATGGTGGTCACTCAGAGCCTTGTACACGGCTGCCAGCACCTCCTCGGTGACCTTCTGCGCCCGGTCCAGGTCGTGGTCACCATCGGGAAGCACCTCGGGCTCCACAATGGGCACAATGCCAGCCTGTGCACAAGACGAAAGGCAACGTCGAAGGGGTGTTATTTCGACCACGGGCGTTTTAAGGCTTTAAATTGGGGTTTCCACTCTGCTAGGAGTCCAGACACGCTACCATTGGCAAGGCCAACTTTCTGCCCCTCTGTGCCATCTTGTCACTGCCTGCTCGTAGTTAGTATGACTGCATCCCTATGTGTGGAATACAGAAGGCATAGTATGCAGTAGCTATTGATGAAGTAGTGAAAGCTGCATCAACATTTTTCTTTCACAAGCCCCGCTACATGCACACAAAGTTAAGCTGGATGTGCCATTAGACGAAGCTGCCCGTAGTTGAACAGAACGTAGCTGAATAGATCGAATGTTTCGTTTATGGGAAAAGACAGGTATTCTTTTGCATGAGGTTTTCAATGGGATATTAAGACAGTTTGCATAAGCAATCACTCGCAATACCCGAGTTTGATTATCCAGGCTCAACTGCATAAATGCTTCCACTCAGGAGAATGGCTACTAGCATTTGTTGGCCGGTCGGGACAGTTCCCCAGAACTGTTGCACTGCATTTACAAATTGCAGAAAATCCACTCTTGCCGACTTCCATGAGTGCTGCCAGGCTAGACCGGCTCACATTCATGTGGCGCTGCCGTCTTTAGGATTACAGTGGCAAGTCTGACTAGTCTGAATATGTTCATTCAGAATGGGTTACAGTGCACACAGGGTCGAAAACTAAGTACAGGGTCGTCCACCTCTAGCTATAACATGGTCACTGCTTTCAAAGCAACATTGCTTCCGACCCAGCCATGTAACAAGTGGCAGGCCATGGGAAGCACCACCTCCAGGTCCCTCTTGTCTGAGCCGCTTTGGTTAAATGTGCACTCGCGTCGGACATAACGATGAGCAAACAGTATCGTGACAGCTAGAAGTGGACGACCCTGTACCCAACGCAAAAGCTGTCTCGCAACAAATTCTATTTAGAAAGAACAAATGCATATACATGAGGTTATACGCCTGACACACGACATAACCTTATGTACAGTCGTGAGCAAAAGTGGTATACAACACTCAGCCAGTGACGGAGCTCGGGAAAACTACATAGAAATTCCAAATAGCGATAGCTACAGGGATAGCGACAGCGACACGTGAATGTGACTAAAATGGGGCAACGCCACTACTGTATCAATCCGAAATAGATGTTAGATGAAGTCACAATGCCCGAGCTCCGCCACGGACTGAGTGTTGTACACTACTTTTGCTCACGACTACTTTTTCGACAGCACATGTGTATTTCAGGTTGCTTTCCCTCGTGGCATTTTTACACTGCAGAGCAGCCACCCTGACGTCAGACTGCTTGAGGCATGCGCCATAAGGCTTGGCCCACTCATACATAAGCACACCCTCTATTGACTACTGAATGTACTGTATGGTGGAACGTAATTATAAGCGCACTTTTTTGGATATTGCATCATCCTGAAGGATGCAAAACTAGCCTAAAGCATGCTTTTATTACTCATGAATTTGAGTGATTGAATTGGTAAATCAGAAAGTAAACTGTACTAAACAGGTGCTACTGTAAGATTTTCCAGGAGCCTACTAAAGTCTAACCATGCAATATACCTCACAAATGAGGCAACATGCTTTGAGAATGAAATGATCTGAAGCCATGTCACAAACAATATAAATTTAGCTTCAGAATTACAATGCAGCAGTCCATCCAAACCTACAGCATCACAAAAGCAGTAAAAGTGCACAACTGAGAAATTTTAATTACCAGAACTGTTTGGCATAACTAGAAGGACAGTCTATGAAAAATCAAACTGAATGGAAATAAAAATTTGAAACGTATAATCTGCACTGGAGTTCAGCCAAATAATGGAGCTAAATTACCCTCCATCCAACGGAATGCCCTCCATCCACCTTGTTATTTTTGCAGGCCAAGGCCAGCAAATCATCTCAGACCGAAACTATGTACATCGAAATAGTAAATGCCTATGCGAAGGTAGCATGCTTATCTAGGAGATTGTTTATGGTTTTTGAGGATTAACATCCCAAAGCGGCTAAGGCTATGAGAGACGCCATAGTGGAGGGCTCCAGAAATTGCGACCACCTGTGGTTCGTTAACATACACTGACATCACACAGCACACTGCCGCCTAGCTTTTCGCCTACGTCGAAAAGTACCCGCCGTGGCTGGAATTCAATTCCACATACTTGGCTGCAGAAGTCGAGCGCCCTAACCACAGCGTCACCATCGTAGTTCCCATCTGACTCCCACATTATTGCATGTCTACTTAAGCCCCAGTACCTGACAGGCAAAGTGAGCAGCCCTATATAAAAATTTTTGAATGTGATGATGTTGAATGTGAGGGTGCTGAGCAAAAGTTAAATTCATGCAGAAAGCTGACCCTAGAGCTATCGTGGATTAGGAACTTCGTCATTTCGCAAACAATTCACCTGCATAAATGATTGTTCATCTTCCTTTTCTGAAGTATCGTCTGGCGTTCCCCAGGGCAGTGTTTAGGGTCCTTTATTATTTTTAATATATATTAACGATCTGCCTACTGAAATTACCGTACTGACGCAAATTTCGGGGTGCGATCATTACACGGGGTAAATTTTCTACAAAAAATTTTTGAGCACCGAAAACGCAAACAAGTTGCAGGTCAGACGTCTTGGAACATATATCTCGATTACAACCAAAAATAAAAGCTGAGTAAGGCTTACCTTCGCAATAAACATGCACATTAAGCATCACATGGAGTGCACAATGCCCATTTATTTTTTTTTTCGTCAGTACTCTAATCAAAGTCTGAATTCTCGCCATCCTCGCTTTCACTGCTGCACGACTCATCGGAAACGGCAGTGTTGTCGCTGGGAGCATCTTCACAATCCCACAGGAAGTCATCTTCCGTTCCATCCAAAGCGTTAAATATGCCTGTATTCTTAAAACTCTTAGCCACTACCTCGTCGGGGATACTGCTCCACGCTTCTGTGATCCACGAGCACAGCATCTCCACGGATGGCCTTCTAATCTTTCCGCTCGGCGTCAAATCATGCTGGCCCATCGCCATCCACTCAGCATAAAGTCGTCGAACGTTGTCCTTGAACGGACCGCCGTATTCTACGGACCGGATGTATTCTAGGACCGCCTCCTCAACACGAGGGAACTTGCCCGTTTTGGGTCCACGGAAAGCCCGCCGTGTCTTGTTCGTAGCCATCAGCTTCTCGCGCTGCTTCTTCCAATAGCGTATCCTCATTTCGTCCACGCCGAAATGCCTACCAGCAGCGTGGTTGCCATGCTCCAGTGCATAGTCGACAGCCTTGAGCTTGAACGCGGCGGTGTAACTGGCATACCGCCCCATGGTGAAATGGCGTAAACTCGCACAAAAACACAAAGCACGCTACGACGCTGCCGAATTGCAAAATGGCGAACGCCTCAAAGCATGGAATCATGGGAACTCCAACGTTACTAGACTAGGTTGGGAACTCGTCGGAATGCATTCGCTGCGGGATGACTGCAGATCAACCACCAGGCGGCTCCATGTTCGGGGTGCGATCATTACGCGGGGAATTTAAAAAATGGAATTTTGACCTCAAAATTCAGGGGTGCGATCATTACGCGAGTGCGATCATTATGCGAGTAAATATGGTACCTCTACTATACATTTGTTTGCAGACGACTATTATATACCGTAAAATTTCTAATCCAGCTGATCACCTTGCTCTACAGAAAGACCTGGACCGTATAACAAGCTGGTGTGGTAATTAGCTAATGACAGTTAACACGGACAAATGCAAACTCATGACTTTCAGCCGCAAGATATCTAATTTCACTTTTACCTATTCGCTCAATAATCAACAAGTCTCTGCGGCGTCTTCATACAAATATCTTGGCATTCATTTCACCGCTAATCTTTCCTGGTCAACACACATAACATCACAGCAAAGACTTCACATACTCTGATATCTAAAACTTAATCTTCACGCTGCGCCTTCTGCCACTCAAAAACTTGCTTATCAGACATTTGTTCGCCCACAACTTGAATTCCCTTCGCCCATCTGGTCGCCTCATCAAGCATACTTAATACATTGTTTTGAATCTGTACAAAATGGCGCAGCACGCTTCATCGCTCGAGATTATAACAGTCATTCCAGTGTGACCAAGATCAAGTTATCGTTATCTATTCCTTCTTTAGAATCGTGTCGAACAATCGCACTTCTCTGTTTATGTCATAAGATGGTATACAGTCCTCATGAAAACATGTTGCCTTTGTCACAGCCATGCCGTACATCTCATCGCCTTCACAATCACAATAGCTTCACACGCATTTTCGGTCGTATTAAAGCATTTAACTTGTCTGCCTTCCCACGTGCCATGAACCTCTGGAATAACCTTCCTGATGACGTTACTAATATCGGTGATACTGCAGTGTTCAGAGAAATAATAGCTGACATAATTGCTTAATATTTGGTCTATGCCCTTTTAGAAACAATAATATTTTGACATTGTATAAAATCCACATTATTACCCTCTTGTTGGCTTCAACTGAAAATTTTTTGTCCTATGTAGCCTTATTTTAAACTTTGTATAACTGTTTCTTTTCATTTAGTGTCTTGTGTTCAATACTTTCGGGTAAACATTGTTTAACGTTTTCTTTTATTTGTTGTACTATTTGCTCTTACATTTTGTTATTTCATTTGTATGCCCCACTCACACAATACTCCTAACAAGGAGCCTGTGAGTTATTTGAATTAATAAATACTGGCAAAACAGCTTAAATTTCAGCGGTAACACAGCACTACGTGAATTTCATTTCAGATTCATTGTATGCACCTACGTATATTTAAACAGCTATATAGTCCTCGAACTTGACTGAAAGGATTCAAATAAGCTTACAAATTAAAATGGCCTTTCAAAATGTGCATATACGACCTAAAAGCAAAAGAAAAATAAACTGCTGTACCTGCTGGCAGCAGACAGCGTAGCGAGCCAGTACGTTAGCATTCTCCAAGATTGACAGAGGCGATGGGCAGTGGGGGCGGATTTTCAGGACACAACGCCACTTGGCAAAGCGGCAGCCATCCTTGCGGTACTGGACACATCGCTTGGTCAGATCATCGAGACCTGCACAAGCAAAATTGCACAAGCAAAGCTGTCCGTCAATATAATTTTTTGTGACATTAAGTGCACATGTAAAACTGCCCATGTACTCTCAACATAAGTGTTCCAGCAACACTCAGAAAAAGACAAAGGGACCATGTTTACAGAAGCTAATATCGAAACAATTTCCTATCATGACAACAAGAGTTTGTGACCCTTCTTTCACAAGAAGTGCAGCTAGACAGAGCAGAGAGCCAAGTACAATACATTTGGGAGATAACGACAAGAGCAGAGAGTGCGTAAGAAAATCCACGGGGGACTAGCCTTGAGATAGGACAGGCGGCACACATTATCTTTGATAACAGCATGCATGGCTGTCTGGAGAGCCTCAAGGTAGACCAAGGAGAACAGGGCAGCCCGCGAATATCGTTCACCGAGGTCACGAGTACTCAAGGCCAGTTCAGTGAAATCTGTCCCGAGGTCCAGCTCTACTGTTTGCAGATAAAGTTAGGTGGCAGCACAGAAGTGAAGAAACACCCACTAAGGATAAAGCTCGATCTGCCAGTACTGAATAACCAAACCTCAGCGAAAGGCCCCAGAAAAAAAAAAAAAAAAAATGCATATTGCTTCTTGGCACATTCTGAATATTGTTTAAGCTGCTGTTCATAAAAGGCTCAGAGTTATAAGCTAAGGCAAATTAAGCTACCATATACCCAAGTGGAAAGGACGAGAAACAGACAAGGTGCACGAAGTGAAAATTTACGACTTCGTACAACAATTCCTTCCAAGTCTTCCTACTACAAATTTTAGGAGAACAATTGCTCCATATGCATCGATGAATAGTGCTTGGAACAGTAAATTTAGCGGACTAACTAAACCTGTTATCTGGATATCAATTTGTTGTGCCTCGCTGTACTGAAACATGATAAAGGCGAACAAGGCAATTTCCACTTTTGCAACATTTCTACTTCTTGCAGCAGCTCAAAAATTTCACACACACCCTGTGTGGTGCTCTCATCATCAGTGCCCATGAGCGGAACAACGCCTTTGTCCACTTTGATGCCAGGGATGATGCCGCGGTTCTCCAGGATCTTCACAAATGGAGTTCCGTTGTCAGCCTGCTGGTACAGCGTTTCGTGGAACAAGATGACGCCACTGATGGCGCTGTTCATCTGTTCACCACAGGTGAACAAGAGCTGCCGGTACTGGCGCCGGTGCTCTTCAGTGTTCTCAACGCCAATGCCCTGGAGCCGCTTGCCCATGGTGGCTGCACGACAAACAAATAAGGAGGGTGGTGGTGGTGGAAAGCATTTATTACAAAAGAAGAGGTTGCTTGGAGAGCCACACCTAGTGTGCCGCTTGATGAAGACCAGGTACTAAGAGAACCTAGTTCAATGTGGCCACAGCAAGTACAGAAACAAAAAAATCTAATTAGTCTAATGCAGTATCAGAATGCAGTTATAAAACAGGGGAACACTGCAACAGCTTCAGAGCAGTATTTACAACGGACACCTGACATGCAAGATCAGGTAGTGCCCAATATAGTCAGCTGTAGTGCAGCAGCAAAGCAAACTGAAGAAATCAAGAGGGACAATTTCAGAAAATAATTTAACTAAATTGCATAACCACAGCTACATTGGAACAATTTTCCTCCAACGCGGGTTCAAGTTGAAGAGTGCGATACTGCAGCACCAAGCACCTAACAGTGCGAAATGATAAAACATGCCAATGAATTCTGAAGTAGGATTCCCATTGAGTACATTTTCGAATTCGTTTCATTAGTGGCCCCAGCACAATCAAGACTGCTTTTCAAATCCTGCACATGAGACTATGCACCAGTGCTAGTAGCAGTGTGCAAAAAAGGCCTGCTCAAGGTGCCCACTGTGTGAATCCTAGCATGCCTGGTGTTAGCTTGCTATGAAACCAGCTCTACATTGAGACAATCAAGTATGCACAAAAAAATGGGAAGAATAGCTTTTTATATTGAGAAAAAAAAAAGCCCTTGTAGAAATCGTGACTAATAGAGTTGCTCCACCAAAACAATTCCATCTGAGCAAGTGCAAGTCTTCTGTAACCTTTTCACTGTATACTGCACATTCTACCAAGGGTACTGAGGACATAATCTGGCATCTGCCTGTAGTAAAGCTAAAAAGCGAACTAAGTGCCCTTAACTAATATTTGGCAACACTTAGAAGTCAAATAACCTAACCACATCCTGCTACACCACTCACCGGTACTCTCGTCAGCGGCCAAGATGCCCTTGCCGGGGGCAACAATGGCCTCTGCAGTCGCCTTGAGCTCCTTCATCATCTCGGGCGGGGGGTAGCTAAAGTGGCCAGCCATCTTTTACTGCTGTTAGCTGCAAAAAAGAAATGGGAAGAGGAAATCGGTCACAACCACATGCTGCGCACAGGTGCTCAGTGAAGACAGATTCTGCAAAAAAAAAAAAAAAATGTATTTGCTGTCTTTCGCACTTGCAAAAAGAATTAGTTCATACTAACTCATCCAGCTTTCAGTTTTAGCTCATTTCATAGAGCATAACCCAAACTAACCAGGAGCTTGTTGAAATCTGATGTACAGACATAATAAAGGCTTAGGTAGAATCATTAGAACATTTAAACTAACTCCTGTGTATAAGCATACTGACTGTTCAGTTATAAAGCAACTGCTTTGCTAGTGCATTTTGTCTTATTTCATTCTGTACCGTAGACCACTCTGGTCATCTCCAGACAGAATGATTACATAACAATAATAATAACAATAATAATAATAATAATAATAATAATAATAATAATAATAATAATAATAATAATAATAATAATAATAATGTATAAAAAAAAAGGCACATCTATTTAACTTTACGAACACTCAGCATGATGCTGAACATTTTCGTTAAACAGAAGAATATCAGTAAAAGAGATATTGGAATGATCAGAACTTGCAGATGAATGCTGAGATGCTTAATGAAGAGCAACATCTGGCAATGTTGCATGCATAGCATATATCAGAAACACAAAAGTCTGCATCTGATCTGTTCTAAGTGATTTCCAACACATCTGCCTTCTTTGACTCTTAGTTTTAATGCAAGGCACAAAATCAAGCTTAAATAATTTTATTTGGCACGCTCTTAGCAAACACATCTGGTGCTATCAGGTACATTGTTTTAGTTTCATAGCCACAATATTTCACTTCATCCACGAATATAAATCGACAAATTCCTAAGTCTGAATATGATGAGAGCATAATCGAGGCAGTCTATGTTAGTTCAGTGGTATTGGTAGTTACTCTCAAATCATCTGTGCATTTAGCTAGTTCGTTGGTAGTGGTAATCACTCTCAAATAAATTGTGCATTTTCTTTTCACGGGACAGCAACTACCAGTCAGGGGAAAAAGGTGGCATTCAAAGTTACCAAATATTGCACTACAAGCATTAGGAGAGTTGAGGTGCTCAGAGCTCTTTAGAACGACAGTCATGAGAGCAGAATTCTTTCTTCATGTATCTTTCTGGTATCTTCCTGTACTCGGGGCTGAAGACCGCATATGAGCTGAGCACCAGGCCAAAGGAAAGGTTGCATATCTATCAGGTGGGTGTTGCACAGTGTTGCGCATATTTGCGCCGTAGAAACCAGCAGGTGTGTGCACAATATGCCAGGTCCACACAACCATTAACAGAATGAAAGAAAGTACCGAGATGAGAAAGATAAAAACTAGCTACAGCTGCAGACCGCGCATCGCTGTCCCGGAAGAATGCCGAGCCGCGGGAGTCATAGAAGGCCACAGCGAACGGCTTCATTTGCGCGGAGAATTAACACTCGCTGCTACATATGTGGTTTCAAAAAAAGACAATGTAGCCTAATCCAAAGTATTTCGTTCTAAACGAGCGTTACTAATGTGGCACAATACAGGTAACGTCGAAGCTTTGACCGAGTACTGGATGTAATTGCGTAAAATACACAGCCGAACTGGCGGGCAACTCGAGGTGAGAAATGGATACGCGATCCGACTGAATAAGCTTCGTTTACCGCGCGCCTGCCTCTACTCAAGATTGTAAACAAGATACAAGAATTTCCCGCAAGGTCACCTTGGACGTCAACTCCGACGGCCTTTGGCCCTTGCGCAAAGCCTATCTTCGCCCTACGACAATCATAAAACAGACCAGACGCACCAGTTTGAAACACTGCCAAGGCGAGCATGGTCACGTATTAAAGCGAGCAACGACCTTACCCGAGAAAAACCAGCTGTTAACGCGATAAAATGAGCGAAAAACACTAATTTCCGCGGCGTATTACGCGCTAAACAGCGAATGGAACAATATAGGAAACAACAAACGGAGCTGATAAAATTCGACGAAGTTCAAACGACAGTTAACCTGTTAACAAATGAAGTATCCAGTTGCCTATAAAAAAACACCTAGCTAGGAGCTTGCGTGTCCCGTGGCAGCGAGCAAGTGCACAGCATCATATTCGCTTATGCACAGCAACAAGTCCCCATAGCCCAAAAATCGTGTTTACTCCCTGCAGCTAATGAAAGAGCGCCGAAATCTTCGTTTCACACACGAATCTTACTTGTCGAGCATAGAATCACTGATGCTGCAATGTTGCACCACGCCGAGCGTCAAACAGTGCTAAGACAGTGTCGAGAAGTCGCGCAGAAAGCGCAGTAATTGCGCTCTCTGCGGATAGTGCGAGAAATCCAGGAAGTCTTCGAATTAACCATCGCAAGCGGTTGGGACAGAGCTGTACGGCTCTACCTGTTAGCTTCGCCAAGGCTTTATAACGTAACACTAGACGGAAGTGTCATTTCCGACAGGCGAAACGGTAGACATGGCTCGCGAGACTGATCTCGTGCGGCAGTTCGAATCCCCGAGCAGACCGCTCACCGGCCGTGGCGGTTCAGTGAACGCGTCAGCTGGAGCCCTGGCAGAAGCACTCACCGGACAGAAGCTTGCGAAGCACTTCAGTGGTTCAAAGGAGCCTCGGCAAGCTGTTAAGTCCAGCCGACTGCTACCGTGGAAGCCCGAATGCCTGATGCCCAAGGTGACCCGTGCAGTCAGCCCAAGTACCGCAGACGAGTGAGGCGACAGGGGGCGGGGCGCCGATCACGAGCCGCGCGCTCTTGTTAGCTTTCTTTCTCTACACATCGTTTCGCTAGCAATTTCAAGGAAAACATTAGTGATAACTTTTGAGAATTCAGCGCAAAATTAAGCGCACAGTTTTTCCTATAGCAACATACTTCATTAGCGTGAACGTTGCCACAAGTTTCGGTTTTGGTTTCTTGTTTTGTAGTAGTAGAAACAAATCCATACCGAGTCTGGCCGAGTCGATTACCTTGAAAATGGCTGCGCCCTACGGCATGCATGCGACATGTAGTGCTCGCATGTTCAGTTGAGCGGATTGAGTGGTTTGGGGTGATGTAATTAACACTTTTTGCGCACAGTGATTCGGCGAGCCACACGGTGTTAACCTTCAACGGGCATTATCAGATGTCTCTGTGATCATGGAATCCCTTGGCAGAAGCACGGTGGCCTTACTAATGAACTGCACGCGCTTTTGGTCCGGTGTCTCTCCACGGCCTGCGCACGTCCGACACAAAGGTTTCGCCAGGAGGCCTCAAAAAGTCATCTATCCGAAACCAAAAGTCGTTGATCCAGCGCCGTTTGCTAGCGAAGCGGTGACCGAACCTTTATGCGAACCACGCTACGTCAAACTTGGCAGCGACGATGACGAATTCGCGTAAGTGTCCTGACTGTATATCTTTTTTCTCAATTTTCTCGTTGCCCTCGGTTGACCTTGACCTCCTGAACCAACATAAGCTCAGTTGCGTCGGTTTTAAAATAATAGACGACCCTCGGCGAGTGGATAAAAAAACGTTCACGTGCATGTGTGAGTTTGGACTGTACACCATCGCTCCTGTCGCGTGGCGTTACTTGGCGCATCTCGATTACAACTATAGGAGGCATTGGCACAACTCTCGCGCACGGGATTTCGCCATTTCGTTCTATGGTTCCATGAGCCTAGCGAAAGCACGGGACATCAGAAAGTACTCAACCACACTTCCGGCTTCAAAGTTAAGAAGGCTCGCCGTAGGAGAGATCCGAGAACAGTCTAGCACAACACAGCAATCCGCTATTGTGATAAGGAAGTAATTACTCATTGTCATCCACCCAAGCGCAGCCATACGGCTATAAAGGAAAGCTAAACAGCTTTCTCAGAAACTTCGTAGTTTCGTATCAACAATCCGCTATTAAGGCAAAAGCTTTGGCTATATTTGCGAAATTTGCATTGATAGCATAAAGATAAGATGAACCAGCCAAAAAGACGCACACAGTCTGCTTCTTTTTCCTGTGTGCGTCTTTTTGGCTGGTTCATCCTATCTTCATACGTGGAAGCAAAACATGGAAACAAAATGTAACGTGTGGTATGACTTCACATTAAGATGAGACTGGTAGTCATGATTGTGTATGTAATGAGAAGTGGTATATAAATGTTGTGTCATGCCTAGTCATGTTATATGAGTCATAGTTTAGTCAGTCACTTGTCATGTGCCACTCAGACTCCATGACTTGTGTATTCGTAATTCAAATTCATAACCATGAGTAGTGTCTGGTCATGACTCTCAAAAGTTCTTAGACATGACACTTGAGAGTGCTGAGTCATGCTGATCAAAGTGCCACGACACTCAAAAGTGCTGAGTGTGAATTTGCGTTGCATCGAACACAATCAGAGTTCTGTTGAACTTATCAAAGTTCCCCGGCGTTCTATGCAGAACCCACTTGCATAACCAACACATATGCTTTAGCATTTCTCCAATGCAGGTTTCTGCAGTGTGCTCAAAAGTGTTTTAGCAGCATACAGTCGTAACGGACTATAGTGTGTGAAAGACCACCAGACACAGATATTACCTGCTTCCACGCCAGCTTTCCCCATGCTTGCAGCATAGAGGTAGTACAAGATGCATGCTCATTTTTGTTGATGAAGCACATTGCAGCCGCACAGTGCTTTTAAGGCATCCATACCTGCAACTGCACATGCCTTATTCTAACTTCCGTGGCCCTGTTGAAAGCTGCGCGCGACTAACAAATGTGTTCGGCACGATATGAAACTGAAGCGAAACCAAGAGGAAAGTAGCATGCATTCTTGGGCATGAGGTGTGCACGTAATAGGTCAGTGAAGAGTTTCATTTACACATGTGAGGCTCAACGTCGTACGCACGCCTGTTCCGTCGCGAGCGGTACTTCACGTTTAAACCCTGTCGACATCTTTCACGTTATAAACGTGACTATTCTTGAACAGGCAGCGTCCTTTCACCAAGTAGCTCTCAAGGTAATCAATGGCCTCAAAACAGCAGAAAATGGCGGCCAATATGCTTCCCGCCATACGACGCAAATGCAACACGGCCATGCCGGCGTTGGCTGGGCTGCCCTGAATGGCGCGCTCTATTAGCGCCGTATGGCCACAGCGTGTTGCCTATAGTTTCGTTCTCGCACGTTCAGTTGTGTGTGCTAGCATTGCTGTATGGATGGGACTAATCTAGTTCACTAGATGGGACTATGTCACCACTAATACTATTTACTCCACACATACTTTGAGCACCACTTGAAAATTTTCTGATGGCTTCAGAAACTGAGACTGCCCAGTATTCTTGAAAGCAGGCTTCAAACACCATGGTTATGGCCGTCACTCTTCTGAACGAATTAAAAAGTCAAATTTTCATGTGCAACTTTAACAAAATAGTCAAGCGTTATTGACGAGCAAACAATTGCTGTGGCTCAACTCAGCCGAGCCTGGTTATACGGAGTGACAGCTCGGTTAAACACTGTCCAGCCGCCGAAGCAGCATGCACAACAGATACACCCCGATGCAAGAGGACCCCTGCTGTGGTGCGGGTTCTTTGAATTTGCAGCCCCTTAGTGCCAGGAACTGCCATCCTCCCCCGGTGTCCATCTCGGGTTGTCTAGGCGGCGAGCACTGCCCTCTTATCTAGCAAGAGCGAATCACTGAGTGAACCACGTAACACAACTGGTGAGAGCAAGCGATTGAAGAGGCGGCGGTTAGTCACATGATGCGTCACGTGTCACACCTGGCGAGAGGGAGCGGGTGATGTGACAGTCGGCGCAGTGGCGGATATGGCTTTGAAGCGCATAGCTGTGGTGGCATGGAGAGGAAAAAAATATGCGCCTCCTAGTGAGGTTTCCAAGCCTGCTTTGACCTTCAGCTTTGCATGCGAGAAGTAGAGCTTCACTCCAAAAGTAGCTGCCAGAATTACATCGCTGTTTGTCAAAATGCAGTAACATTTATGAATCCACCGCAATGCTGAGTGTGGCAGAACTGATATGTAGGCACTAGCACATTGCCAAATAAGTAGCATTTGAGTGGGATTCGTCTGGCAGAGCTGCTGTCCAAGCACTGTAAGGGAGTGTATAAGACGTGGTGCTGCTCACAATTATGCCTGAGGTGCTGCTTCTCTTCTCTCGTGTTTCACTGGTGTTAAGCTACTTTGCATGCTTTCAGAATGATTAAATGATGACAAATGCTACGGGCTTCAGTTTTAAGAGTGTTAATCTTGCATTTGTGTGCATTTGTTTTTTTGTTTTTTTTCATTTCATACATCTATTTATTTGTCACCCTGAAGATTACAAGAATGCTATGATAACAAAACTTGGATGCAGGTCTCACAATTTTTTGCATTACAGCAATTACATTAGCTTTGTATCATGGACTCGACAGAACCAGGTTTAGGTCACGCTGACTCACCATAGTTGCTGTCTACATGAACTTGCTCCTACCAAGCAAGTATAGCAGTTGTCTGTAGCATCAAGATTTGCACTTGTTGTGCAAGCTTCCAGTTCATGTTTAATTCTGCTGCTCTTGAATGTTGAGAGTTTAATTTTTTTAATTATTATTAATAAGGGCCAGAAAGCACCCAATTTCACGCTCTCTAGTAGCCGGTCTAGAAGCCCTTGATCCCACTATTCCTTATTACTGGATGCCTTGACTCTACAGCATCTACATGTTTTTAAGCTAGTAGGTCAAGCAAGTTAACCTACCCCCTACAGAAGAGTTAATTTGAATCGCTCTGCTGCTTACTTTACTCAACTTGACTGCACATGCATGAACCTGACAACTAGTTTAGTTTACTTGACAGGCAAACTCGACCTGGCTTTATTGAGTCTATATATGCAGGGCTCTAAATGCAATAGCCTTTTGCTACATAAGCAGGAAATATGCAATTCTTGCAGTTTCAAACCCTGAAATTTCTGCTACAAAAGCTGCTGCAAGAAACTTGCTTCCAGTTGTGTGGGGAACTGTTGGAAGACAAAGAATTTTTATGCTGTGAATATAAGCGATTATTCTGGTATTGTTCCTTGCTGCAGAAACACCATGATCGCCTTGAAAATGAAGCGCAAGAGGGAAAAACTGAATGTAGTCCTTTTGGAAGGAAGAAGGCTAATTGGCGATGCTCTGAAAGCTGGCGTCAAATGCGAAAGCATTTACTTCTCCCTCCCTGAACACTTGGAAGGACTGCCCTTAGAAACGCTCAAAGAAGACCAAATAAAGAAGGTGTTTTACAAGAAAATGAAAATTTGGTCCGACTTGACAACATGCCCAGGAATTATGGGTAAGGGTGCTGGTTTTGTTTTTTGTGCAGATTAGCAGGAATTAAATATTTGCAATAGTTAATTCTTGTTAACAGAAAAACAAATGTTACTGTCACTTGAGGTAGGTCATTAATAATTTTCCAGTGCTTTAGTGTTCGTTTACTTTTAAATTGCACTGCAAAACTATGAGCATCATCAGCCTAACTACAACCACTGTAGGCTTTCTAATTAACCCTGTTCTGTGCCAGCTGTGGCCACCTTACCATAGCAAGTTCCCAATTGTCATCCGCTCACATGAATTTTCCCTGACTTTTTGCTGCCCCCTGCCACACTTGCCTTGTTTTAGAATCCACTCCATTACCCTTAACGACCATCAGTTGTCTCGCCTTCGCATGAACAGTGAACTATGAATAGTTTTGCATAAGTCTATAATACATTAATTCCAGAGCGCTGCCACAGGGGTAGAATTGCTACTCCAAACTGGCTGCCTCAATATTTAGCAATCAAATTTAGTGGACACTGCTTTTTTGCTGCATGTATTGCTTACAAAAAATGCAGTCTGATCTACCTGAAGTAAGTGACAGTGAAAGGCGCAGCAGGCCGGAGGCATATAGTGAGTTATGCAGGGGTACTGGGCTTAATAAAAATAAACTTTTGCATGAACTAGAGAAGCATGGATCATAACAGATATTTGTTTGCAAGTAAATTTAAAATGAGCCGCAATCGATTGAAGGTAATTCATTGCGCAAAAATGCCCTTTTGCACATGACGTAGCATCTCTCCCCACCTTTTAAATCGCTGGTAGAGAGAAGCGAGAACAGTGAGCGGAGCAGGTACTGCAAACTACTGCAAGCCATTAGGAAACTTGTCCAGCTACAAAAAACTACGAGTTGTTCTAAAGCTTATGCTGTGAAAACAAGTACTTCACCATTGAGTCTTTGTCACTAGCAAGCATGCCAAGCCTACGTCGGGCAAAAGCATATTTGAAGCACTATAGGGGTGATGCATTGAAGATGCCATTCACTAGAAACCTTCTTAACTGTGTAGAGAAGCCATACATGACCCACTGCCAACAAACAAATTGCAGAAGCCCCAATGTCGCTCAAGCAAAAAATAAAACGCATAGGCACCAGCAGAAGGCGGTGAAATAAAGCAGCTGAAGGGGGAGGACAAGGGTACCTTTCAGTGCTGTGTATACTCCCTAAAGAGACTACCGACCAGTGCCCAGAAATTTGCCAGCACAGGTATGGGACCATAAAGGGTACGCACGAGATAAAGATTGAAAATGTGCTGCTCATTGATGTGAATTCAAAACTAGTGGCAGTGCTTGAGCGCATCAAATTTGAATGTGTTGAAGTCAAAATAGGCAAAAGCTTTTAGTCAGACTTGGTTGGTTGGTTTATGGGGTTTAACGTCCCAAAGCGACTTAGGCTATGAGAGACGCCGTAGTGGAGGACTCCGGAAATTTCGACCACCTGGGGTTCTAACGTGCACTGACATTGTACAGCACACGGGCGCCTTGCTTTTCGCCTCCATCGAAAAGCAGACTTGGTGTTCAGTTGTAAGTGCTCTTTCCATTTGCTGTGGCTCTGTTCTGGATTGTTCTCAGGCCAGCTGTGTTATCTTAAAACACCTCACCATCTGTTTTTCTTATCAGAGATGCGTGCATAGTCAGCAAAGCATTGAATGTCTAATAAAAATGAACCACATCAGGCTTTTTGTATGTCAGGAATAGAAAATTGCAATTACTAAAGGAATTTGACCCTAGAAACATTTTCCAGGCCCTATTGAAATGCTCTGAAACTCATTTTATTGCGTCAAAGGTGTACCAAAATGACATCCCTATTCCCCGAGCTGCTCCAAAATTTTTTAGCCCGCTTCCACTCTTACAACCACAAATGATCATTGATCTCAACTTCCTTGTATGCATTAGAATCTTAAGAGCATTGTGATAATTGTCAGACTTTGATTATAGATACATTGTGTGAACTTTCTCACAGCGCATGCTAAAATGAATGTCTGTATGCACAGCACCGATCAACGCAGTTAAATATGGTAGAAAGCTGAATAATTGATGCCATTATGCATATACTCTTGTTACAGGAGTGTTCAAAAAACCATCGATGGATGACATTGAGATTCAAAGAACAGGGACGACAATCCCTGTGAGCGTTATTCTAGACAACATCAGAGATCCCGGCAACATGGGAACACTGATACGAAGTGCTGCAGCGGCTGGCTGCAGCCGACTGCTGCTTTCAAAAGGTATGCAATACAGTCAATGCAATGCATGCCCAAACACTGAGGTTTCTACAAACAGCACAAAGCTGCCAAAATGCGAGAACTACAGTGGCCAGAGGTCCAATAGCACTCCTTTCTAAATCATTCTGGCTCTTAGTAATGCCAGCCCTTTTTCCATTTTCAGTTCTAAGAATGATCGTTTTTATGAGCGATTCCTGAAGCGGTCCCTTCAGTTACGAACTTCATATTTTGTTTTTGGTGCTCTTGCTTGATGTGCTACTCGAAGATGCTCTTTTTATGAAGCAAAAAATTTACTTGCACTTGGCACTTAATTACTTAAGAGACATGAAGGTTAGAAGCTTTGCCTGCCTTTTAGTTATATTGGAACTAAGGTGAACTGTCTGTTTTTGCAGTAATTTATTGTAAAAACTGACAGAAGCATCTAGGTTTCAGGACAGTAATGTCAGCTCCCCTTACATACTGTTTAGTGAAACTTTTACTCGGGTGTTGTACCGCATTCCCCGAGCAGTGCAGTATAACCGCTTACTTTGAAAAGTGATTGTCTACCAATGAAAAAAAGAGAAAACTCTACCTGTTATCATTCATTCAAGCCCTTCTAGTGACGTAAAGTCCTGCTAGTTCGTTGCCACTTGTCCTCTTTCTAAGTATTGGGAAGTCTGCACTGAAGCTGCATTTACCACTGTCAGGGATTGGGTTTTCAGTGTGGCATGTAACTGCTCAATTCTACCTTCTTTATTTTTTTTCTTTATTGGTGTTAAGTGCTTGCACACTCTGTACTGCAATTCTTCCAGGCTGTGTTGATCCATGGGATCTCAAAGTGTTGCGTGCTGGTGCTGGGTCACACTTCAGAATCCCAATTCACAGTGGAATTGCATGGGAGCACATGCCAAGCTATGTCAATCCCGACACAAACGTTTACCTTGCCGATCACCGGACTGATGAACAAAAGTTTAGGCCATCATCAATGGAGGAAGACGACCTAAATGAAGGTAAGCAAAGCCAGGCAGTTATGAATGTGCTCTACTCCTAAGTAAAATCCTGAGGCTGCATCGAGCTCAAAGAGGATCGTGAAGTATTTCGGTTACTCAGTATATAAAACTTTGCAGTGAATGAGGTTACCTGCAACCGCTGCCTTACTGGCAGAGCGGAGAGCTCTGCATGTCGGTAGGTCAAGACTGCTTTGCAGCGAAGCCACTACAGGTGGTGCTTAGAAGTAATTGGTGTACATCAAGCCAAGCGAAACTGTGAGCAAAGCAGGCATGATTGGTTTTTGCAGCACTTTCAGCAAAAAGGTGAGCGAAGCAAGCCTAGTGAGAACCGCCATCAGCCTTCGATTGATGGGATTTTCATAGGGATTCTTTTTTCTTAAAATAAGCAATACTTTGATATATTGAGGATCGACTTTGTATTGAGTTTAATGTCCCAAAACAATGTGGGCTCTGAGGCACGCCACAGTGGAAGGTTCCGGATTAATTTCGACCACCTAGTTTACTTAGCGAGATTCCAAACTTAAATTGTGTTCTTTCGTTCGAGTAAGATGCTAGACATTAATACGTTATTACATAAAATTTGCCCGTGCCCGGTAAATAATTTACAATTAAATCTCTCCTTGCATGTTTTTGCAGCGCTGTAGAAAATTCAGATGACCATATCACGCTTTTTATGCCTCGTGGGACTTGACCATTGAAACTAAAACATTTTGAAAGAGGAAAGGCAATCATTTACTGGAAGGAGGCAAAGTCCATATGGTGATAAATGTGTCCTACTGTCTGAGGCAACAAAACGTGTTACACAGCCAAACATTTTGCATCCACACTCCTTCAAGAGCAAGTGTCAGGAGCATTTGCTTCCTTATGCAAGGTCAAGTGCAGCCCACAGTCCAACCTTTCCACCCTCTTTTCAGTCCGCAAGTAATATAGTTGTCATGCACAATCTGATCAGTTCAAGTTCACCTTATGACGACAATTTAAGAACATGCTTCCTGGTTCTTCAGCATTGTTGGTTTTGTAACATCAGCCCACACTGGTTAGCTGGCATTCAATGATATCATGCACACAGTCACTGCAATGTGGCACGCGATTTGTTTTTGTGTACTGACAGTATAGTGACATCACCCGAGTCCTACCAGAGGAGGCAACAACAAATAAACAATATTATATTCACCACTGCAAACAGCAATCACTAAATCTTGCTTTGAAGATCAGTAACGGCACTGCAAGCTTATGGCTATTGGTGAAGTAGAAATGTGCCCATTTTGTGCCCTCTTGCTAAAGAACATAAGGTCTGAAAATGAAACCCACTAGCTAAGGGTGTGTTAATAGTAGTAGTGTTGTTTTTTTTTTGAGGGGGGGGGGGGGGGGGGGGGGGGGAGGTCGAAGTGAGTAGTAAATTTGCCTTAGTAATATAATTCTGAAAATTATTTCTAACAACTTTTTAAACCAAGAAGGGCCGAACACTCTAGTTCGCTGTTTTCAAAACTATTTGCTTTTGATTATGCATTGCACCATTATAAGCAAAAGGGAAGAAGGAAGAAAGGGAGTTAATGATTACTTACTTATGTTCACGCACTGCATCTCATATGAGGCTATTGCAGTAGTGAAGATTACAATAAAAATACAGGAGCATAACAAAAAAAAAAAAAAAAAATAGCGGCAACAAAGATATAATGTAGACACAAATTTGTTGAATGAGACCGGAACTTGCTAGTGAGTTTCAGTATTCAATTGTTTGAGGGGAAAACCATGTTTGAAGGCATTTGTACATGCATAAATTTGTGTAGTGTTAAGCACGTGATGTCTCCTTATGGTTGAAAATTTAGCGAAGGTGATATACTAGTAACTGGAGAGAAGACAGAATGAATGAACAATGTTATAAAGAAATTTTAACAAGTTCACGCGCTGGTGTTCAACTAGTGGGTACTAGGTTAAGTGAAGGTATGACGAATGGTGGAGGGAACTGGTTGTGCTTGCTGTTACCTGTTTTGGCAAGAAGCAAGGTAGGTAAAAACTAAAAATAGGCAAGAAAGACAACCACTCTGAACTTTCGTCAGTACTGCTGATGCAATCGCTTTCATTGTAGGCTTGAAACTGAGATGGTCGGTCACTGAGTGATTAGTTGCCCACATTTGTCAGTTCACCTGTTCTTTCCCGCGCCTGATGGTATTTTGAACTTTTTGAACATATATGGGTGCTCAAGTGCATCACTAATGCCATCGTCATACTTGGTGGCTTTTTTTTAGCGCTTTGCAGCTCATCTTAAAGACCATAGTAAAAGCTCAGTTGGAACTTGGAACAGACCACGAAAAATGTTTAAATAATCCAAAAGTTTGAATTATGCAATGATCCCATAAAAACTGCCAAAAATTCTTACATCATGATAAATTTGTTTGCTAAAAGACTGCGAAATTGTTGTGAGAGAGACAAAAACGAAAACAGAAGAAAACGCCAGTGACACATTAACCAGCATGTGGAATGGTGCACAGCTGGGTTAGCTTGCTGGCCTAGTTGCCATCGCTGCAGACTTCCATTAAGCTCGTAAAAGTAAAATGCAAATTATGCGTTAAAATCGATTAAGGCAGCCTTCGGAAAAGGAAAGAATAAAGCTATGCCACGCTTTTCATAAAGCAGTAGTGGCAGGGTATGCATCGCTTTTGTTTGTTTTTCCCTTTCCAGTAATGTGTGTAAATTCTGTACTGTTCTTCAGACTTTCGCATAAAACTATCAAAGAGAAACAGCTTTCTGTCAGTCCATTGCATTGCATTTGTCTTGTGGACGGAAGAGCCTGGCTAATGTTTACTTTCGTTTTGAAACTTGGCAGAAGTGTCAGACTCTGAAGAGGAGGGAGAGAAGAATGATGAAGTCAGATACAGGACCATAACAGCTGATGGACAGCGTCTGAAAGTGGACGAATCATATCGTGACGTGGATGAGCTGGAGGAGTGCGGGGAGATTCCTCTGCCGCATCATGACTACACAGCTGTGGAGTATTCTAAAGTGCCAACCGTGCTCGTCGTAGGTGGAGAAACACACGGACTCAGTCTCCAGGCTCGCAAGCTCGCCAT
The DNA here is from genome assembly GCA_023969395.1 of Amblyomma maculatum. Classification (NCBI taxonomy): domain Eukaryota; kingdom Metazoa; phylum Arthropoda; class Arachnida; order Ixodida; family Ixodidae; genus Amblyomma; species Amblyomma maculatum. The sequence continues at coordinate 88,373 of JAJIZL010019919.1, read as the reverse complement.
AGACTGTGTCGGTGCAAGGGTGCATGTGCCTGCCAACAACGGCATTGAGAGCCTGAACACTGCTATCGCAGCATCCATCATTCTGTACGAAATGCGAAGGCAAATGCTCTCATCTTCCTTCAGCTTTAGGCATACCAAGGAAGCAGAGCCAACGAATAGTCAAACTGCATGTGGACAATAGCTGTGAATAACAGATATGTTACTCGCAAAAAGACAATGTCCTCGGCTGTTTACAGACTAACACTAGGTGCAGTTTCAGCAGTTACCAATTGGCATGATGTGCTTTAAGTGGACTTGTTGAAAGCTTTGCTGCTGTTTCAAGTCAATGGCCGTTGAGAAAGCTAACAAAATACACAAAAGGGGCATTCGTCTCTCATACTTTTGTGTTACTCGTGACTTCAGATTTGCACCATAGTGTGCGTAGTGCATGTTTAAATTCTGCCACTAGGTTCTGGCCGTTAGTAAGGGAATGCTGAAAATGCACTTGCCCATGTATATGTTGCCTGCATTGACAAACATCGTAGAATTTTGCTATGTACTGTGTAAGGATTATAGTTCCTGTGATAAATGCCTTTGTTTTGCTATTGGTCATATTTGTGCGATTTTTTTATGGCTTCAGCGTCAACGTGCCACAGCATCGGTGTGATGTATGCAATTAAACATTTTCTATCACGTGCATAACATGTAAGACTTCCGTCAAGGCAGAAGTCTAGTTTGCCTGTAGGCAGGTGTAGAAATGAGGCTACCTGTTGATGGCGGTATTGGCAGGCAGGAATCAGTCACAGAGTGGTGCCACTATGCACGACAAGCATCAGCTCGATAGCTTGCACAAAAAGCAAAGGAGGCATTGTAAGATATTGTATGAAAGGAGGAGGTGCCATTGTAAGATATTGTCACGTAGCCGTTTAGGCCCGTAACCAGAAGGTTGGTTTTAATAGGGGGGGTTGACCTAGAAGGCACAGAAGAGTAGGTCCAGAGAGAGCACTGAGAGACAGCAGCCGACTTCAGCTTCTTCTCGAACGCCACGAGACCACTTCTTCCAGTCCGCGCACGAGACTCGATGAGCTGCCGCCTAGCGGCTGCTGTTGCACACGCTACAATATTTTATGATGAGCCACCTAGCGAAATTACAGCGAAAGCAAAACAGCTGTCATAATTGCACTTTGTCGATATAACAAATAGAAGTTATTCGGAGAATCTGGAAAGGTGTAGTACCGATTTTGATGTTTTCATGCAAATGCGGTGGTGTACCTGAGGTCTACCAGAACTTAGGCAATTGAATATCACGGAGACTAGAGGATTGCTGAAGGTCAAATTAGTTTAAATATGGGAACAAAATACGCACTTAGTTCGGAAACATTTTGCACCACATTGATAGTCGAGACGCCAATAATTATTTCAGAAAAGAGAATATGGACTATTGTTAATTGCTGTTTCTGTAATTGTTAGCTTTCAGATTACTCATTATAGCAGAGTCGAGTCGTGTAAAGAAGCCACCTCAATGGCAGAAAACATGCACATATCCAGTGTTCCCCACTCATACAAGCAAGCCCTAGCCGGCCAAGTGGGCAGTGTTTGGCTCGCAGGTTCAAACCCCACCTAGAATACTTTTAATCATTTATTAAGAAACAAATTATACTATAAACCTGTCATTTGAGAATGCATGGCAACCTTTGATTCGAATTATGATCACCTCCACTGCATTCGGGACGTCATATTTAATATGCAAGCGTTGTACATGTTCGAAATTCACGAGGTCGTGGCTGCAGCATCACAACCCTGTCACATACCCGATCAGGATTTTTCACTCGCACATCTGGCAGTCCAAAGCTTGGGAGGACTGAGGTCAACGCCAATCCGTTTTCACGAGATGATCCTCCAACAGTGCAGAACGAGTCACGCTAAAGCTGGAAAATTTCAACATGCACCTTTCCATAGGGAGAGAGGGTGATATTAAAACGCCCCGTCTGCTGCAGAAAAACACCGCGGTTCCGATGCGGCTTCCACAGTGCCAGTGCAAAGCGCAAGATGCAATTATGCATGACTGCAGTGCTCCTGAACATAGCCACTACACGTTTACCCCTCACTCCTTTCCACAACGAAGATTTCATTGTCAGCCGCATTCCCCTTTTCTTCACCTGCCAAAGGTAGCAGGTGGCAAGTCTACAGTGTGCACTAAACTTGACCCGCAGAATCGTGACAGGAGAGCTTGATTAAAAAAAAAACAAAAACCTTACAGTGGTTCTTATGCTGTCGTACTAACCTTGGTCAAAAGGAGGTCCCATATGCAGACATACGTGGAGACTCCCTCAATCCCTGTGGCTTTTTACCGCGAGCGAGATGGTCCTCACATTATACTGCTCATTTCCATTTCGCGAGCAATCTTGTCAAATCTGCCAGCAGTACCTTATGCCTCTCCCCATTGATCACCGTTCACTAGTATCACTTAGCCTCTTAGTCGTGAGCATTAAGCTACAATTTCGAAGACAGTTTGGACGGTACACCATCTCCTGTTACATGGTGTTCCTTGGTGCACGTTCAAGTGTGGGATTGCAGATGGCAGGAACGCTGCTAGACAATAACACACCTCACGGAATATGACAGATCTCGTGCACGAGATTTCATTCCATGAGCCTTAAAAAATTTCGCATGAAAAAAAAAAAAAAAAAAAAAAAAAAAAAAAAAAAAAAAAAAAAAAAAGACATACAAAGAACTTTTTATTCAATGTGATGACATTTTAACAGTGAAACATATTCTGAAACATTATTGCAAGGCACTAGACCCCTGCCAAAAAACATCGACTCGAAGTGGGTTACAGAAATGCAAACTTTGTACTATAACGAAATAAATTGCATTCCAGAAATAATTTGAATAACTGCAAACAGCAACGCTTCTCCTTTAGAGAAGCAACAATATGTAAAAAATAAAAAAAGATTACAAACCAATCTTTTGGCCTGCAGCATGATAATGGAAAACATTAAAGAGCAGCACATCCCAACAATGTTACAGGTGGCTCAGTCACCAGCATGTGAGGTACCCTTTGCAGCTGGATAGAACACAGCCACCAAACCAAGCATCTCGTTACGCCTGGCATTGATGGGAGGATACTGCTTCAGTGTTCCTACGCCACTCGTACAAGGCGTGAAATGTAGACAACGAAAGGAGGAAGGGGGGATGGAAATCAAAATACAAAACAGAGAAGGAACTCGAAAGTACAAAGCAGAAAGGACGTCAAGGATTAGGAGGCGCAGCTGCTACAAGAACGCAAATGAAACTGGCAGTGCTTGTGGGTCTCGATGGGCGCACATTACAAATAGAAGAGAGTGGTGGACAATCTCTTGTGTGGCTCAGCGTGAAGACTCTGGCCTGCCAGAAATGCCAGCTTGTGGGCATACTGGCATGGAGCAGGAACACGGATGGTACCCTGTGGGAGAGGAATGCCACAATGCCCCGCTGTTAACTCCATTTCTCTCGACGACATGGTTATGACATTCCCTCAACGCAGCTTATCTTGCATCATCTGGCCACACTAGTGGGTACAGAAGCCCTGAACCACCGTCAAAAGATTGTCAATGCTGCTACCGATCCCCCCTAAACATGCAAGCTCTGCAAAATGTTGACTAGAGTACAGGATTAGCTCAGCTATTTTAAGGAGCTACATATCACTTAAGCTGTTAGCCGCACTAGAAAAGATAGGGGCAACCCAAGCCAATCAGGGTGGCGTACACCACACCATCATGCTTGCACTCTGTGTTGCCATCAGCGATAGGAGCACAATCATGTAGTGGTTGGTCCAGATCACTCTTGCCTTTAAAACTGATTGCTGGGCCTATTTGTGAGTGTCGTTTTGCACTATTAGCCTTTCCTTTATGTCACTCTTGCCTTTCGCAGTGCTGCAAACAGCATGTGAAGCGGAGTAGAAGGTTGAGTGGAGACAGATGCTACAGTACATTTTTTTTCTGGATAATTTCGTGAGAACCTTTCCATGCCTGCTCAATTTTGTTGCAGTGGGATTAACTCCACATAAAAGTTGAAACAAGCATTGATGAATTTGTTTAAAGCTGAGTTACAAAAGATTTGCCACTTGTAGAGACACCTACCTTCCCCTTAAAAAAAGCGCAAGCAAAAATCATGAAATGCGAAAGCCAAGCGCATCACATACTGAAAGATCGAAAGAAAAATTTGAAAGTTCAATGCTGCTGAATCGAACATAGAACATTAGCTGCGGGCGACTGAGCGTTCTTCCCCAGCCTACATATAACGCCCCGCTTTAACCAAGCCGTATGAACATGCCTATAGGGGTAACGTGAATGCCAAGGTCCTGGCAGGCTGATTCTGACAACCGTCCCATGTGAAACTAGTGACCCACGTTGGCAGCTCCTGCCAGCCTACATATAAAGCAGGGTCCTGGCAGGCTGTGCCATGTGAACTGAGAGACCCAAGTTGGCAGCTCCTGCCAGCACACAGAGACGAGCGGTTAGACCTGGCGCAGTTGCTTTCGGGAAAAAAAAAGAATCATACTTACCGGCCAATTGAAATACAAGTGAGTGAGCTTGTAGGAGAGTCTCTGCATGTGCTCTGGCTTGAGCGTGGTGGTGTCGTGGATGACATTAAAGTGAGTAGGAGCCACTGTGCCCTGACGCACACTCTGCGAGACAAGGTAGAAGTCGTACCTGCATAGAACAAAACACAATTGGAAAAAATCTGAACACTGGCATTCTTCTCACACATTCTTCTCAAGTTGGGACAATAATGACCAGACTACGTGGAAGCTCACCACAGGCAGGCACTCAGCGCGTGCTGCTGTGAACAATGATGAAGACCGGGAAAGAGAGAGGAAGGAGAGATAAATCTCGGCAAAAGAATGGGCACAGCCTTATGCTTCCCTTTATTATGTTTTTCCCCTCTTCCGCATACCACGGCTGCTTTGGCTGCATCCGCTCTGTACCAGCCTTTGCCAAACCAGTTCCCTCTCATTCCTTCACGCACATGGCTTGCAAACGTCACGCGCTAGTGCGCCAAACGATCACCTAAGACGCATGCGCCTTTGGGGAAAAGGCGCGGCGTTGCCTTAGAGCAGCAGTCGCTGAACTGTTCTGTCTCATTCCTTCCGTGCGTGGCTTGAAAACGTCATGCGGCAAACGGCTGAGCGTGATGCTATCGTCTTCGGGGAAAACGCACCTTACAGTGCATGGTGCGGAGTTCGATATACGACGCAGCATTCCTATACTTTTACATGGGATTTTCAAGGGGATATTTTGCAAGTTCAATATAACCGAAATTCGAATTATTCGGGTTCGACTGTAGCATACCAGGATGACGTGCTGTTAGAGGAAAATGAATGTCATTGTGTATGGGAACTGTGGCTATGGTTGGTTCGTGGGGTTTAACGCCCCAAAGCCCACAAACCAACCATAGCCAGAGTTCCCATACACGATGACATTCTTAGTTTTCCTCTAACGGTACGTCATCCATCAATGTAATTAAATAAAATGCAATGAGAAGGATCATTAAAGCTGTAAAAAATTCACTAATTGTGCATTAAAATCAGGTGAGAAAACCACATCAGTGAGCAAAGTTTTGCGAGAAAAAAATCTTTTAAACACCCTTGCCCCACTTAAATGCAGGAAAAAATACATGAATTTCAATAGGACCAGGAAACCAATAAAAACATGTAGCATCACGAGCTTTGTTATAACAAGGGTTGGTTGCACGATACCCAAACCCAATATTTAGCAGGAGAAAGCCCAGCGCAAAGGTTTCTACAATCATACAAATTCCACAACATACCGTTCTGGCCGGGTAACCATGTTGTCAATCACTGTTCCTGGAGGCGGGTTCTGGTAGCCACCCCTGTTGTCAATGCTAAAGAAACGGGCCGCTATCCTCTTGGTCACCACAACAAATGCGAGCTGAGGTCTGGGGGAAAGAAAGCAACCAACAGCGCATGTTTAAACTGTCACATCCACACTGAAGATGAAAAACGGCTTTATAGCAAAGCATGCAAATTATGAGAAATTAAGATCATCCAGTGGCACTGGCACATAACCCCAAATGTTCACAAGGATTGCAAAACACGCAACAATCGCCAACAAATAAAACTGAACAGGGCCACAGTGGACAATGTGCAAAGAAGCTAAAACTTACTCTCTCCCTGGAAACATCTCGGTCAGCAGGCTTTGGATTTGTCCAACCTCCCACTCCTGCACCTGAAGCAGCTGGCCATCTGACACACCATCACGGAAGAAGAGGATGCGCTCTGGAACTGCATTGTTCTCTTCCTGGTACTGTTTCATCGACACTGCCAAAAAAAAAAAAAAAAAAAATGCAAACAGCATCAGTAAGGCACCAAATGAAAGAACATCTGAACATTTTGTAGCGAGAGCTACACTGGCCTCAGTTTCACCGTTTCGCTACCTCCCAACAGGTGCAGTTCTGCACATGTCCGAGAAGCCGAGTGACACAATAGCGCGTGCATTGCCGCCACTCCAACCGTTTTGCCAGCTGTTGTGCGCATGTGTGAGGAGCCGAGTGACGTCGCTACGCACGCCGCCGCCTCACCAGCTGTGCACATGCGCAAAAAGGCTGCGTCGCCATATAAATGAAGGGTGATATAGCCGCAGGATATAGCCGCTTGCCATTGAGTGTCGGGCTAATTGATCGGTTTGGAGAGATTTCTCATGTGATCGTTGCATAATATGGCCTCAGGCCACTGCAGTATGCGCGCTTGTAAATAATTGGTTTGCTCGGTAAAAAGAGGGAGATTGTGCACTAGCTGTTCTGCAGCACCACAGTTTGTACGAGAGAGGCACTTTCAGCAATCAGGCAGTGTCCAACAGGTCCTGAACATCCTAAACATACACATAAAACGAAACAGCAAGCATGAAATGCGATTAGAGGTGTGCCAGGTGTGCTGAGAAGCAAGCCACTTGTTAGCAGAGATCACAGGTAAAGCCAGTGATGCTTAACATCTACTATGCATCGGCTGTGCGCCGCTGCCCCTTAAGCAAAATGACACATGACGACCAACACACCGCCAACAATAAAAACAGTTGTTATGTAAGTAGAGGACACTAATTTGAAGATTTGGAGCAGCAATCGCACAATCGAAAAGTTCAGTGCTTGAAGAGAAAGAAAGAAAGAAAGAAAAAAAAAAAGTCCAGCCACAGCTAGCACAAGGAGGTTATACAGTTTTATATAACCTCCTTGAGCTAGAACCGTTTTATGCCTGCAAGATGGCACATTTGCAAGGTCTCTAAAAACAAAGGGGTCATGATAGCTAACATTTGAGCATGAACTATTATAATTCCTCAAAATTTGAGCTCATTCGGAGCAGTAGATACATTTCAAAATTAATTTTCTTTTATCATTTCAAAAGCAGCTTCATGGTCTGGCAGCCACTCGCCGCTGACGTCATAACGTCATCCCGAAGTCTGCTATTCTCGCATGCACACCGTGGACGGCGGTTGCAGTTTCTTTTCTTTCTCTTTTTAAGCAAGATGTTTATTTTTATATTCTCTTTTTTCTTTAAGAAGCCTGCACTATAATAACATGCAACCTGATCGTCGGAAAAGTGGACTTGTTTTGGGCTTTCGTCTAGAGATTGTCGAGGAGGCCAAAATCAATGGGCTCATGCTGTATTAATTAGGCATACATCGAAAGCATGTTATTCATATGTTATGAGTTTGCTTGTTTCAGCAACAAGCGTTCCTGCATATAAAAAAACGACATGTCCAATGCTTCCTCAAGCAGTGTTTTCCGCGAAAGGGGGAGGGATTAGTGTTGTGTTGCTGAGCTATTGCCTGACGCTCTTTCGGTCCAAAAACGAAGAGGAATACCCAAACAAGGATACGTTGACATGAGGGCACTCCTTGCGACATTAGAACAGCAGACAAAACTATTTAACGAATCAGTACCTCTTGAGATGCTTTTATATGTGAGTGTTAGTCAAACTTAATTATTTTCAGCTGGTAAAGCCTTTTTTTGCAAAGCTATGTTCAGGCTGAGGCCACGGCCAGTGCACGAAAGCATGTGCAGCCGCTTCAGTCCCATTATCGCAAAACCCAATGCAATTTGAATGCGCTTCACAGCCCGCATCGAACAAGACCCTTCCAGCCACCGCTGTCTCAGTCTCGCCTCCATCACAGCCGCGCAACTGCGACTGTCTCTCGAGCCTAACCTTGCATTTTTCTAGTGCTTGAGGAGAAAATTAAGCGTGAATGCACCATTTAGTATTTAATGCGCCGATTTGCAGATTACGACTGTGCCCCCAACGTGTTTGTTTACACAGCTTTTGTAATGACTGGATGTATACTGCTCGTCCGCACGGCATAAATTCAAGCTGAGCTAACAATATCAAAACTGTATACTTCTTTTCAAGCCGGTTGCACCTTTATTTGTTTACGAACTACAATTGCGCTGCAAGGTAAGCGCCCTGCGCCAGGTACCCACAAGCGGCGCCGACAGCAGCTGCGCTCACCAGACAGGGTCACATCGACGCTTCCTGCTCAATGTGCATACACTTTGTGGTGTAAGCAGTAGCCGAATTAGGGTCACTATTGCCAGAACTACACGCGATAGCCACATGCAAGTGCTAAAGCTTGTGCATGCGCGTCCGTAATCACCGAAATTGCAGACCCAAACACCGCATACTCGCGCTAGGCCTACTAGTGGCGTAGCAGGCCGGCGGAATTTGTGCAGATTGATATTTCTGGAAAAAGTAATTGCTGATGAGAAGTGGCAACACAAAGTGTAGCTACTTGTTTTCCTTTTTCTAACAAGGTTAAGGTATACAGAAAAAAGAGCACATCCTGCTTAGGCCATTAACTCATCGGGCGTCCAGTTCTCGCTCAGCCTCCGATCTGACCAAAGCAGATGGGTGTCAGTCCGCTGATGAGTTCCACTGGCTTCGCGGGGCAGAAAACCTCACACTACGGCAATAGGCGATCGCTGGTCGTGTTGGCTCATCGCCGGTGTTGATTCGACAGGTCAGTGAGTTGATAGCTAAAGAAACTAACCGCGCAAGCCACTGACTGTGACCATGCCTGAAGTATGCCGAAGAAAACAAACCATACCTAATATAGTTTTTGTGCAGTAATATGTCCATCAAGCACATCTGCATAAGGGACAATCGCTGTGCTAATCGTTCACGAATGAAAGAGACAGGTCCTTTGATATTGCAGCCAGCCTGCATTGCGAACGACGCTCCGGCGTCTGTTTTCTTGCGACGTCATTCCAAAATGGTGGCCGCTCTCTGTGGGAGGAGTTTCCCCAATTCCGGTTTCTATAGAGTTTCTTATTATTTGCAAAAGTATATAGCAGCAATGCATCGAACAACCCTGTCATCGCCTCTTTAATAATGGAATCATATGACACCCAGAATAAAAAAAAAAAAGAAAAGACTTCTGTCTGCATTTATTTTGAATGTCAACTTCAAATTTTTAAGTCTACTCAATCTCAATTTCTACACAAGTGCTTTGTTTCATGCTTGGCACAGCTTAAAGTTAAAAGAAAAAAAAATGGCCCAACGATCAATGCTTCGTTTAAAAAGAAAAGCTCGCACTTGACCATGAAGTGCGCAGCAGAGTACCGTTCAGATTTGAAAAATGAACAGGGGCTTCCGTGGCAAGAACAACACTTACATGCCAGGTGAGTCTTCAGTGCACTGCCGAGCTCCTGGTGAGTCTGGTGGAAGCTCACACGTGAGTACCATCGAGTCAGGGTCTTGTTCAAACTGGCCACAAAGCCACCAGCTGACAGTCCCTTCTGGCGGCAATCGTGGTAGGTGTCGTAGCCGATACACATGACGTTTTGAAGCTGAAAAATTACGAGACTCATCCACGACTGGTCCGAATGCACAGTACGGCAAAATCCAGTTAATTCAGCCTTTAAGGGGGGACATGGGTCTTGAGCAAAATTTTCTTAATATTTGTCCTGTCAGTATGAAATTTGCAGGGTTTATGTAAATTCTTGTGCTGGTTTCAAATATGTTGTTAGTTTTCTTCTACATAAATTTGCTGAGTAGTTACAGCAACTTTGCTGTTCCAGACTTGCGGGAGGCTTGTAAAAATATCTACTGAAGGGAAATTGCTAAAGTGCACATGGATCTGTTCCTGAATGTCTAAGGAACACAATAAAACAAGTTTTGTGCTCCTGCCTTACTACAAGCCAAAGTTATGGAAGTTTTAAGTTTCAGCTTCACAAGTGCAACCACCCCCTTTCTACATCTTCTTATGTTTAAAAATTTTTCATGCAGTTGATACCTTGTATAGTAGCTTTATTGTGTTCCTTTAACACTCACGAGCCAGTAAAAAGAAAAATCATTACAATCTAACGAGTAGGAGAGCCACAATGCCACCCGCAAAATAGAAGGGTAGGCAAAATTTTCATTTTGAGAAAAATGGAAAAAACGAATTGCAATGTCAAACACTAATTTAATCAAACAAAAACTGTAGAAATGCAGGCCACTGTGGCCTAGAAGGCTCCTGGACAGTAATCTGCATTGGGTTTGCCCTTCTGCTTTCGTTTTGCTGCAGTCTGAAAAGCTGCAGAGGAAGCACACTTCCTCTCTGCTCTCAGACATTCACTGGTGCAATGCACACGTTTACAATTTAAAATGGCTATAAACCTCCAGGAATGTAGTCTCTTTGCTTTCCAACGTCCAAGTGTCGCCTCTTTCATTTTGATTTGCAGTTGCAGCACATTCAGTTGTCACTTTTTTTTTTTTTTTTTTTTTTACGTACGTCGTTTTGCTACGTCCTCGCACCAAGACCGCGGTGAGGAACGTTTATTGCGGAAAAGAAATGTAATTTGGAGCTGTTTGCTGGAAGCAAGTGAATTCCCTAAGGACTATGAACGAGGTCCGATCGGCGCAAACGCGCAGCGAGCTCTACGAAGACGTGTCCCGCAGTTTACGCATTGGAGAATAAGTTTGACGGCGATTCCTTATCCCCGTTCACTTTTTTTAAATGCCAATATCGCCGCCGTATGTTTTACGCTTCGCCAATCTCGGCAAACTGTTTAGATCTGACGATCGTGAACTCCGCATCACCAAGCGGACTGTCCGCCGCGCTGCCGTCATCGTTACGAACACAATCCGTCTACCGCTTCGTTGCTGGAGTTGGCGCGAGTTCAAGCTTTTCCTGTTTTGAGCTTATCTTTCTGCTCATCTGCGGCCTGCGTTATCACTGTCGCGGCGGGTGCGACCGCTGGCAGTAGCAGTCCCCCGTGCTGGGGAACACGCTAGGCCTACTTCAGGCTCGTACACACGATCGTTCGGCGCACGATTTCCGTCGGCCTGAGCGCGCAGAGCCGGGGCAGGGCATCACTTGAGATGATTATTCAACTATTTTTTTCACTTTTTTTCACAAATTCTTGCCATGAACGCACCTCGCGGTTCGGAACCAAGCGCGGCCGGCGTCACATCTCCGCCGTCTCCCCGCGGCTCGGGCGCGCCGAGCAGACGCCGTCAGCCAGCTCCACCAATGCGGAGACGCCTTATCGTCACGTGCACCCCGAAAGCAAATGGGATTGCAAATTCCACGTTTTCTTTTTTGCTATTTTTTATGCGACCAATGGGCGAATGTAAACAGCAGAGGCGGCAATTTGAAGACGAAAGGCGGCTCTTTCGAATGAGACCAAGATGGCTACGGTGCCGCGCACGAAATGGGAGCTACGCCTCGCGGAAAATGGTTGTTTCGGGGGTCGTTTTCGGCCCAAATTTGGGCGACATCGATTATATAAATTGGCATTGTGACTAAAATACCGACCCTAGAGATAAAAAACTTAGCAGATAGGTAGATAAAGAGCTACTGATTTCGTAAATCACATTTTCTAAAAAGTGATTTTTTCGCGATTTTTTGGTCCGCAAGACCCGTGTCCCCCCTTAAGGAACGAGGAGAAACGTTTGAAGTATTTAATGGCTTCAAAAAACTGCCGAGAACCATTTAAGTCATTTAAAAAAATTTCTGAAACCTATCAAGTTACGCTCCCAACATAGCATATTCTGCACATCTAACTACATGCTAAAAATTAATAATGCTTTTCATGTTTCTGAGATGCTGACGTATGTTACGTGAAGATTATCATTGTAGTGGTATTCGGAAATCGGCAATAAATTCTTGGAAAGTAGTCACCCTTGCATTGTAAGCTGCACTTTTTTTTTTTTTTTTTTTTTTTTTGCAATATTGAATCCCGTAGTCCACTACGAGAAAAAGGGGGACACTTGTCTTAGAGCTATTTTCCCCATTTTAAAGCCAATCCTGATGAAACTGCATGAATTTGTTGGATTTCAAATATGCAGCATTTTTTCCTCCAAGCCAGCTAGGCGCATATATAAGTAATATTAATTAGTCACCAATTAGTACCTTCATGAGAAAAAACTGGCATGCTAATAATTCATTTTTAATGCACAGCAGTATAGTAGAAGGATGAAAGAGTGCAATGATCAAAGCAGTTTTTCCACTTTACCCTAAAAATATATATATATATCGCCGGGTGGACTAAATTTGCGAAATGAAAAAACTAGGTATAATTAATTCAAAGATAGCAATACATATTTAGGTATCCTGTAGGGTAACACGCACCAGGCATGTAGTCTGACTGCTTGTTCTCTCCTGAATGACACTTTTTCACCCGAGGCACGCTTGTGTACAGACTCTGCTCTTTGACGTCAGTTCTTATCAGCCATCCTTCAGACGTTATGGAGGCCTGGGTTCATACTGAGCTCACTCAGTATTTAGTGTTGCCCATTCCCAGCACAGCTTCCCTATTCCCCATAGTTTGCATAGCTCGTGCAGAAAAATGTTCACAGCAAACGGATTTATCTTTTGACTGCCTCACATGCGCAATTAACTTCCTGACGAAATGTCTCCGCAGTTAATGCACAACAAGGAATATTTCACCGCTAGACTGCACTCGTGATTGCCTCTTGAAACCTGTGCATTCCCACCACACACTTTGCACTTCGTGACAGCCCAAAATGGCCAAGATTGGTACGGTAGAAAGGAATTCCTGCGCAATTAAAAATGTGCCAGTTTTTTTCGGCTACTGCGGCGCAAATTCTGACCACGCGGCAATCTAAACTAAATATTATGCTGAAACTACCGACTTTAGGACGAAATCAATTGCTGAACTTGAAGATTATTAGCAAGATTATTACCCCCTCAAGGACAACTACCCTGCCTGGCATTCTTTGTCAGCAAGGATGAAGACATTCAAAAAGATCAGAAACAAAGCTGCTGAACAGCAGCCAGGGCATACCGGGATCTCAACAGCCCAAGCTTCTCCACCCAACTTGCAGTTCATCTGGATGGCCACCTTTGTTGCCACAGACTTCAGGTTCTTCTTGTTGCTGATGGTCCTGCCCAGCATCACCTGGGTGTGCAGTCCCATGTCAACGCAGGCAACCTTCTTGAGTCCATCGTAACGGTCCCTGCGGTTGTTGGGGAACACCGCCATGAGCATCTCAGTCTCCCGAGGGACATTCTTGAGGCCGTTTATGTAGCTGCCCACACGGTCATCATCCAGAGCAATCACCTGTGGCTGCTGCAGGGTCACTCCCATTGGTGGGCCCACACACATGAGCTCACGCACAAACTCTTGCGCATTCTTCATGTCACGGCGGGTGCACACAACCACCCATGATCGGATCTGGATAGCCTTGAACATAGTTTTGTCTCGCATCTCGCGCGAGAAGTCTGCCGTCGACGAGTTCACGGGTGACCTGATGTTGTTTCCATGAATCACTCTCTCTGGCTGCACTTGACGACCAGAGATCTCAACCAGCTTTTCAGAAAACTTCAACCCCCATTGGTCCATCTCCTTTGTGACCTGTGGATTTCTGGTCATGTTCTTCATAAACTCCTGCAAGTTGACAACACGCTTTACGGGGTCCAGCTTCATTTCACTGGCCAAGTCCTTCATGATGGTGAAGTTGGAGCGGATGTCGTCAGTGAGCCCTTTTTCACCAGGCAGGAAAAGCACACACCAAGAATAATCATTCAAAACGGCAAGTCAGGAAAGTACCTCGATCAAATGAACCCATCTGCTCATTACAAGATCACACCATCAAGCTCTTCTAATAAACAAACAGTACTAAATAAAAGCAACTCTTATTGCTTTCAGAGATGAGATTCTAGCAGTGAACTGAATAATTAGCACTGACATTTTGCACGGTGTTTTTTAAATACTCTTGGCTATTTAGTTTTTCCATAAACCTTTCTTATTTGCAGGAAATTAGGCTACTGAATGGCAGAACCCATGCTAAATGCAACGCTTGAAGAAGCCAAGTTCGAACTGATTTTCAATACTCAGGGGCTATTTTATGTCTCTGCATACACAACAAGGATAATGTCGAAACAACTGCATATAAAATAAGACTGAATTCTATTGATGTTTCACTACCCACTGCGGCTGTCGTATGAGTTCATGGAGGATTAGAGAGCCACCAAAATATAACAGAACATGCTTAGGCTCGTAATTTTCACTACGCAAGAGACTATGTTCGCAGCAGCTGCTTCATCAAAAAATAAATAATGTTTGCTACACACATTTTTTATGCTACATGTCTATATTTAAGGGGGGAAGTGAGTCTTAAAATAAATTTGCTGCGCGCGACATTGAAATTCGTGATCCCGGGGGCACCCTTATGAGCCAGAACGGTCCCATTACTGACTCTGATAGCTAATACCTCAATAAATACGCATCAGACGACACTAATATTTCACACAACGAAAACCTGGATGCAACGAAAAATCTCAGTCTTTCTTTAGTTTCACTAGAAGCAGGTTTGCCTGCACGCTGCAATTAGCAGGAGCCCCCTGGCTACTAGAAAGAATGATTTAAGGAAAACTATTGAACGAATTCGTACAGCACGCGCATTGCACATAGGAACACCCGCTTTCAGCTTGAAACTGTAACTAGACCGCTCACCTGTGAGGAAGCACAGCTCGGGAATGAGGTAGAGGTTGTCAGTGCGGCCCACCCGTATGTCCCTCTCTCTGGGACGGCACACGAGCAGTGGCTGGTTCATGTCCCGAATGTCCTTGTTGTAGTGCTGCACACAAGTGGTCAGACATGAAACTGAGAAGTGGTTGCACATATCGCCGCCAATGTGCACTACCAATCGAAAACCACAAAAAGCCTCCTAAAGCAGCCAACAAATGCGGTTCCAAAACAAGAGCACGAAAGAGAGGGCACAAAGCGTCATTAGTGAAGCCCATCGTCAAACAAAATTGGGTTTGGTTACCAGACTGACTGCACCACGCATTGGTTTAGAAATCAATGAATGCATTGAAATGTATTCTCCTTCAAGAATTACAACCAATTCTGTTTACCACTGCACACCAAACTCCTCACAGGTACTGGAACATAAACCAACAGAACTTACATCTTTGTAGTACTTCAGGTAGGTGATGGGGCCCTCCTTGGTGTCAAACGTCTGCTGTGGGTTCTTAGACCAGTCAATGTCGTCCACACGATACGTCTTGTTGTTGTACCTGCACAAACAATTATGCGAGCATTAGATTCCCCTTTGGAAGAGAGTCCACTAATCAATTACAATAAAGTGGCTAAAGAAAAGGTGGGGATTGAGTCTTGTGTGAATTGGAATGCCTAGGACAAGTTTCTGATTTGAAGGTAGGCGGTCGCCGAAAATTTTTTTAATAATGAAGTTCGGAGGCTGAAATTTGCATACCTTATAGACCGTTTTATCATGGGCGCTGCCATTTTGTGTATGTGGCGCCATCTAGCGGCCGAGTTGTGAACAACCGCCATGCTGGTATGTGGGGTCCCATCCGCGGAACAGGCGACAAGTAGCGGAAATCGGCATTTTGGAGCTTTCGCGTGCACATTTTTGCTTTCTGAAAGTACCTAGCTAAAAAAGAAAAAAAGTTTTCAGTAGCAGCGAAGCCATTCGGTCAGAAATGACAAAAAATTATGCTCCTGATCAGGTCGGCTGAAGGCTACAAGCCTGATTACAATTAGTGTGCAACTTTTATGTGGCACAGAGAGGCGGCGGCACACCACTGGCAGTGATGGCAGCTTTCGATCTACTTTTTATTCTTAAATGATTTCTAGAGACGGCTTACCGTAACAATTTGAGGAAAGAAAGAAAGCGAATGTAGCCGTTTCATGTCACGTTTAGGAGCAATGCTAATCGCGCTAGATTTGTTGGGTCAACCGATCCTTCATATACTCTTTACTGCTTGAATGGCTACTGCGGAAGTTCCCACACCTCCACTGGGGTTCTATTCTTAAGTATCCATTATCCATTTCGGATTCATTTACTCTACCGTGGCTACTTTTGTTGGGTGACAATCAGGCAGGGTGTTCAAGCGTCCACTACTAGGCAATCGGATTTCAGCATTGCCTACATGACTCGACCACCTGTTTGCCGGTATGCGCGGGGAGTGGCGATGACTTGTCAACAGCGGAAGCTGCTATCCTGCAATTTCTCTGACTGGGCGTTAGTTGCGTTTGTCTGGCGCTGCCGTCATGCTGACAATAAAATACAAGATAAAATGGACAAATGATACCTATGCAATAGGGACCTTAAATTATGTTCCATAATGACCTCATCGAAAGTTGCTTTTGTCAACAATTATATAGTCAATTTTTCGTCTCAAGGTTTGCTTACTGCAAGTAATCGCTGCTATTCCTATGATCATATTCCCATTTATTATCGGCAGCAAAATCTTAAGAGATGCGTGTTTAAAAACAATATTTCAGCGCTGTTTCACTAAATAAGTTGACAACCAATTTATTAGTATATTGTTGTCTTCAAGTGGGACAGGTTCTTTCATACTTGCATTAACCTCAGGTGACTGAATCGAAATAGTTCTTTACCTGGTGACATCTCGTAAATATTTGCCGCAAGGAATATCATCCGCTTGTTGCCCAAAGTCTGCCGCTGTTGCACGGGTATTCAGTTTTTCCGGTCCCTACTCTACAAACACAGTGTTTGGAACTCACACGAAAGGCTGCCAAAGCGAAACATTTTCGGTTGGGGCTTGAAATTCAGAAGCTGCTCGTCTTCGCCGAATTGAGTGAGTTGCAAGTGGAACAGTGTAGAGCAACACACGCGTGTACCACCGCTGTTAATCTTTTATCTTCTTTTAATCATCTCCTTTTGGTTTTTTTTTTTTAAATGCAAACAACTGAGTAAAAAAAAAAAAAAAAAAAGATTGCGTTAACCGCGGCAGCTCTTAGCAGCTAAACTGCGGCCGGCGGAAATGAAACGATCAGGGAAATGAAGGAAAGAAAGGGGCGAAAGAAGAAAGAACAGGGAGAGAAAGCACATCGCTCACATCAGCTAATCGGCTTATATACTTTGCGGCTATTCAAGACACTGTGTGCAAAAGACTGCAACGTGTGCCCTTTCTTTGTAGAATGCCCTGCCGCCCCCGCTGCTATCCTCGCGTCCCCACATACCAGACAGGAGGAGCCGCGCAGTGCGTTCCGGTTCGAGGCTATTTTCCTCCTCGCCGCGAAAACGGTCTATAGGAACTGAACTCCCTTTTTAAGAGTAGTTCATTACAAGCCACAGATCGTTAAATTCTATGTAAAATAACTTTGCAGCCTTCACTGCTGGCAGGATCTGTGCTTTCAGGGCATGCTGGGATGGATTCAATGCACAGGCGCAGCCAGTGGTGGTCTCGCTTTCGTGTCACATGATTTATGGGGGACACGACCTTTGAAAATCGAAAAATCGCAAAACAGATTTTCGGAAAGTTATATATTCCGGTAGTATGTCTTATAAACTACCCTTTCTGTAATTATCAATGCCCAACTCATCATAGAAATACTCTAAATTAATTATATAACAAGTGGTGGCAGCCGCGGAACAGCGAGCAAGCGCCAAAAATTCCCAAACTGTGTGCACGCCATTCCTCTCCCGCTGAACTAAGCGCCACCATCTTGGTCTTTTTTTGTTTGTTAATTCTTGCGCTTTCTTCTGCCAACCTTGACGGTGGCGCGGTCGAGGCGTGGCTTGCTTCCGATTGGGAGCCTCACGGCGGCTTTAGAGTTTCCCGTGCTCGAATTCAAAGCTGCGATTAGGCAAAATGCACGCTTCGCGAGAGCGCGGGGGATCGGGCGACTGCTATTGGCTGCTGTGCCCGCTGACGCGTTGAGTCTCCTCCGGCTACCTCCCTGCGTCGTCTGCTCCGGCTCTTTGCCGTCTTTGTACTCCGCGCATTCTGTTCGCCTTTCGTCATTTTTGCGATCGCCGGATTTGCGGTCTCTCATCGTGCCCTCTGAACAGTTTCGAGCAACGTGTTAAATGTTGCGTGGTCGCTCACGATGCCTCGAGATTCGTCACGAGTTCAATACACAGAACCGAATGCTGTCCTCATGGCAAAGCACGCCGACGACCACTGCATCGACGCCTGCAGCGTCCTAGCATCTGTTACAGTGAAACTTAGAAAACAAGGAAATAGTAAAAAGAAAAGGCCCTAGTCTTGCCCCGTGATACCTATCCAGAAATTACATCAATGAATTTCGCAATGCCAACACATTCCGCAAATTCTACAGGCCTGGACCCATGTGACCCATATTATATACTTCTATAACTTAATAACCAGCGTACACAAATTTTTCAGCGAGAAAATTTAGAAAAGGAGAATTGTCTTGTCAGGGGTAACTATCCAGGAATGACCGTAACGAACTTTGTAGTGCCAGCACGTTATGCAAATTCTCCAGGCCTGCCCCAAGGGACCTATGAAAACCACTCCTCTGATTTCAGAACCCATGAGCCCAGCTCCATGAAACTTGGCAGTTCTTCAAATGTTTGTATTATGAGCCCTACCCTAGCCCTAGCCACAATGGCGATCGGCGCTGCTCTTCTGAGTGGTGGAGGCTCGAAGATAGCCACAATTTGGTAGCACTTCAATTTTTTCGCTCACTGCAAGTCACTCAGACTTGTTTTTAACCGACTTCGCATTTAAATCTTGTTTTCATATTTTGCAAGCCGAAACTTGGGATTACAGGAGGACAGACTAAGGGGGACGCGAGCTTTGAAAGTCAGAAAATCGCGAAGTTGATTTTTAAAAAAGTACATATCGGCTGTATGTGTTATAAACTACTTTTCTATAATTATGAGTGCCTAATTCATCGTGCAACTGCTTCAAATTAAACATACAGCTGGGCGCGCCAACCCCCGAGCTGCAAGTGAACGACAAAAGTACCCAAACTTCGCGCGCGCGCCATTTCTCTGCCGCTGAACCGAGCGCCACCATTTTGGTTTTGTTTTCCTTGTCAATGCTTGCCCCTTTTCCATGTTGCTTTCGCCGGTGGCGTCCGCGACATAGCAGAAGTATGGCTCACTTGCGATTGGGGGCCTCAAAGGGATTGTTGAGCTTCCAAGTCTCAAATTCGGGCTGTGATTGGACGAAGCGCAGGCTCCACAAGAATGCGGGGGATCGCGCAACTGCTATTGGCTGCTGCTGCACGCGCTGACACAATGGTCTCTCAAAATAACAGCTTGAGGGGCAAGTTGGTGCTGCATAGTACCAAAAATATGGCTCAACAAACACATTGTGCCACATTTCTGGGTACAATGATCTCTCCCCGGCGCGTCGTCTGCTCCGGCTGCTTACTGGCCTACTGTGCTGGCGATTTTTTTTCTCGCCATTTTTGAGATCGCAGTCATTGTCAGTCGTTAGATTTGTGCCGTGTTTTGAACGGTTTTGTGCACCTTGTGGACCTTCGCACGGTCTGTCACAATGCACACTAAGAAGTTCAAAACAGTGTTCGGTGCACGGCGTTGTTCTGTGAACACCGTCCGCATGGCGAAATTAGCGAAGCGCGTTGCCAACGGTCGTGGCGACGCTTCTAGTCGTGCTGCCTCTGCTACACTGCTACAACACAGACTGCGTATCTTTTGCATCAATGCAAGGAACTACGTTTGAAGCGTGCCTTATGTCCCGACTGCACCAACCTCAACGACCCTAAACTCCCGTACCGAGTCTTTCATCGCAAGCAATAACGCATCATCTGCGTCGTCCACTGTACGCATGAAAATACCCTTTCAGACTCCCGAGGAGATCGAGGAGGCGGAGGCACAACATGCTGCTGTAAAAAACAAACTTTAGACCTGCAATTGTTGTTGCAAACTTCAAGGGCCATTTTCCCAGAATCAATTTTTTTTCCTGGTATGGCTGTTTTTTCCAGCAGTATCTCTGGAACCGCTAATCTGAGTGCCACCTGTTCTTTTTGATTACAAGCCTGAATAAATTTCGGAGGGCTAGGCAAGCTCATTTTTTCAAAATATTGAGTCTGGAATTTATAATAATCAGCATTAGGCTAATGCAAGTCCAATTAGTGGCAATAAACTCAATGCTGTGCCAAAATTGTTTAGCAAGGAAAAAAAAATAAGGTACCTATTCAGGAACCTTCATAATAAATTTTACTGCGCCAACACATCCTGCAAGTTCTCCAGGCATGTCACAAGGAACCTATGTGAACCATTCTGATATACTTCTGTAACTTGAGTACCAGTGTTCGCAACTCCATGAAACTTTGCAGTTATTCAAATGTCTGTGCTATGTGTCTACCATGAACATTTATTTGGTCATCTCAAAAAACAAAAGGAAGGAGGGAAAGCAGTATACACATTACAAAGAATGAGCAGGGTTGCTGTTAGCTATTGGTAGGGCGTAACCTTGCAGCGAATTGTGCTCGCAACTTCTCTGCTACATTCAGTGGGTACATTCGATTTTCCCGTCCCAGAATACCCGCTGACAGGTCTTTGCTTCAACTTTGACAGAAGTAGCGTTTTGGTAACATAACCTTGCAAGCTCCCACCATCAGTTTGCAGATGATGCCAACCATCAGTCAACCACAGTGCGCAGTTTCTTTCGCAGTTGCGAGCGCGTTTATCTCCCGACGCGAGTGTAATACCAAAGACAGAAAATAGAGACTTTTAATCAGTTGCAGCTATTCACGAACACAGCGCAAAATGCCTAAATGCAACGCATTTGACAAGAGCTGCTTGCCGTTGATGTTCGCGAAGTTCTAGGGCTCGCCCAGTTAATTGTGCTCAAAAGCACACTAAAGCATTTGCAGAAGCACTCGTAAAAAGCATTCGCTGCTCCGGCACACAACACTTTGCTTGTGATGCTTTCAGGCCTCGGGGCTTCTTATAAGTCTGCGTGTAGTGAAATTAAGACAAGAAAGTGAAGACTCAAGATTGGGAAGTCTCACGCTTGCTTAGAAATCAGTTACAAAGCTCGTGTCACGGTTTAAGGGGGGACATGGGTCTTGAGCAAAATTTTCTTAATATTTGTCCTGTCAGTATGAAATTTGCAGGGTTTATGTAAATTCTTGTGCTGGTTTCAAATATGTTGTTAGTTTTCTTCTACATAAATTTGCTGAGTAGTTACAGCAACTTTGCTGTTCCAGACTTGCGGGAAGCTTGTAAAAATATCTACTGAAGGGAAATTGCTAAAATGCACATTGATCTATTCCTGAATGTCTAAGGAACACAATAAAACAAGTTTTGTGCTCCTGCCTTACTACAAGCCAAAGTTATGGAAGTTTTAAGTTTCAGCTTCACAAGTGCAACCACCCCCTTTCTACATCTTCTTATGTTTAAAAATTTTTCATGCAGTTGAGACCTTGTATAATAGCTTTATTGTGTTCCTTTAACACTCACGAGCCAGTAAAAAAAAACATCATTACAATCTAACGAGTAGGAGAGCCACAATGCCACCCGCAAAATAGAAGGGTAGGCGAAATTTTCATTTTGAGAAAAATGGAAAAAACGAATTGCAATGTCAAACACTAATTTAATCAAACAAAAACTGTAGAAATGCAGGCCACTGTGGCCTAGAAGGCTCCTGGACAGTAATCTGCATTGGGTTTGCCCTTCTGCTTTCGTTTTGCTGCAGTCTGAAAAGCTGCAGAGAAAGCACGCTTCCTCTCTGCTCTCAGACATTCACTGGTGCAATGCACACGTTTACAATTTAAAATGGCTATAAACCTCCAGGAATGTAGTCTCTTTGCTTTCCAACGTCCAAGTGTCGCCTCTTTTATTTTGATTTGCAGTTGCAGCACATTCAGTTGTCACTTTTTTTTTTTTTTAACGTGCGTCGTTTTGCTACGTCCTCGCATCAAGACCGCGGTGAGGAACGTTTATTGCGGAAAAGAAATGTAATTTGGAGCTGTTTGCTGCTTCCCAGTGCTCTGCATTGCACTGGAAGCAAGTGAATTCCCTAAGGACTATGAACGAGGTCCGATCGGCGCAAACGCGCAGCGAGCTCTACGAAGACGTGTCCCGCAGTTTACGCATTGGAGAATAAGTTTGACGGCGATTCCTTATCCCCGTTCACTTTTTTAAATGCCAATATCGCCGCCGTATGTTTTACGCTTCGCCAATCTCGGCAAACTGTTTAGATCTGACGATCGTGAACTCCGCATCGCCAAGCGGACTGTCCGCCGCGCTGCCGTCATCGTTACGAACACAATCCGTCTACCTCTTCGTTGCTGGAGTTGGCGCGAGTTCAAGCTTTTCCTGTTTTGAGCTTATCTTTCTGCTCATCTGCGGCCTGCGTTATCACTGTCGCGGCGGGTGCGACCGCTGGCAGTAGCAGTCCCCCGTGCTGGGGAACACGCTAGGCCTACTTCAGGCTCGTACACACGATCGTTCGGCACACGATTTCCGTCGGCCTGAGCGCGCACAGCCGGGGCAGGGCATCACTTGAGATGATTATTCAACTATTTTTTTCACTTTTTTCACAACAAATTCTTGCCATGAACGCACCTCGCGGTTCGGAACCAAGCGCGGCCGGCGTCACGTCTCCGCCGTCTCCCCGCGGCTCGGGCGCGCCGAGCAGACGCCGTCAGCCAGCTCCACCAATGCGGGGACGCCTTATCGTCACGTGCACCCCGAAAGCCAATGGGATTGCAAATGCCACGTTTTCTTTTTTGCTGTTTTTTATGCGACCAATGGGCGAATGTAAACAGCAGAGGCGGCAATTTGAAGACGAAAGGCGGCTCTTTCGAATGAGACCAAGATGGCTACGGTGCCGCGCACAAAATGGGAGCTACGCCTCGCGGAAAATGGTTGTTTCGGGGGTCGTTTTCGGCCCAAATTTGGGCGGCATCGATTATATAAATTGGCATTGTGACTAAAATACCGACCCTAGAGATGAAAAACTTAGCAGATAGGTAGATAAAGAGCTACTGATTTCGCAAATCACATTTTCTTAAAAGTGATTTTTTCGCGATTTTTTGGTCCGCAAGACCCGTGTCCCCCCTTAATGCACAATACCGTCATCTGCAGGAACACTAAACATAATTGCACACCGTCTAATTTAATACAGCTGGATGGCACAGCGCTACTTTTACGGGAACTGTACTGGTGGGCGGAGCTTTTGGGCTGCCCAAGAAGAAATTGAACATCGGACTCTTGTCAGCAAATAGTCCAGGACTACCCGGGACCGAAAATCTAACGTGCCCAGTTTCTCGAGCCATTCAGAGTGCAATTTCACCATTTGTAATTCCACTGTTGGTACGCATGCGAAAGATGCACGCATCTTCTGAAGCAGAGAGTGGGAAAAAAAAAAAAAAAAGAAAGAAAACCTTTCAATCACGTACAATTCAGCAACTAATGGCCACAATTTGCAACTTAATTCACCACCAAATGCCAGGGTAACAAAGTGCCCCGAAGGCAATCCCAAACCTGGTCATGACGATTGATCCAACGACAGCCTTCATGACTTCGTCCTTGTAGTTGCCACGGGTAGACTGCTGCAGAGACCCAAGCAGGTGGAGCACATTCTCCGTACGCAGAACCTTGTGCACTGTGTCGACCACCATGAGGATGCCTCCGTCATGCTGGCCCACAGCAGTGGTCAGGCCCTCCCAGATCTCCAGGCTGTATATGACCACAACACAAAAAATACGCTCAGTGAAACAACTCCCCACAGTAACACAAGACAGAAATATCGCCTTAGAACACTATCCAATTTATTTAAAAAGCGGCGCTTTCTCGATTTGGTAGCAATTGGGACCACTAGAATGCATGAACGTTCCCATGCAATTTGCGCAACAGAACCAAGGCGTGCAACGTGATAACAATGACACCAAGGCTGGCCGTGGCGTACTATAACTGATTAAGAACCCCCTTCTATTACAGAAACAAATCGCCTACCGAAAAACCGCATCCAAACCAGCCAAACGTTGCTTGCATTTAGGTTATCCAGTAATTCCACCGTTAACTGAGCTTTGACCATAAATACTGTACTTACATTGACAAAGACTAGGCACGCCTCACTATTTACAGTGGAGGCCGCTGCAGCAAAGCTGTACTGGGATTTACTTGTGGGAAAGAATGCGCCACCGAGGCTATTCTGATGGAGCTGAGCATCAATCGAGGCAACATGACAAATTTCACTTTGCAAGTATCATCAAAAGGGTTATTTTTATCGCAACTTGTGCTGTTGCCCAAAGTATCTCTCGATTTTAGTGCGTACGAAAGCTTATACAGTAAAACCTTGCTAATTCGAAGTCATTGGGACCACGAGAAATCTTCGAATTAAGCGGGTTTTCGAACTGACCGAACACATCAAGAAGCAGACTGCGCTAGGCTCACCATCCTGTGCACAGAGTACATTGATGCAGTCTCAATACTCTGCTCCTTCTTGATCAGACGTACATGAATAGTCTGCATCGGCATCAACGGTGCTTTCGCTGGAAAATCGAGCATGTGCAAAACACCGCCTGATCAATGTGGGCTCCACTTGTTTCCAGGCATACACCACGAGGCACATGGCTCCGAGGAGGTCGACTGAGTACTTTTGCCATTGTCATAGCCAAGGAGCATGCGCTTGAGCAGTCAATCGGCTGTGAGATCGAAGTGGTGTTCGGAGGTAGAAATACCATCCTGATGGCCTAGAGGTGTGAGACGTCGCCATATACCGGGCAATTGTCGACAACAAATAGGGCATTCCTGCCTGCAGCCCCATACTTGCAGTCAAGTTGCCACACATACTCCTCAAATAATGCACCTGTCACCCAGGCTTTCTTATTGTACTTGTAAACGAGTTCATCCTTTGGCGGCAGCTGCGCTACTTCATGCACTCGCTACATGAAGCAGCGAGGCTTCCTCGCCTACCCGACAACTAGCAGAGACAGCTTGTGTTTACCACACATTCGTGCCAACAACACAGTAATCCTGTCCTTGGCCTGTTTTCTACCCTTGACTGCGGTGTCCTTCACTGCGAAGTGTGCCTTTTTCAATTCTCGACAACGCTCTCTTTAGCGTTTCTGCTCTCTCCAGAATCAGAAATGTTAATTACAGTCAAACCCACTAATACCAATGCCGGTTTAACAATATATTGGATATAACAATGGGCAGCCGCTGCACCGTCAGGCTTGTCATGTGTTCTATGGTAAAATAACTCGCTTGTTACAGTGGTGTCACTGAAAGTAACGACAATGCGGAAACGCAGCGAGCACAAAAGCGTGCATGTACGCGGAGACGCAGACAATGCCGATGCAGCGACAATAAAAAGAAAAAGAAATCGGAGCAGAGCATGTCGAGCAAATGCGTCGGTCAGGTGCTCAGGGGAAGCTTGCATGCCACAGAAACCCGGGAGAGGATGGAGCACTTCCTCATGCGGAGGAGGTGGGAAGAGTAAAGGCGCTGCTAGGCACGGTCGTTCTGAGGGAGAACTTTGAGCAAGCACTCCCCCTTGAGACCACAGAACTCGCGTCCTCTCTGCCTCTGCACGATGGAGCAGTCCATTCCAAGGCTGTGCTGACCGTGGTGCGCTGCACTATCCTCCCATATTTGCTTTGTCCATATCCCTGCTTCGCGTATGCACACATTTTGTGGCAAGCATGCAGCAGCATTTGTGCATGTCTTTCTAGCGTGGTTTTTTTAGTGTGCCATTTTCTTTGCCACAATCTTGCTGGTCCTGGATTTTCTGTGAACAGCAATGGAGGACCATCCTTCTGGAAGTGCAACACAACCAGCGAGAGGAAGCGAACAGCAATACTTCTAGAAGTTAAGCTGAACATTATACGTGAGCACAAGGACTGCGTAAAAATGTGCAACATGGTGTGCAAGTACAACCTGACGCAACTGACTTGTATCGGCAACCCTCCGCAACGCGCTCAAGATTGAGAACAGAAAAAAATTGTGTATTACCGTTTTCTTATGTGCCAATATGGATGTCAGCCACAAGTGTCTCGCCTACGTCATAGGGAAATTCAAGCATCCCAGCTTTTTTTCGTGGTGCCGCGAGGATCCTAGTTCGCTACCGTCGCAAATGGGAAAGCATAGACAACGCACAAACTTTTCAGTCAGTGGCTGGTTGAGTTTGATTAGCGGATGCAGCGCGAAGGCAGGAAGGTGGCATTGGTGCTCGAGTGCTCGATAACTGCACTGCGCACCAAACAGCTCAGAAGCTCTCGCATGTGGAAGTTTTTTCCCTCCCACCTAACACTACGGCAGGCTTGCAGCCTTTGGGTGCAGATGCAGTCTATTGCCAACGTGTTTTGAGCTGGCTCGCGCTGAACCTCGACATTTCTGTTGAATTCTTCGTGCCCAAGTCGCACAGCCAGGTCATTGGCCTTCTACCGCAGTAGCGTTCCACTGAATGGGAAAGCGACCTGTTTCCTTTCTGCAGCCAGCGAAGCAGAGCAAATTCCTCATCTTGATATGAGGGAGTCAGCACTCGTGACCGCTTCGAAGAATGTGTCTTGCCATAGGCCTCTAGTTTCAACTTGTTGCTCGGTATTGTGGACGTCGAGAGGGGCACGCTGTGCCTTTTAGCCAACCCTGACTTGGAACAAGCGTTCTTGCCTGCTTCTTGGATCAAGCAGAACTTCTGTTGCACGCTCAAGTCTTGTACTTCTGCATTTCGCTCATCATTACGGTCACAGACCTAGCACGCCTGCACAGCCCGGAAAAAAAAGGGGGGGAGGGGGGACAGCCGACCGACCTTTAACCGCCACGCACAACACAAAAATGGTATGGGCAGGACCTGCGTAGCGCATACTTCCAGGGTCAGAGGCACGGGGAAAAAAAGCGGCCGCGGCACTGAACACGTGTTGCCCCTGACACATAGCAAAGAAGGTGGTGATGCCATGGGATGGAGTGGTGGCGATATCACGTGTCAAAAACGGTACGCCTGCTGCGTTGCAGTGAGGCATGTCTTCTCTGCAGGTGTGCGTACAGACGGTCCGCGGGGCGCACCGTGGAGATTTTGTGCTGAGGATGCTCCGGCTGGGGCGCTTCGCCTATAAATCATTGCCATTGCTATGTGGCTTTGCCCCATGGCTCCACAGGGACGTAGCTTCGCCGCGTTTGCAGAAAAACATGAATCGGGCACTGCCGCATAGCACCACTCATTTTCGAATTAACCGGGCAGGCCGCCGGTCTGAATTATCCGGTCAAATATACATTGCAAAATATGGGACCGCAGAAAACCCTCGAATTATCCGGTATTTCTAATTAACAGGGTTCGAAATATCGAGGTTTTACTGTACATCTATGCAACAGAATAAAACCACTCGTTGCTAACTGAACAAAATTTGGGTCAATTTATAAGCACCTTTACACTGCTACTACTAAATTTAGGGTGGTGGTATGGTTGCAAACTGTTGTTACTAGAGAACACTGCTAGGTTTTGATGTGCACAATATACAAAACTTAAGTACAAGGTTCACTCATTAAGGGGGGACACTGGTCTTAAAGCCATTTTATTTAATTTTTGAACTAAAGTGATGAAACTTGGCACACGTGTGCAGTTCCTGGTGCTGATTCCAAAAATATAATTAGTTTTTCTCTGAACCAATTAGGCGTTAAGATAATTAAGAACAATGGTGCACTTGCTGTGAAAACAATAGGAAAAAAACCACTTCACAAAAACTTATTAGCATATAGCTATATACTAGAATGAATAAGGAACACAATGTTGCAAGCAGATTTTTTATTTAATTATTATTTTTCATTTTATTGCACATTGAAGTTTAGTAGTCATAACATGGAAACACAGTGGTCACAAAAAGTGCCATTTTAAAAAATTTTAAAGCAATAATAAAGAAATTTCCTTGCAACATTGTGTGCTCCACATATTTGGCTTAATGCTGAAACAAAAATCATTGCTGTATCTGCAATGGGTGTTGAGATATCGCATTCACCAACTTGACAGGAGACCAAAATTCACATCTTGAGAAAATGAGAAAAACAAACGGAAGTCATTTTTAATCACTAAAAGTAAAAAATATGTACATGTCAACTACCAGACATTGTTAATATGCCCCAGGGGCATAGTCATTTTGAGCACTACCACCTTTGTGGAGCTTTTTCAGAGCACGCTGCAAATTTTCTGCCGATGCGCGCTTGCTTGTAGGTGCAACGGACCGAAGCTTGTCCTTTTCTACCATACGCCGCACACTTCTCTGGCCAGGATTCAAACACAGCTCGTTCAAAATTCCTACCGAGGTCCTTTGGTACCCTATATTAAACTTCAAGACTGCTTCTGCAACTGCGGCCTCAACACTGAAGAGGGATGCGTGCCTTTCTTTTGGTGCCAGTGCCCATATGAGAGAGTGCAGGCTCTCATTATTATTTTGGGTTTTCCCCCTTGCACATCGCTCAAGGAGCTTCTTGTCAGAGAGGCGCTCATAAATTGGTCGCAATGCCTTGCATGCATGACTAGGAAGGCTGTAGCAGTGCCTTGGGGCTGGCTCTCCTTTGGCACTGGCAGCATTTTGCCAACACCAGGAACTTGAACCTGTTGGGTAAAGGCTGTGATCCGACTCCTGATCATTTGATGTCACATGATAATAGGTAGCCATCACCGCTCTTGCTATTTCTTCTATGTTGCCACTGTGGGACTTGAGTGCCCAGCCATAGTAAGAACTTAGCTTGGTGACTAGATCACCAGTTAGTCTGCCTTTACCACCAAGTGGTTCCGAGCCTGACCCTTTTTGTTTTGACAGCAGATTGCGGAGAGCTGTCCCCATCCGCTTTTGAACATGGTTAATGCAATCTTCTTTGGTGACCTCAACGTAGCCATACACTTGGTCATCTTTCAGGGCGAGGAAGGACCGGCTGTCGCCGTCTGACAGCACCGTTATATATCTGAGGTTGTGCTTCTGGAGCGATCTTCTAAATAGGATTAGGGCTGCTTCTACTTCCATCTCACCAGCCTTTCTATCAGTATTTTTCTGGCAGACGTGGCTTGCTCTCCATTCTTGGTACGTGGGGTCGTCCACTTTCGGTCCCCGCTCACAACCTGCGCAAAAATTGCTCAGGACAGCGTAGTCTAGGACAAGCCCCGTAAAAAGCTCGATGACAGTGCCGACTCCGATGTGGGAAGAATGCCCACGAGTCATCCAAGTCCCATCGTAGGACACGGCTACGTTGCCAGGATTGTCAACGTTCAGTTCATCGTACAGCTTCCGGACTGACTCCGCGCATTCAACGGTCACTTTCTCGGCTGCACGCGTCAGCTTTTCTTTTACGTAGCTCTGCCACGTTTTCGTGTGCAGTCCACGATGGGAAATATTCATCGCGGCAAAGATGTTGAATGCAGTCCGCCGGTTGCCGGTACTTTGCATCGCGCGCGCAGCCAGAATGTTCACAGCGAAAGGATTTACACTTTGCTTTCCGTCCACACGCGGCGAACTTCACGCCGATGCCTTGTCGCCGCAGTTGACACATGTCAAGAAAAGCTTGACAGCGAGGCCGTATTCGCGATCACCTCGGCCGATTTTAACACTCCCTCCACACGTTTTACACTTTGCACCGTCAAGAAGGCTGTTGATCGACTCGATGCAAATCATGGCGAAGCTCGTCTCATCAAGCGGGCAGATCGCGGCATCGCTGGCGGCAAAGTCTGTCTTACGTTTCGTTGCTGCCGTTGAATCCAACTCCCGCAGTTTGGCGTCGGCTTTTCTCTTTTCACTTGCCAGATTGGAAGGCGTCAGAAGCGTTGTATCGTGACGAATGCGGCTGACGACGTCTGAAGTGTGCTCGCTTGACGGGCCCGCTAGGCCTAGCTGATCCGTAGGTTCGTCGACACGGTCACTGGACGCAGGAATCTGCTCGTTTTCGGCGTCTCGCAACACCAAAGCACCTTTCTTAGCATTGCCGATCGACGACTTTTTCCTTTTTTTGCCGTATTTATGACGCATCGCAAACTTTCTCGTTGGCGTAGACATCGCTGCGAGATCTCCGAGGCGTTCGAGGCTGACAGCACTAGGCAAGATGGCGTCTAAGGGCACGGCTCCGACTGCCCTGACGCGCGCAGCAGACGACGCGAGACGCGAACGGCCAATCACAGGGTCCCTTTTTGTCACATGCACCGAAGCAACGAATAGGAACGTGTGCTGTGGCTTTTTTTCTTTCTTTTGTTTGTATCGAACCAATGAGCGAAACGACGCGCAGGAGCGCGAAATTTGAAGGCGAAAAGCCACTCTTTCGAAAGAGACCAAGATCGCCGTGAGCGCGGCCGTGGAACGGAAGCTATACTTTTTTGAAAATGCGCTATTTTAGTGAAAACATCAGCTTGAAATGAGCCAGCCGACTTGTTATAAATTGATATTACGCCTCAAATATTGACACAAGAGGTGAGAAACTTGGTGGAATCAGAGAATAATAGTTGTAGATTCTAATACTTCAGCTTTCTAAAAATTGATTTTTGAGCGATTTTTCCGCCTTCAAGACCCGTGTCCCCCCTTAAAAGATTTATTATCTTGAAATCCTTGAGAGGAAAGACAAAACAGAATACTAGTTTTTAGGATCCCAAAATGTACTAGACAAAGAAGCTGAAGGCCAGGGTCTCTCATTAATTAGACCTATTTCGTGACAAAACAAGTCAAGCCAAAACTTAGATGAATGTGTCAAAAAACAAAAAACAAAAAAAAAAACAGTCTAGCATTGCTTCTGCACGTATGTACGCACTTACCCAAGATAAACTGCCACTAAATTTGTCATGCTACAATGACACAGAATCAACCACTGAGGATCTCGCAAGTGAAACAAGGAATGACCGTACTTTTTTTTCCAAGCTCTCAACGTTGAATTGAGCACTATGAGCTAGCATTATAATCACAATATTATTGCTGTTTTTACAATGTCTTAAACTCGTTAGTAAAACCTCGTTACAAGAGACACTCAAGGGATCTAAAAGCACTGTGTTATCAGTTTACTGCACATCAGATATAAATGCATTCCCACACATTAACAGGAAATTTTTCAGGAAAGCAGAGTGTATTCCTTCCCAAATTCTGAAGGCAAAGCACTTCACTTTGCAAGCCTTCTTATTGCTTTAATACCTTTGAAGCACTCTTACATGCTCATCACCCTCACATGCTGACCCTTTTCCTCTGAAATGTCCTTGTAGTCACCCTTTGCGGAACATGTGCCATTTACTTGCACGAGAATCGCACAGTTTGTAAGGTCTTCGGGAGCCCACCAGATCCACATCTGCAGATACAAATTCCTCAAAAGATTCTGGTACCTCAGCAGCCTCTTGGATGCTCGCCCAAGCTTCATCTTCAAGGAAGCTTTCCACAGTACCCATATATAGGCCCTCTTACATCATGTCACCACATTTAAAGCCCGCCTGTCTGAAACGATTTTACACAGCTTCATTTCTCAGGCCATTCCAGACACCTGAAATTACCTGAACAGCAAACTTCGCATCAATTACTACTATAGAGTCTTGTTGCCTATCGAGCAACAGGCGTTCTACCAACCTTGTTTTGCACAGAAACTTGACAGAGTGCATAATGCCTTTATCTATTGGTTGAAAGTAGGGTGGAGTTCGGAGAGAAAAATAATTTTGGTGGCTTTGAGCACAAGAACTTTGGTGCTTTTGGTGCTGCAAACATTGTCCACAAAGAGAAAGACATCAGGATTCTGAACTTTCATCTTGTGATCAAATTTTAACAGCGAGGAGTCAAAAATGCTGGATGTCATTCACACATTCCGATTGACTTCATAGGTGACAATAATGTGATGCCAGTGGCTGAAACAGAGCGGGGTCGTTTCACTTTCCAATCATGGGACAGCACTCCTCAGTTCCCGACATATACAACAAAAAGGACACTGTATGGGACAGAATTTAACTAAAGGAATCTAAAGCACATCATGTACGAGTTGGTACGCTTCAGCTGCATTGCATGAGCACACCTGGGTTGTGTCTCTTCTAAATAGTGAAGAATTTACTCCAGGGACCTGAAAAAGTTGTCCTTAGTAACAGAGTGTCTCTTGTAACCATGTCTCTTGTATGCAATGTAGTTAACATGGCAGACAGGAAAACCAATCTAACCATTTTTAAATGTCTCTTATAACCAAGTGTCTCTTGTAACAGTGTCTTGTAACGAGATTTAACTGTACCATCTTGCATTATATTTTTGGTTGTGTTACATGTGAATAACTGATCAAGTCTGAAAGATTGCACAATGCTAACAGCCTCACCCGTGACGGCTGATAGGCTTCGGACCAGCAGCATTGAAGAACTGGCGCCGGATCTGGACAAACTGCATACTCTCGAGGTTCCTGAGTACGAGAGCAAAAGAAAAATCAGTTCAGAGTGCAGCAGAAGGCTTGACAGACAATGACCAGAAAACCAAAACTTAAGAAGACATAAAACATGACCAGCCAAACAGACTTCACCTTCGCATTTGAGTATTGAAGATCCTGAGCAGCTCAGGGTTGTTCGGTGCCAGCTCCTGGACATGCTTCACCGTGATGCGGATCTGGGCACCATCAGTGCGCCGCTGAGAGTACAGTTCCGTCACCTGCAACCAAAGGAGCTCTGGTCTATTTGCATAGCCTAACAAGGTACTTAAAATGTACAGCTGCAAGCATTAATGGACCCTTTTCAAAAGATGCTTAGCCAGCTTAACAGCAAAAGCTTGTCACTTTGGACTTCACAGGTGTGGGAAAAATGCCCGAACAGCATCTAAAAACTGTCACGGTAAGTTAGTTTGGTGAGAACCTGTGCAGTGGTCCTCTACCTCACAGTTCTGTTGTGTGCTTCACATGCTGTAAAGAGGTGCAACCCCAGGAAAAAAAGAAAGAACCGAAGACTAACCTTGTGCTCCAGACGAGTGGAACTCTTCAAATCAGACATGCCATCAAATATGTAGCTTCCTCCGAACCTGTCCCGGTGATCCCTCAGAAGAGCACTACGCAGCCGGGACGACTCAATGTTCGGTGCGAAGTCCACGTGATACTGCTGAATGGCCCAGTTTGGCATTGTCTCCAGGCGGAAATAGTTCGACAACAGCCTAATAGGGTTCCCGGTGGTACCTGGAGTAAGCACATAACATCAAAAAGCCTAATCACTACATCAGTCGCAAAGATGAGAAGTGCGCATGGAACACACGTCTGAACTGCTGTTCCTCCGCAGCTGAGAAACTGGTCAAAAGGGAAAACTGAAAATAGCCCTTTCAATGTCACTGACTTACCCACACATACTCCAATGCACATTGAAAATGCACGTCGGAACATAAAGTTGCCCGATAACCTTCCCATCAACATACGTCCACTAGACGCCGAGAGTGATAAGTGCGGAACGCAGCCAGAGTACACGCCACATCGACATCTCCGGCTCTTAGGAGGAACTGAATATCAAGTGGCTTTTCCTAAACGTAGTACAATGGTTAAAGCAACTGCTGGCAACCTGTTGTACCGACGAATTCCCCACATCTGTGCTAACTCGTAAAGAAAATGCGTGTCGGCACATTACAACCGGGCACGCAACAGCGCTTGCACTGTTGTAAGAAAACCAACAGAAAAATGAATATCCCTGCATGAAATTCGTGAAGTGTGGCCCAAGAGTATATACAGCAACAAATTTTTTTTTCCTCAAATTAAATTCGCGCTTCGCACAATTTGAAGCAAAACAAAAAAAAAAAAACCATAACACTGACCCATATTCATACATTTCACTGGACAATCTGAAGAACTTGCAGGCATGTAACAATAATGCAGGGCAGGGGTAGCTGAGTCGCCAAACTCGTCAACATTGCCAACATTGCAAACTCACCCTTTTTGTCAGTGATACGCTGTGGCCGGGTGGCAAGGATAGCAATCTCATCCCGCCGACCACGACGGGCGCCCCTGCCTGCAGTGTCTCCTCCGGCCAGGCTCATGGCGCCCATCTGCTCGGTGGGCGGCTGAGGGGGTGCCTGAGTAATATCTCCAGGTCGCACTAACGTTCCAGGCCTATGAGCAGCACGCCCAGTTGATGAGGCCATTGTTGGTGCCGGCTGGAATGCTGCCTGCTGCTGTGGTGGCGCAGCCATGGCACCAGGCAGTTGCTGGTAGCTTGGCGGTTGCTGGTAGCTTGGCTGCTGCTGATAGCTTGGGCGCTGCTGTGGCTGTTGCTGGTATGCCTGAGGTGGTGGCTATCACAGGAATAGAGTATCAAAAAGAAAAGGTAGAGGATGATGTTTACGCAACAAGGAGAGTCTTCATACAGTAGTAGTCTAAAAAGTTTACAAATTTTTAACGACTAGCAACAGCGCTTAAGGTAGAAGGCCACTTTAAAGACATTTTTGAAATTGCAGTAATATCGAAAAATTTTTTAATTTTATTTCAAATTACACAATCTTTGGAAAGATAAGGTTAAAACTCAATTGCTCATGGCTCGTTAAAATTTTTCTTATGAACAAACAATTACAGTAGAACCTCGTTGATACGAATCTTACGGGGTCGCAATAAAATTTGTATCACCAAAACAAACGAAACAAAGTATGCAGAAGCACAAGAAAGGTAGTTGCGCATATCTGTTTACGCCCGAGAAGTTTTATTACAGTTGCGTAAAGCTCTCCATTTGCGGCGGACACAGCGCGATGTGTGCCTCCGCAGACTTCTCACTGTGCGTAAAGTATGACAAGAGACAGCGACTTTGCCAGTAGCGTGGCGGGCGCAACAGACTGCTCGCAATGTGTACAGCGCGACTAGCACTCGCAAAGTCTATGGCGTGCGCGCCCGCCAACTACTACTCACAGGCGCGCTGCTGCAAACCTTTCACGGCGCCGGCGATGTGGAGTCCGCCCGCGCCTCCGCGTACTTCTAGCAGCGCGTACAGCATGAATGGGGATGGCAACGGGGCCGCGCGGTGCCGCGAACTGCTCGCGGATCGTGATCGCAGAGTCCGTGATGTTCGGTCTGTGCGCACCGGCCTCGCATGCCGCCGCTAGCTACGGCAGTCGCGACGGGTGTGGTTTGTGGGCCACGCGCCGCTGAAAGCTTTTCGCGGTGTGAGCTCGACAGAAAATCGAGACGTCGGCGAAGAGCAGACCATGCGTCACCGTGAACTGCTCGTAACGCGTACATACAGCGCGGCTAGCAATCGCGGAGTCAACAATGTGCAGAGAGTGCGTAGTGTTTGAGGTCGCGGTCGCAGTTTGCGCGTTCGTATCATCCATGGTGGTGCGGGGGAGTGTCCGGACCATCCGAAATTTTGCCTATTGTACACAATGCACTCTGGCTGGGGAACTTCGTGAATTCGTATAATCCCGAAATTCGTAACCGGATTCATATCACTGAGATTTTACTGTATTATGCTTTTCTGGGTTATGAAAATTTTATATGCATTAGGCTCAGCACGAGATGCGTTTAAACCTGTACCATCAGAGTGCTGCCATAATTCTGACTATGACGACCCTATCCTGCATACATGTAAATCACAACATGCTATCACCCTTCTGTGGTTCTCATAGACTCTTAAATTGCATCAGATAGCATTTTTTTCTAGGCAATACCATTCAAAGCCCACTGAGCAGCAAAACCCTATTCCGCTAAATTTTGTTGCAAAACACTGAGGCAGACGGGCCGACCGGACGTCACGTATACGGACGCCTCTCAACACCCAACGAGGCCAGCGATGGTGGCGGTAGCTCTCGCCCCTCATCGCAGCTGGTACACAGCCTGCAGCATTCGCAATGCAGAAACAGTCACCGCAGCTGATGAGGTTGCCATTGCGCTAGCGCTAGCCGACCCTAATTCCAAAGTCGTCATCAGTGATTCTCAACAGGCTATTTGCAACTACGATGCTGGCCGTATCTCTCGCCAGGCGTTACCTTCTACGTTCTACAGCACCCTCTCCCACATCTCGCTTACTTCTTTGGGGTCCAGCCCACGAGTCGCTCAGCGGAAACACCCAGGCGCACACTCTCGCTGGAGATCCCAGCTGCTGAGCCGAGAGTATGATCAGCCACCCTGCTTTCGCTGATACAGTAAAAGCGCGTTAATTCAAACTCGAAGGGGCCGAGAAAATTGTTCGAATTAAGCGGAGTTCGAATTAACAGTCGGGCACTGGAATGAGCGCCATCGTGGCCCACCGTGCTGGCCGAGCCCACATGTTGACTCATTACCATGAGTAAAGAGGGCTAGGCGCTACTACACGTTTAAGGAGGGGCCATTCCGATAATTTTTGCAATTGAGCAGCAACGGCGAATGAACGGGACTAATCGGTCAGTCATGCGCCGCAAACAAGAACCGGAATGCATTCATGTGAGTAGCGAGCTTCAAGACATGTTTATTTACATGGAAAAATAATCGGTAATGTGCGTTTGCTTGCGTTTCTTGTGCCGCGACTCCACAAGCATCGACTGCAGCTTGCCCAAGAGTTGCAGCACAGGATCCGAATTCTCATCGGCGGAGAAGTATCGTGCAGCGAAATCGAGCGCCAACACTACTTCACATGCACTAGGGGGTGGCACTGGATCGTCGCCTACGTCTGACTCTTCGAATTAACAGTCGGGCACTGGAATGAGCGCCATCGTGGCCCACCGTGCTGGCCGAGCCCACATGTTGACTCATTACCATGAGTAAAGAGGGCTAGGCGCTACTACACGTTTACGGAGGGGCCATTCCGATAATTTTTGCAATTGAGCAGCAACGGCGAATGAACGGGACTAATCGGTCAGTCATGCGCCGCAAACAAGAACCGGAATGCATTCGTGTGAGTAGCGAGCTTCAAGGCATGTTTATTTACATGGAAAAATAATCGGTAATGTGCGTTTGCTTGCGTTTCTTGTGCCGCGACTCCACAAGCATCGACTGCAGCTTGCCCAAGAGTTGCAGCACAGGATCCGAATTCTCATCGGCGGAGAAGTATCGTGCAGCGAAATCGAGCGCCAACACTACTTCACATGCACTAGGGGGTGGCACTGGATCGTCGCCTACGTCTGACTCTTCATCGCTTTCAGCCGTGTTCGCCACCCGTGAGCCCTGTGGAGCACATGCAGCCGCGATTATATCCTCATCACTCAAGGACCCAGACGTCTCCACACCATTGTCAACGTCAACGTAGGCTTCAAAGGCGACACCCTCCGACAAAGCCGCGTAGCCACGGTCGAGCACGACGGAGTCATCAGATGAAGAATCCGCTACCTCCGCGCTGCATGCTTCTGGGGCGTCACCGAAGCCACACTTGCGGAAACAATTTTTGATAGTTTCCGGCTTGACGGTATTCCACGATGATGCCAGCATGTGGACAGCTCCAAGCAAATCGATGTCATACGACTTGCCACTGTCCAAACAAAGAAGAAGTCTCTATAGGAGGTGGCGCCTGAATAGCGTTTTTAAGTTCTGAATAACTCCAAGATCCATAGGCTGGAGCACAGAAGTCGTGTTTTTAGTCAAAAATGCCAAGCGGATTGCTGTCAGTCCACTCACGTCACAATAAGCTGTACAGTTGTCCACGAACATGAGAACATTCCTGTTCTGTGCAGCGAATTTCCTGTCTAGCTTGCGCAGCCAGTCGGTGAGAATTTCCCGTGTCATCCACGACTTTTTGTT
Organism: Amblyomma maculatum; assembly: GCA_023969395.1. Taxonomy (NCBI): domain Eukaryota; kingdom Metazoa; phylum Arthropoda; class Arachnida; order Ixodida; family Ixodidae; genus Amblyomma; species Amblyomma maculatum. The sequence goes on along the minus strand of JAJIZL010019919.1, from coordinate 50,593 downwards.
TGCGGTGTAATCAACAGGAAGCGTCTTGATGCCTTTAAAACAGCGAGGCTGTTCTGCCTTGCCGATCACCAGCAAGCGGCACCGTTCCGTGCCCGTCGCATTTGCGCACATCATGACGGTGATTCTTTCTTTGCTTTTCTTTCCGCCAGCACAAGTGTCGCCTTTGTAAGTGACTGTCTTGTTGGGGGGCAATTTGAAATACAGCGCCGTCTCGTCAGCATTAAATACATCGCTGAGCGCATAATCAGCGAGGAGTTCCTTCAGTTCACTGGAGACCCACTGTTCACACGTTTCCTTGTCGACTTCAGCTGACTCCCCACTAAATGTCAGCCCGTGACGCGCCTTGAAACGCGACAGCCAGCCTTCCGACGCGCCGAACTCGCTGATGCCCATTTGCCTGGCAAAGACTGCAGCCTTCGCAGCAATTATGGGCCCGCTTAACGGAATGTTCCGGCTGTGAACTTCTTTTATCCATGCCATTACGGCACTCTCCACTTCGGGATGGGCCGATGTCCGTAGCCTTTTGCGAGAGGGCTCCATAACGTCTTTACGAAAGGCAGCACTGATCGATTCCTTGTTCCTGAGATACGTTGACAGTGTTGCTCTTCTTGATGTCATACTTTTTGGCTATATCCATCTTGGATAGGACACCACGTTCCACCTCACTCAAAATCCCCATTTTCGTCTTGAGGCCCTGTGCCGTGTACTTACCGCGGTTTGCCATGGCTGTCACAATCGATGAGTCGTCGCTGGCAAAGCGGTGAGGCAACGAAAACGGTAAAGCTTGGACCACCGCGGCACGAACAAATGCACGACACCGACAACTGCGTTGTGCACACGTGACCGCAGGACAAAAAGAAAAAAGGCTTGTCAAAAGCGCACCCAGCAACCGCGGTGCAGCCAAAACCTGCAATGGCTTGCGCCGGACCGTTGGTGTGATGGAGCCTGGCGGCACCCGGCAGCGAAAACCTGCTACGGCATGCACCGGAATGCTCGCTGTGACTGTCAAGTGCGCACCTCGTCTCGCGCGCGCGGGCAGATTTGAATGATTTTGTTTTTTGCGTCTTTAGTAATCTTTCTGCACATTGTACACGATATGGGCCGACTTCTGTCTGCGAGGACCTGTGTGAGCCCCTGGCTCCTAGTTCGAATTAACCGTTGTGGATACTGGCATGTTCAAATTATCGGGCGTTTCCTCCTATTGAAATACATAGGGCCATGCCGGGACCCGAGCGTCAGTTCGAATTAACCGAGTTCGAATTAACGAGGTTTTACTGTACTAATATCTCCCGCGCTTGT
>JAJIZL010019919.1:13073-49284 GCA_023969395.1 Amblyomma maculatum | reverse complement strand
TGCAAACTACAATCTGGAAGCTTCCCATACCCCATCTTATACAGCAGGATCTTTCCGAAACAGACAACCCCCATGTGTAAACACTGCTCAACTCCGGCCACTCTCATACACATGGCGTGGACTTGTACACACTACAACACAGACAACTCAAACAGCCCAGAGACGTGGGAGTCTCTCCTGCGTACTTCCGAGCCAGCAGACCAACGCTGGCATATCCAGCGCACGGTGGAGGCCGCGGCATCCTATGGGATCCCCGCCGACCTCCTCTAAGCCAGCGCCACCGGTCCGTTGACTAGTCCCCTGTTTTTGGGCGCAATAAAAGAGTTCACCACCACCATCACCTGCCTAGAGCAGCGCTTCCATTCCAGTATAATGTAGCTATATGAAACCGTTGTTTTCCACAAAACTTTTTTCTGCCATTTCTGCCTACACCAACATTAATAACTTTTTTTCCCCAGAATAAATATTTTAATGAAACTGCACACATTCAGTAAGCTGTGCAACAACGCAAGAAAAAAAAGAAAAATCTTGCAGTACTTTTATTACTGTTGCATTTCTTTAAAAGCATTCCTTATTAAATACCACAGTTCTTGGTAATTATGCCATTAAAAACAACTCACGATATTGTAATTATTTTGGTTCACTGCACAGTTCATGCCTATATGTATACAGTAGAACCTTGCTATAAGTTTGGTTTCAGGGGTTTAAAGTCCCAGAGAGACTAAGACTATGAAACGCCATAGTGGAAGACTCCTGAAATTTCGACCACCTGGGGTTCTGACATCACACAGTACATGGATGCATAGCTTTTCGCCTCCACCGAAAAGTGACTGCCGAGGCCGGGATTCGATCGCGCATCCTTGGGCTAGTAGTCTAGCGCCCTAACCACTGTGCCACCCCAGCGAGTAGAACCTCGCTACAGTAGTAAACATGAATATAGTCCAGTAAAACTGAAGTTCCAATTCATCTTCAATAGACAAATGTACATTCTTCCCCATTTATAGTAAAGTCTGTTAAGGAAGTTAAAAAAGTAAAAATGCAGCGAGAAAGAGGGAAGGGAAGAAACAGGCAAATATTCACGGCACTGTACAGCACAAAGCATGAGGCCACTGGATGAACAAATTTTAACTTGTGGTCAGGTATATATATGAGTTATGACTGCTGGCGTGGGATACATATTTAGTAAATTTTTTAACAATAAAGGTAAAAGTTCCTTTTGCTCGTGCAGTGAAACCTCGACATAACGAAGTCATACTTGCAGCCGAAAATTTCATTAAATCGCGAATTTCGTTACGTCGAGGTTGCTATGTTTTAGCTGCCCCAATGAAGCAACAGGTTCATGAAACGCTGCTGGGAACTTGTAAATGACGAATTCAGAAAACGCCCAAGAAATTCTAGCAGTAGTCGCGCTAACAAGGGCGCCAGATATTATTTTGTATATATGGAGCATAAAATGAGCGACACCAAACAGATGCAGAAGCGTAATTTTCCACCGTGTGTGCAAATAGCAAGCCACTGGTATCACCATCATCATCACTCTATGTTTGCAAACAGAGACAAGAGCCAATAGAATTAATACGAGTCTCTAGATCAGCTGACCTAGGGACTTTAGCGGGGACGGTGCCGTATTATAGTGAACTTGATTAGTCACATGTCTGCATCTCCCACGCCGGCGCAGCTATCTTGGTCGCCGCAATCTTTTGCTCAGGCTTTACGGACACGTGTACCATATTTATTTGCATAAGAGCCCACCTCCCACTTTTGCCACTGAGAACTTAAAAAAAAAAAAAAAACCCGCTAGCTGTTAGCGCGTCCCCCCATTACACGCAGTCTCAGACGAGCGTACTTCTTGGCAGCACGCCAGGGTGCCGCGCAGCAAACTATTGGTGTGTTTTTTGGCGTTAGCTCTAGTGGTGGGGTGAAGGTAAGGGGAGGGCAAACTTGGCGAGTGCCAGCGGCCTTGAGCGGAGTGCCTGGGGAGTTCCTTATATCGAGGTTCGACTGTATTTGATTACCAACAAGAAAACGAAAAGGCAATGTTTAACATAGACCACTAGTTTCCTCTTCGTATTTTGTTGGTTGGTTTATGGGATTTAACATCCCAAAGAGACTTGGGCTATGTTGCCAATTTAGCTACTTTGTAGCTAGATTTAGCTACTTTTGGACTCAACTAGCTATCAAGAAAGTTAGTTTAGCTACGAGTAGCTGTTTTAGCTCCTTTCTTCAAAATATAGCTACAAATCTAACTATTTTGGTGAAATTTAGCTTAAATTTAGCTACATTTTGAAAAATTACTATTCTGGCGTGAAACATTTTCCCACAGACGCTACACATGATGAAACTTACGTCAGGCACATAGCGCCATCTGGTAGTTTTTAAACAAGCCGCAAACCAGACAAAGATATATTGGATATATTGCGAGAAAGAAGGAAACACTTGAAAAGAGAGAGGAGGAAGATGCAATACAAGGCGCCACTTAGGGGGTGTTGGTATGCCTCCGCCGCCTCTACTAGAGTGTACTATTCTAGTACACTCTACCTCTACCTCCATGGAGCTTCCTCGATGTTTGCCTCAGCGGGAAAAAGAAAAAAAAATAGCTCACAAAGTAAAGAGATGCGAGGCCATGCGGCTGATGTGGCGGCGCAGCTTCTGACGGGTGTCGCCTATCGTGCAGCGCGATGGCTCCGATGAGCATCGAAGTCGTGCTCGCGGTACACTATTGTGCATGTGTGTACGCATTCCTATTACTTAAACTCTTAACGTTCCTTGCGAGGCGACCATAAGGCGCCTGGAATCGACTGTCTGATTCGACTCTTTGCGGATCATGCGCGGTCAGCGCCGAGCGGATAAAAGAGGCCCACCGGTCCGAGTTATGCCGAGTCGCGGACTGAAGATATCGCCTGGACAGTCATTAAACCTTTCATAACTCTCCGTTCATAGGCCTCTGTGTACGCACTAAAAGTAGATAAACGTCCATTCTTTACATGTTTACAAAGCAGTGATGCATTCGCAGCTAATCTTTTCTTAGCGCGCAAGCTTTAACGCTTTGCGAAAACTACGTCTGCCTAAATTATCGGAATCGAAACCTGAGCACATTTATCATTCGTTATTCGTTAGCATTGAGGAAGGAAGGAAGGAAGCAAACAAGTTCTTTCCTTCCTCCATGTTCGTTAGTTAGCACTTGTCATGCGTAGTCGCCTGCAGGAAACCATGTCTTGATAGCTGCGTTTAATTTTTACAATAATAGAGCTGCCAATAAATGCATTATATATCCAAAATATAAAATAAAACTTGGAAAAACATCTAGCTACTTTTAGCTCCTTGCTAAATTTTTTAGCTACCTTTAGCTACTTTCACGCTGCCATCTAGCTACTTTTGCTCACCGACATTTGGCAACACTGAATTGACGGTGCCAGACTCCGTAAATTTAAACCACCTGGAGATTATTTAAAGGGGTAGGAACACCAAATTTTTGTGCCATACTTTTGTGTTGTAAATACTGCGTAGAGATTCTGTAAGCGTAGAGCACCATGTTTGAAGGGCAAAACTGCATTACACAATTTATTACTATACGCAGCAGTTTCAGTTCATAGTTATTAGGTTTTCACTCGACATCAAAACTGAATGCATAACAAGGAAATGTCACGTGGGCCAAAAACTGGTGACGTCAACGAGTAGGCGCGTCGTCTGCTCTGTCTGCAATGTGACTCCGTCATATGCTCTCATGGCAGAGTCTACTGCGGAAGAGTTGGTCGACTGCATCCGTAAACATGATGTTTGCGTCATTTTGGCGATCCAGTCACGCTGCGCCAGCACGAAACACTCGGAAACATGCCGTTGTCACCTGCGAACAGCTGTCACCAAATCACTCTCCGACAACTTGTTCCTCGCAGCAGCGCCGATGTCGGCCGCTCGCTTCACTACAATTTTGCCCAAATTCCTATGCTATGCGAGTAGCTGGGAAAATTTAAAAAATGGGAGAGGCTTTGACTGTGAAGGAGCGCATGTAAATGCTCACAGGTATATAGTTTGAATCACACTGATCGAGGCATCGCTTTCGTGCGCAGTTTTGAGCATGGCTTATGCGTGCGAACCTTCATTCACAATTTTAGCGAATCAAAACGATCAAGTACAGTTTTGGCAACAGTGAACTGAAATCAGCAATTGCTTACATCGCAGTACGCGTGTACAGTCACCATGAAGCGCCGGTGTGACCCCGGTGCGCCGAGAAATGCTGCAAGTGACCCGGAACAGTCGTCTGCGCTACTTGTGGAGAGAAAATTAGGCCTATTGAGGTCAGTCTCCATACGCACGTTTTATCGAGGTTACCGAATCCGATTTTTTCTCCCTAAAAGGGTGCTTTTTATGGAGTTGATGGCAAATGTAGGACGTATTAAGCTTGCAGACAAAGCAACTATTCTTTCCTCTCGTCAAGAGCAGGCACTATTTTTCATCGCGGATGCGGGGAGTACAAACAAGAGTTCTAGCTCTGGCAGTGTTGTACTTGATGTATGAAACGGAGTATAGCTGTGAGTAGGGCAGGCAAAGAGCAAGCAGTTCGACACCTGGCGCGCCCGTGGGAGGCGTCGTTGCCGAAGGCTCCGCATTTGTGCAGGCATGCTACTGTTGCAAGAGTTAACAGCAGTCCTAATAACATTTGCCTTTTCCGGTATAAAACCAAATAGCACTACATTGCCTCACTGCTGTGCCACCGGCCACTTCGGTCTCGGCTACAGCGACCGACGCCAACCGCCAACCATTGCCGCTATAATTTTGGCTACATTGAGCCGTCGTGCTGTCCGTGCGTTAGAACTGTTAGAATGCTACGGGTGCAATAAAACAGCCAGAAATAGCTGACCAGCAGCATTGTCTCTTATGTCAAAACACTGTGCAGTGACGTCACAGTCTTTGCACTAGCGATAGGCCTGGAATGCAAGAGCGAACATTTCCACAAACTTTAAAAAAGAATTAACCTATTTTCTACTCCTCCCTTAAGTCTAATACTTCGACTGCAATGGTGGTCTTCAAACACAAAGAAAGCATATGACACGCTTTGCACAACCTTGTAATTTGGCATCTCTACCCCTTCAACGTTCACTGACATCGCACAGGACACAGGAACCTAGCTTTTCACCTCCACCCAAAAGCAGCCACAGAAGCCTGGGTTCGATTCCGCACTCATTGTATTTGATATTAATTTTCCTGAAAAATAGAATCCCACCTTAAGCTGACCAAAAAAATTTTCAAACTATTCACAATAGGCTCGATCAGCAGAGAAATGGGAATACAGAGTAAGACACTCACCTGAGACGGCCCAGGGCCCTCGAAGCCAGGTCGACGTACCCCAGCTTCCTGTGCAGGGGGTATGTTGCGGGACTTGCCCCGCGACCGACCCCGTGCGCGTCCTGTAGGCTGATCAGACATGTCTGAAAAAAGCACATTTCCGAGAAAAGAATCATGTCTTGCTCGCAAACTCCCTTTTCAGCAGCTCAAACTGACAGTGCAGATTTTAACTACTGAAGAAATGATGCACACTGTCACATTGCAATCTAATAGACAAAATAAAAATAAACAGTTAAAAAAAAAACTTACAGCAGCCTCGAGCTATGGTTTCAGAATGGTGAATTAAGCCACTAAATGCTAGCACAGGGGCCAGTTGATTATCATATTTGGAGACATGCACACTACTAGCGACACAAAAGGACAGATGAGACAACACACAACACAAGTGCAAAGTTTAATTCTTATTGCTTGTGTCTTGCTTTGTGTCTCACCTGTCCCCCTGTGTAGGTAATAGCACACAAGTCTCCAAATAAAACCACTAAACATCTCACAGAGTTCTCATTGAGTGGCAGAACAATTTTATCAAATTAAATTTTTCCGCAAATGGGCAAATTGTCAGTGCAACCAGAAACAGCCATAAAATAAATTTCAGAGGAGAACAAGAAATGAATAAAAATCGTTCTCAGTATCAGTCTTGAAACCAAGGCTGGTGAATCGGTTAGGGTCTGCAAAGCGGATGGGCATGCCTTCTCCACATCAATACTTTCAGCGTAAACATTAATACTGCAAAAAGAAGTGCTAGAACTACCTTTGCAAGTAATGCTTAATCATGCAAAAGAAAAAAAAAAAATGGGAGGGGGCGGCACAGAGACGGAGTGGTTTAAAACCACTTGGTGGTTCTGTGCAAACGCAGTGCATGCTTTGACACTTTTTGGAACTTTCAATGTGTATGCTCAAGCTGGAGTTCGGGTGTAGCAAAACTGCCAAAGTAGAACCAATTGAGTCAGTGGCCATAAAATTTTTTTTTAGGGCTATCAAGACACTGTTGTCACACAGCAGATTTCAATGACATTGAGTAGCATGTGTACAGACAAATGGCACCACTAGTAACAGCAGGATATTGCTGCGAAACATTCATAACAGTATTTGTTTTTTAACAGCCGCTGGCATACAGGCTTATCACTCTGATTCTTGACCGCGTATCAGTTCCGTAATCTTTGTTTGTTAATGCTCGATGTCACGAGTCACGCCTTTATCAGTTTTGTTGTAGCACAAGGTGCACCGAGATTTGTCTCGAAGGTTCCGGCCACTCAGGTGTCTTTCCACAATGTTACAGGCCGTACTGGTAGCTGTTTGCGACGTTATCGAGATTGTTCTGTGCAGCCTTTAAATTGAGCGTTGACGAGTGTGACGAGCATTCTTTGTTTGACGATCGACCAACACGTTTGCTGCTATCGCCGCCGCCGAGTTGCTTAGTTCTTTTGCGGGCGCAAGTCAGCCCAATAAAGAGTTAATTTCCGTACCATCAAGCCTGCGTCTTCTTTTGGTGTGTACGGCCTTGTCACCACTACGTGACAATATCGTCAATCTGCCGAGCAATCATTTTAACTGCTGTACAAAAGCTAGTTGATGAATTGGTTAATGTAGTCTAAAATTTTGTAATTATTTCAAAATATTTTTTTCTTTGAAGTTGGACCCAAAATAAAGAAAATTATTTTAAGACCCACTCCCCCTTTAACAAAGAGGCACAATTGTCAAGTATGTGCTTGTTTTCCCAGCAGAATCATTAGAACTCATGTAGTTCATTGCAGAAAGGAGTTTCCTGGGTCCACTGAGCGGTAAAATCAGGTTCTGCTAAATTTGATGGAAAAACATTAAGGTTTGAAGCAATATTGCATTTTGGAGCAGAATCGAGCAGGAAAAGCAGTTTGGAGCAGAATGAAGCAAATGGAGGAGCACTTCCAACCCTAAGCTCTACTACTCTCTCAGAACTCTACTGAGATTCAGTGACCGCTTACTTCCGACTGGCTGAATGGTAGCTTCAGTTCTTTTCATAACAGCAATAACTCTGCAGTCGGTACGCGTAGCAGTAGTCAAAGCTCGCTGATGCAGGGAAGTGCTTTCTTTCCGCGAGTGGGTAATACTGTAAATTAAGCTTAAACTGGCCCAAAACAAAAGGGTAAATTAAGTGCGATATTAACACGCCCCTAGACTACCAAGGAAAGAATCATGCAGGAGCGGTAGACATGCTATATCCCTGGTTATTCCATTTAGTGTGTCACAAGAGCAGTGCCGAGAGGTGGCTTCTTGGTGTGCCCTTGCATCCAATATCAAACTGCTCGCTCTGCACCTGCAAGGAGTGCTCGTCCTAATGGCACTCGCACGATCACTTTGCAAGTGTGCGCATCTGGGTCGATGAGCATCCTTAAGCAGCTGCTGGCAGCGCTGGAAAACTCCATGATAAGGTGAATATAGAGTCTGCTTGAAAGCAACCTTCGAATGCATGATGCGCGCGCGCATCGTGCATTCACGGCTGGTGATATGTGCCAGTATGCCTGTGGGCAGCGCGTTGCCGCAGGAAGCGCGCCATTAATGTGGGTGCACTGTAATCAGGTTTACAGAGAAGCGTATTTGTTGACATGTTTTGTTTGCTAAACTATATACTAATTATTTTGCAATCCCTTTAGAGTTCAATATGCCTGGAATCAATTATACAGCCAGAAACAGCAATGGCCTCCTTACAGATAAGTGACATTGCAACAAGGACATATACGAACGTCTGTTCCACTAAGTGAAGCAGAAATCCTTCTCGGAGGACCAATAAACTAAGGAGCAAAAGTTTCACACAGATGCAATCTCTTCAGGTTTTAAAAACGGCAATAACCACAACAAAACATGCCACAAGGCCTCAGACAAAGTGAATAGCTCCTAGCTCCAATATCTAGTATGGGGAGTTCGCCCTGTCACATCCATGCCATAGGGCATAGCTGCAGGGCACAGAGACAGTGGGCATGCTCGATTTTCAGTCCTAGGCAGTCCTGGACTGGTGACACAAGTCTGGCATTCGATTTTTCTCGGGCAGCCCAGAAGTTACGTCCACCAGTACAGCTCCCAGGAAAGTAGTGCCGTGCCGGCAGACTCCGTGCACATTTTAAATACTTCATGTGTTCCTGCAGGCAAGCTGCAAGACATTTGAATCTTGCATCTTCACTTCAGTGTCATGAATTTCACTACACACTGATGCATCCAGAGCACCTAAGCACAAACTGTTTGCTCAGTTTTTTTTTTTTTTTTTTTTTTTTGCATTTTATCAAAGCAGAAGCATCTTAATTTTGGCTTTCAGCCCATTATGCAGTGTTCGTCCTCTTGCAGGACTGAATGTGTGGCGGTTGAAAAAATCCAGTATCCAGCTATCCACGACAATATCAATTTTAGCTTGAATAGTTTGGGTAGGACCTTCTGTACGAAAGAGCAGTAAACAAGTTCCTTGCTCTGCCATCACAGTTGCTTCAGACCCCCATGAAGATAATGAGTTTTGCAGTATGCCACCACTACGCTGACAGCATCCTCTTTTATGTAAAGAGTTTAAAGTGCAAAGAAATGCTACTCGGACCACACATGCCCTATGAGCTGCGCCATGAGGTCACAGCCTCAGGCCTGGTTGGCAGCCTTGTTACATTGACAGGACCTTTCTGGTCTACCTGGTAAAAAAGGGAAGCCTCAGTACCAATCCAATGAGAGGATGCACCGCTATTACCAGAGACCCCGAGAGGCCCCCCACAACAATGGCACAGTACCACGTGCGCGCCAAAACACGCCATCGCAACCCGTCCAATATACATTCGTTTATGACCGGATGGCTTCTGCGCACACACTTTTGCGTGCTCCATCCGATATAGATCCCTAATAAACTTCATTCCTCCTCACTAACACTGAGTTAGTAAAGAAAAGCTTCTAGCGCTCTTTCAAGAAACAACTGCCGGCTCTATAGCCGCAGCGCTATAAGTGCATAATGAAGGAAAACAGCAAAACTCGTGATCCAAAAGTTTCTAACAAATCATCACTACGAAATGTAGCAGCTACAACTGCTTAACTGAATTGACAATCCATATTTTACAGCATTTTTGAAAGCTGTGAAAGTGCACTGACAACGTGCACTCAAGACGAGGAATGGTCGAGGAAGAAGTGAAAACAGCCATACCGAGCCTAACTAACTATTAATACAAGTTCTGCAAGGGTAAATGCTGCCTCCCATACCTGTAAAGTGAGTTGACATCTTGTCGTTTCAAATTATCCTTAGAGAAAAGAATACGAAGGCACTAGACACAGATACGAGCACTGCTCAGATTTTTATTTTCGTGTTCGTCGGTTATTTGTATACTTGCACCTATAAGCCCCTTCACGGGTTGAATAGGATATCTGCACACACAAATATTGTATCTAAGCAATTGCAACAGTAATACAGTGACAACCTTTTGAAGGAGAAAGGGGCAGTGACAGTGGTCAACTCTTAGGCCTAGCGTCCTAACAATGCCAGTTGCCCGCCATGTGATTTGTCAAAGTGCTAACCACGCCGCGGTATTGAAAATAAATTCCGCCCACGTCTATCACAGAGCGGACAATAGTTACTGCACCTTCAAATGAAAATGGCGCAAAAACAGGGCCTTGTGCACTGCAATGTCGGCCCAGAGCAAAATATTTCCCAAGCTAAAACGCATGTCCATGGTAGATGATGTGCGCGACGCTGAAAACACATGGACGACTTCCAAAACACAAATAAGAAAAGCCGTTACTTACTTAAACGATTTACATCACACGTTGTGAATAAACATTTCAACCCAACTGATTAAATAATAAGCTGCTATGCAGAGTTGCGTTGAGACGCAGCAAGAGCCAAGTTAGCTTGTTGGGCCCGTTTCTTGACGCTACAGAGCCATCTTGCATTTATTACCACGCGACGCCGAGATCCGCACATTATGCCCAAGTACAATATGATATATCCATATAAATAACACTCCTTTCGATTAACACGGCTCAATAGTAGAGATACGCACATACCTTGTCGTGAACACGGCGGATCACAAGAACGCTTGGTTCGACACTGGCAGTATTTCCGGACGTTTAAAATAAACCGCACATTCACAATGCTACTGCAGGCGTAAAATATCAAAGCTGCAACCGGCTACAACTAAACCCGTAACTCAAACACGTAGCAACTTGCCGCAATCAGCGAACAACCTGACCTACCTACCACGCGCTTAAACCAGCGCCTGTTTTACCAGTTTTACCACTACACTACTTCGCTTTGGAACATGTTTGCAGCGAAACGGTGCGTGCTGCTTACCAACGCCGCTGATGCCGCTGTCGTCGCTTTAGAACTATTTAGAACACAACCAAGACACAACCACGTAAGCGAAGTAAATAACGCTAACCGCAATACCCTGGTATTGTGCAAAGCCTGGATGAAACTGACTTTTTACAGCAAAATATATTAGCAATATTAGTATAAGAGATCATCAATATAGCTGCGGCGGCGCAAGTGGCAGCAACCGCGGGCATGAGGCAACTGTCACCATCATGTTTCAAAGCGGAGCTCTTACATTCCTTCTATTCATCCATCTATCCGAAACCCCTCACTCAAATTTTACACCTCCTTCTCAATCTTTTCTTCCATGCTTTCTTCTCCTCGACACAATCCGGCGCGTCCCATTGGGCGATCAACGTCACATGCGGCAAACCAATGAGCATGCCAATGAACGCGCGCTTTTCTTTTGCATATCTTTTGTTGCTCCTAAAAAGCGCGCGTAAACGCGACGTAAACTCGCGACGTTGTGACGACGTCGGCGGGGTCGGCGGCATTCACGATGCCGCACTAAGTTGAGCGACAAGCTGGAGCATCGCCTCCTGTAGAGGCAATGGCTGGAACGATGGCTGCACAGTAGTCCTGTAGTGACGGTCAGCGTGCAGCGCGGCGTCTGCGAGAACCTGTGCGGCACATGTTAAAATCTGCATTCTAGTTCGATCAACAGATAGATAAGTGTTCCGGGACAAAATTCTGCTGGCAGGCGTATGGCTGTCTCAATTCACACGCGAAAATTCATATTATAGATGCCGACGTGAACGTCGCTGGCCTGAGTAGGTGGTGGTGGTGGTACATTTAATGGAAAAGAGCATTCACAGGGAGGTACGATATTGGACCATGCCCTCACAAGCGCTAGGTGAGGTCCTTAGTACGGGACTCCAGTGGCGTTGGCTGCTGCCCGGGCGCGCTCAACCAATGTCTTTTGGGCCTGTAGGTCAGAGCATCCGAGCAGGGTCGCCTCCCAGTCCTCCCGGGTGGGTTTGGGGTGAGGGGGGATAGCAGGGTTGGAGGGGCAGGTGCAGGTGCAATTCTCCGCACAGTGCGGACAGCTGCCCGAAAAAGAGTGGTCGAAGTGTTTGAGAGCTGCCGGGCACAGCAAAGTATTTGTGTAAAGGCGGGGCAGAAGCCGCTCCTCCGCATTTGAGAGGCCTTTACACTGGCGGGAATAAATGCCGTGGCCAGATTGATGTAGTAAAACAATATCTTTGAAAGAATAAGCCGGAGCGAATTCGAGTTCCTGATTATCAGGGTCGGAGGGGAATGCCCGGTGAGAAGAGCGCGCGGGCGGCGCGTCAGCTGCCTCATTTCCCTCAAGGCCCATGTGAGCAGGAGCCCATGAGCGGGATCCCCGGTGTAGACGCTGTTTTGGAGTAGGTGATAGACTAGGTACGGTACCCAGCCCTGCTCGACGTTCCGACAGGCCCCGCGAGAGTCGGAAATAATTGTTTTGGAAGTGGGATGAGCTGCAGCTAATGCAATGGCGGCCTCCTCCGCATGTGTTATATGTTACGGGCTCGAAAAGTAAGTCCGTTCACTATAGTTCGGATTGGTGGACGGCTGCAGCCGTTTACCATCCCCCATGGTGGTGACCCCAGGCGTCCATGTAGAATACGCCGGGTTTCGATCCATATATAGTGACGAGCCAGGGCTTCCGCCCGCGCCAGGTGCCGGCCTCACGGGTCATGTTTGCGGGAAGAGGGCGCATTTTCACTGGGATGGAATGCGTACACGCTCTTCCATGAGAATGGTGTGTTGGATATATAGTCGGGCAAGAAGGCGGCGACCCGATGATGTCTTCGAGAGACGTGTATATTGGTTTGTCATGTGGGCTTCCCGCAGCTCCCGAAACGTGTTCACCATGCCCAGCCCCAGGAGACGCTGGTTGGTGGTGTTCACCGGGAGGTCCAGGGACCGTTTAATAATTTTGCGGAGGATGACTTCGAGTGCATCCTCGTCTTGCTTCCGCAGTTGGAGGTACGGAGTCGAATATAGAATTCGACTGGTTACAAATGCATGCGCCAGACGCAAGGAGTCCTTGCATCGTAACCCCCCGCGCTTATTAGAAACCCGGCGGACCATGCGGCCCACCTGGTCCCCCACCTTGCCAATGTCGTTACTGACCATTTGTGTTGATGTATGAAGAGCCCCAGTACCTGGACTTCGACATGGTCAGGGATTGGACCTGTCGCAACGCAATTTTGGCTGTGCACTTTGGTGATGAGCGTATGTGTACAAATTCAGACTTCTGGGGGAGCATTGAGGCCGCAGCGACAAGCATAACAGTCTACTACAGTCTGCTGCAGGTTGAGGCCTCAATGTCTCTGAGGGAGCCCTGCGTGGCCCACAGGGTGATGTCATCGGCATACAGCGCATGCTGCACACCGGCGACTGCGCCCAGATGGGCCGGCAGGTGCGTCATAGCCCGATTGAATAACAGGCAAGAGAGAGCACCGCGCCCCGAGGTGTACCCCTGGTTCCTAAATGAAAAGGCCCATGTTTCTCATCTTGGATTTGAAAGTAAGATTGTCTATCGGTCAAAAATTGCTGAATGTATTGAAAGCCGTTTTTACCGCAGTTAGTTTGAGCGAGGTGGGTGAGAATGATTTCGTGGGTAACGCTGTCGAATGCTCTCTTCAAATCCAAGGCGAATACAACCTTCGTCATTATGGGGGTATTCGAAGGGGTCGAGGATAGCCCAATTGAGTTGTAGCAAGACATCCTGTGCAGATCTGTGTGGGCGAAATCCGAACATGTTGTCCGCGAAAATGTGTTGGGATTCCATGAACTCGGACAACCTGTCGCGTACCATCGTCTCTATCAGTTTGCCCACAATTGCCCAGATGGGATGAAGGTTGCCGTTCCTCCATTTGATGGGGAGTGGCACTTCCCCAAGCCGTATTGAGTCAATGTAATCCAATAAAAATATGTATGCCGGGTCGGGGAGGTTAATTGGCTAACAATTTGACTGTAATTATGTCACGACCCGGAGCAGTGCCACATTTCATTTTCGCCAGGGCCGCCCTCAGGTGGTGGAGCTGGAACGGTTGATCCAGCTCAACATTCTCAGAGCCTGCACAAGAGTATGCCGACCCGCGGGGGTCCTGAGTGGTGCACAAGTACTGGTCTCGTAGCTTGTGGGCCAACCGAGTTACGTTGCCCTGAAAGCTGTGTATTGCTCTTTGGAGGTGTTTTTGAGTTTCCGTGCGTGCTTGCGTTGGGTCAATTAGGGCGTGGGAGAGTCGCCAGATGTTCCGACTAGACATCTGCCGCGCGGCTGTATTGCATCGGGCCACCCAGTTGGAGTCTGTGAGTTGGGCCGCATACTCAGCCGCTCGCTGGGTGAGCTCGGCGATGCGAGCTTTAAGGTTGTGCTTCTGCCGGCGCCACCGACAGATAAGGCTATGCCGGGCCTCCCAGAGGTGGAGGAGGTGGTTGTCCACATCCGAGACCACCTCTGAGAGCTGAATTTGAGTTTTGGAGGAGCAAAGGCTGGAGACAATTGTTTGGACCAAGATCGGTAGCCTTGCTCATGTATGGGTGTCTCAATGTTATAGTTTTGCCCGAACTTGGTCCAATCTAGGAGTCGAGCTTGTGTTGTGGGTCGCGCAGAAGGACGGGTCCTAATAGTTGTGTTGAGAAGGCAGTGGTCGCTGCCGATGGTTTTCTCGATGTTGACCCAGTCTGCATACTGAATGTTGCGGGTGAAGGTCAAGTCCGGACACGAATCCAGAGTCACAGAGTTGCCTATACGAGTTGGGTGGACTGAGTCAATGTGGAGAGTGAGGCCAAGCGTTGACGCAAGCTCCGCCAACTAGCATCCCCGCTTCTCTTCACGACGGTAGCCCCACACTCGATTGGGAGCGTTGAAATCGCCCACAATCGGGAGGGGGTCCCAACCTGCAACTCTGAGCGCGCTGCTAAAGAGGTCCACGAATAAAACATTCGGTTATTTCGGAGTGCAGTATACATTGAGTATGTGTAACGGTGGGTGCTGCTTGCGGAGCGAGAGGAGGGTCACCATTTTAAAGGAGTATTCAAGTAGCAGGTCTAAGTCGGCCTGGTTGGCTGTATAATTTCTATGGACGCATAGACAAGTCGAGGGGTCCTGCTGGAACGTCGTATAATTTGTTAGTGTAGCGCCTTTCCCTAGCTCTTGGAGGGCGATCACAGCTAGCAAATGCTCGAAAGTTGAAAGGAAAAGCTGGAGGTCGCCCGACAGTTCGTGTCCTTCCTCTGGCCCCCTCCCCTGCCCCTTCCCTTCTTTTTTCTCTCTCATTGAAATGTTCTTTGATAAATGTTTTTCACCACACTGAACTAGTGTTATTGTGTACTAGAATGCTCACAAAACCCACTACTACAGACTTGCTGAATGAGATTATTTTTCTAGGGTCCCTTTAAGTCAAATGGAGGGGAGTGCCAACGAGGATATATATCTATATCCATCTTGGGAAGCCCCTGTCAAATATCATTTACCCACACTGCAGTCCAAGCATCTGCTTAGAAAAGGGCACAAGACGCCGCACCAAGCCTCTAAGGGCGATATGTTGCCAAAGTACAGTACGGGTGGGACTTGAGAATTAGCGTGATATGGTTTTTTCTCTATTTTTACTTTTGCAAGCTTCAAAAAGTGACAACACCACCCCTAGAAAGCAACGTCGCTGGGACCTCGACACAGTCACATGGTGCTATTTTCCAGATTGTTAGAAATTTCTCACTGAAGGTAGTACAGTAGCTGGCAAATATACAATACCCCAACGAAACACACTCCGACTAGAATAAGTACATGGCATATAGAGCTTAACGTCCCAAGGTGACATATATGAGCTATGAGAGATGCAAATTAATAAGACAAGCACATCAATAAAGCTTGATTTTAAATTTCTAGGTCAGCAGAACAAGCATCAATTTTTGCTAGAAGCTCGAGGAATAAGTAAGTCTTAATATGCACTCGTGCAGATCTAAAGCCAGCAGAGAAACATGAAAACATTCTTGAAACCTCTATGCATGCATTACCTGCGAAGCGAGACCCTGATTGCCATCTCAAACGGCCATTTCATTTAGCAAAAATTAAGTTGGCAGAGCACTTGGCATAGAGATCAAATTTTTCTGCAATACTCCTAAGTGTACCGTTTATGCTTGCAGTTCTTGATCTCTGTCTTCAGTATGTTTTGTCCCAATTTTTAAATGAGAATAATCATGCTGTTCCTTTTTTTTTGTAATTCAACGCATGATATTCTCATCATGCTCTTAAATTTGCACTACCTACACCTAATTTAAAATAATCTTCAGCAGTTTCTAATTTGAGATGCATGGAGAACAGAGAGCACATACAAAACTCATAGTATGAAAAAGCTCTTTCACATTATCCATGGCGTCCTCTTTCTTACATGCAGTAGCAATTGGTCCAGAAGTTGATCAAGTGTAGTTGAAGTTTTTCTAAATTTCGTTTAATCACCTAATTATTCGGTCATTATAGATGTGCTGCCAACTTTCCATCTGGGGAATAGGCTCAAACACAAATATTTCTTAGCAAGAGTTGTGCGTATGCTCCAAAATATTTGCACGCATCAGTTGGTTTCGAACGCAGGGCCATCTGGAGTTGTGTAGGCATGCTGCGTTTTTGCCTATGCCACTGCCGACTTCAATTTACAAAACATGGTGCTTGAAGCTATAGTACTGCATTCTACCATGAAATGTACAGAAACAGCTGCAAGATCTACACTATTTAGTCCATTCATTGCTACCTGCTACTATGACTGGTTGCAAACAATTTTTGATGAAGGCAGAGGACGGCAGAATGTAGGGCCAATTAAAAACTGCCACAGCCTTCATCAGTTCACGCACTAAGCCACTGGTAAACCTGGCTCTACTGATTACCTATATTGGGCATAATGTGCCAGCCAAAGAATGCTGCTAATGAGTATGCACGATATCAAAGAGGCACAAATTAAGAGAAGTGATTAAGCAAGTAGCAAAGTGGATTCAGAAAAGGATTTGCAATGGAAGCTGCAGACACAAGCTATAACACTGTCATACCATACCATTAAATGCAGAGCTTAACGTGCACACCAAATTTTTAAAACTTCATAATCACACTAATTAGGGAATGCTGCTTGAACCCAAAAATACTGTCTTGGGCTTCTTAACTTGCTCACTGTCATGCTGCCACATGTTGCCTTATCTCTTGCCAACAAAGATCAGATGTTAGGCTTGTGGTTTTCATTAAAAAAAAAAAAAAGAAAAGCCCAATACTTCCAACATAAACCTTAGTATCTTGTGCCCAGTTACAACATGCGAACTTCCTTCAAGGTTAACCCGTAACCAATGGTGAATTGGTGACTTCCAATTGCAGATCTGGAGCACTTCCAGAGCAACGTTTCCTCTCTTTTCAGAGCAACTGTATTTCCAAAACCCAGATCCAGAAGACGGATCGCAGCTTCCAAACACACATGGGGAGCGATCGCCGAGCGAAGGTCACTCCGTAGAGAAGTCAGTCGACTTCGACTCTCGATTTCCGACCACTTGTCTTCATGATGCCGGCTCAGCCCTCTGTGCTTTGTAGCAAATGATCAGTACTTGCCGCCACTATGGATGCAAATCCTTGTCACGAACTTGTGAGCTCGAGCCATAGAGGAGCCTTGGCTTGGAGAATGACTGCCAAGTATGCGCGAAAACTGTCTTTACACACTTCTATTTCGTAAATTCGAAGCCATTCAATTATTTATCTGCTTTGGTAGACTAAAAACAGTGCACCGCGACTTTCTCTGTGTGCCCGCATTTGGCTGTGCAACCAAGAATGAAATAATATCGTAGACTGTTGATGCCAAAACTATTTCAAGAAGCAGCGGTGGCAGCTTAGATTCGTTACAGGTTTGAAAACAGGCACGTGCATATGAAGAGCAAGCAAGTGCAGGGAATTATGTATTTTTCCTCCATCAGTTTGTGAGTGCCACTTACTTGCTCCGGCTGGAACTCGAGTGTTCGAAACACAGAGTTGGGCACATGTTCTCCGCCGGACTCGAATGCCCAGTTGCAAAACATGCAGACCAATCTGGTTCTGTCATTAGAAATCGCAAGTCTGCACCAAAAATACTATTGGATTTAACATGCAAAAGCTGCACGTGAACTACAGGGGAGCCATAGTATTCTCGTCCAAACAAATGGCACATACCCCCATTGGAGATCGGCTGAAAATCAGGAGGCAAAGAAAGGCTAATCAACTGAACATATTTGCTGGCATAAAAAGAGAAAAAAGAAGGCAGTAGATACACACAGGAGACCAACATTTAGAGACCCTAGTATAAATAGGGAATGAACTGTAACAAAGACAGAAAAGGTCATTTGTAAACTTAGCAAGGCAGTCAATGAGACTCCAGCAAGAAATTTTTAATTACGACATAAACAGACCTGTTGCTGCAACCAAAGTTCATGCAGCTTCGAATTACCATTGTCACCTTTCTAACATGCTCTGGCATCACTCAGCACCCCAGTGTCCTTGCATTTCCGCTGGTTTGAAATGGGATTCTATCCTGCAGCCAAGGTTTCACCAGACTAGTGCCAAAGCCCGTGAGCTGCCAGGACTGAAATCATTTACAGGACAACAAACCATGAGCACTAAGAAGAAACCTGATTACACGTAAAGATTGCTCTGCTGAGTGCCAACAGCAGCCAGATCAATCCTCAACCGTTTTCAGGTTCCTTAGTTTTCTCCATTTTTAAGTTGACCCAAAGCAAATGATGACACCTACAAGCATTGTCACAAACTGCAGATTTCAATGCAAAATCTTTTAATATAGGACATGCGTTTTGTATGGTACATGTATACATAGGTATGTAAATATATAAATTTCTCTCCACCCCTCCCTTTCTTAAAGGTATGCTAATTATGCAATATGGTGATTTGTCAGGGAAATAAAGAAATTTCTGAGGAAAACAAAGGAAGCCACACTAACGAAAGTTTAGAAACAAAAAACAAGACAGGTCTCAGGTCTCAGCAAGTCTGGCAGACAATTACGTCAAGAAAAACTACAAGGTCAATGTGTGCCAGTTAAATGTCACAGTAAAGTGAAGAACCTATTAACAAAAGCAAAAATGCTGTACACATAAAGAGAAAACAACCCAAACATACAACTATAAAAGCCCGCTTCAAAAGCACACCAGAAAAAACACTAGAAAACCGGCAACCCTGAAGACATGCCCTTTCACTTCCTTCCTACAAAACAAGCAGTACCCTCACCATGAAAGAAGAACAGTAAACAGATGACTTTCAATGTTGCTTGAAATTCTAGAGTAACACTTGGAAATTCTAGACTAACGCCTGCATTTTGCCTTTCATCACACATTGACTCCCTGGCCTGCATTTCACAATAAACCTATCACGTCGAATTGTTCTATGGAGAATCAAGAGGCAGAGGCTGTGTCCAGCTCACACAACAAAATGCTTGGCCTGCATCAAGAACTTCAAGCCTTTCGCAAGTTCTGCCTTTTGGCACGAAGCAGAAGTCTCCCAAACAACCACACCTGCCACTCTTTTCTCCACAGATGCAGGAGTGGATAGCAACTGTGCTCGGAATGTTTCATGGCCTGAAGATAGCTACACAAAAGTTTTTGTGGCACTCACGAGAAGACACACATGCTGTAACCATCAGCCTTTGCTCTATTTGCATGTAATAGGCTTTTCCACAAGTCCAGTACATACCACGTTTAGTTCTCTGCACCTACCAAGTGACAATCGGTGCTAAAATAGACGAGCTACTGAGACACACAGCTTCATGCCACAGGTATTGCTTCTCACCTGTGGAGATAACTTCACTCTCAAGAAGGACCGCTCACCTCCGCATACGTCACCCAATGCTAGAACCTACTTGGAAGCAATTCATGTGTGCTCAGCATGCTGCAATCAAAACCATGAAAATGATGAAGAAATGCCCCAATGAAGTGTAATGAATGACAATGCACTCACTGCATTATAAGCAGACCCGCACAATGCAACTGACAGAGTAGAAATGCAGAAGGACATGTACAAAAAGTAGTGCTCGCTCTGTACAACATGATGCTACATTTGAGCTACCATTATGCACTGTCCACATCATCCTGCAGGAAAAAAAAAAAAAGGCAAAAATCTTCACGCAAGCCTACATGCCACAGGGGAACAGAAATATTAAATTATGCTTATCTTCTGCTTGGTTCTCAAATTCCTAACAAAACATGAAAGACCGGTAGGACCACTTGACAGTTGTGTTATAAGCCACAATCACAACGACTTATATGCAAACTCATCACTGTAATTTACTCCAGTACCACTCTGTCACACATGATCAGTGGAATGAAGCAAAATATTCTGAAGCCCTGTTTCATGCTGCATAATGTAGATGACTAAAAGTGGACCAAGAAAGTCTTTGTCAATGTTCACTTTCCCAAAAAGTTTATGCCCCTGGATGTATGGGCCCTGAAATGAAATGCAGTAACCCTCCTTCGTACCGGACTGCTTGCACGCTTGCCATCGCTTTCTTCGACACACACAATCACACGAGACAGCTGTAGTTCCTTGAACTGCAGCAAAAGCTGGTGGTGCACGTGCCTAAGCCAGCACTTTCATTCAGTACGCACAAAGGGCAGCCCCGACATCTGGCGAGGATTTAGAATACAAGCTTCAGCTGCAGTCCAAATGAACCCACAATGCTCTGTACACCCCATTCACCTCACACCTCACTCCACAGCCTCACCCATTTCTGCTCCCATTTTTGGGCTGTGGTGCCAAAATCATCTAGACCATTCAGATGGTGCTCAGAGTTTGCACAGGCAGAACAGGAGCGGAATGAAGGCTCCGATGGCAACAAAGATGGGGAGGAGGGCGCTGCTATCGTCTCCCGTGTATGGGTTGGGGCTACGGGGCCCAGAGGGTCGCCGCGGCTGATGCTGAGATCCATGAGCTGAGTCGCCAGAACCATGGCTGGCAGGAACGTCTTCCTCCTCTTCCTCGTCCTCTTCCTCAATCTCTTCCAATGGGGGCATTTCGGGCACATCTGCAAAAGAAAAAAGGGAATCGCCACAGTGAATGGCAATACCTTGCATGTGGTCATAACCTTGACGAAATGTGTTACTTTATTTCAGTATTTGAATCTTTGCAACCAAGAAACAATGGCTAGGCTGGGCTAGGGTTGGTTAGGTTAAGTTCATGCTGCCATAAGCTGACACAAAATGCAAGAAAACAACATATATCTTGCACAAATACCCCAACCGGGCACATCAGTACTTGTAAATGGATGTGATGACTAATTAGGCAGAACTGCATGTGGAAAATTGTGACTTGGCCAGGAGGTGGTAGGCTTGCTACCATATCTTACACCGCAGGAGGCTGAGCGCTTGATGTGGTGTACGCAACGTGCTTCGTTTGCGCTTGCCGCTTACGTTTGTACCTTACTGATTACAATTTTAATTGTCTGATAAGTATTTTGGATGGCAAGGAAAATTTACTGTGTGTAGGCAAACTGCTGTCCTGAATGCAAAAGAAATGGGGTGGAAATGCGCTGTGCCTCGACGCAACTTGGGGTACTGAACATGTGATGCGAAATTATCTCTCTTTGCGGCTCCGAAAGGAGGGGAGGATTTGAAGGTATGGCCACATGCGATTCCATGCAAAGACCGCATCGTGCAAGTGACAGACCGACCATGTAAAAAAAGTTTGATGCACAGTACATCCCAAAGACTTGGAATGCAGTTTACAAGGGACATGTTCTCGTTAGTACACCACAAAGCGTGATCCTCACAAAGGACGTAGTTCCTTGGATGTTCACCCGTTGTCCCAGCTACATGTCAGAGGAGAGAAAAAATAACCTGCAAACCGCCAACGGCTCACAGCTACCCACCAGACTGTTCTTTGTTTTTACTGATACTGATGCCAATGATATGCTCTTGGAGCTACCACATAAGAAGCTTTGCTTACCAATATACTTTGTTGGGCGAGTTGGTAAACATCCATTGATAATAAAAACAGCGCAAAAGGGAAGACATAGGACAAGATAAAAGGAAGCTACAGGACAAGCGCTAACTCGCAACTCAGCCTAAGCCTTTAATCCAATGCCCAGACAAAAACTAAGCTTCTGCGTGAAACATCCCTGGGTTCATCTGCTCATAAAATAGACACTAAAAAAATAAACCTCTTTGCTTAAAAGAGCAAGAGAAGTCTTGATGACACATTTGATGTCCTTTGAAATAAAATATGCTTCTACCACTTCTCTTGTCAACTTTGTTTTTTGCCGATATAAAATTCTAACATGGTTAAATAGGGAAGCACATTTCTTCTCCTTCTTCATTGTCTCACAAGAATGACAATGGGAGATCAGAAAACCTCCTAAGTATGGTAACTGCAGGACAATGAAGAATCACATCTGATAAACCTATTTGACATTACTCAAGCATTCAAAGATGGCCTCACCAGTCACGCATAAATGAGCTGAAGGGAAAACTTGACGGTCTTGTTGAGAGTGAGAATGAATGTGAGGTCTTCCTTTTTGATGAACCTAACTCAGCCAGTGCAAAAAAATTAGATAATTAAGTCCCCGGGTTTCTATGCAGAAAACTGCTGAAATGCACAGAGTGTTCGGCATGCATAACTAGGACCGTGGGTTCTGTTAATGTGACAAGGCCTGAAGCAGCCTTAATCAGTCTTTCAAAAAGCAAAACGAAGGCTAACGCACACAACTATTCCCACGCTTTCTCTCTTACAAGTAGAAGAGCAGTTTTAAAAACGCTTTCGACATCACAGTTGACTACATTATAGACAATTATAGGCAATAAAAAGGACATAATGGTTCAAGTCATTCCTTACTACGTAGCATTGCAAATGCAACAGTATTGTAAGCACTCAAAAGTTTCATAAGCTCTCAAAACTGGTTTAAAACTTGCTTGAAAGTCTTTTTTTGTTGCATTGCCAGTGAGTGAAATAATGGATCTGGTGTTTGCAAGGCAAATTGTGCAATTAATATGTGCATCTTTTTTTTGTATTAACAGAAGGTTATGCAACTGAGTGAAATGTTGGATTAGATATAGTGTTTGTTATGGAAATTGTGCACTCAATATGCGCATTTTGTTTCTTGAATTATGTAAAGATTATGACACCGAGTGAAATACTGATTGCAGTCTTTGTTATTCAAATCATGATACATGCGCATTTCGTTTTCTTTTATTATAATAGGCACAAAAAACTTAGGCTCTATGAGCCTATAAGTTTATAGTAGTAGTTGATTCCCCCATTGCAGTCCCAGTATGTCAAACATCTAGCTTTATTAAATAGCTGCTCATTCATCACGTAAAAAAAAAAAAAAAAAAAAAAAAAAAAAAAAAAAAAGGGTTTCAAGAGCACTGCAGAATCTGTAGTGGAGAAATGCGAAAGTCTGAGCGTTGCTGCTGCACATGGTACATTGCGCACCCCCTTCTTTAACGCATCAAAGTTCACCGGCATTCCATAACTGGTTTACAGGAAAGAAAAGATTCAATATCTGTCACTCATGGAATCTCGCTGACACATTTAGCGGACAAGTCTCGCCGACGCGAGATTTTCACCGTGAGCCTAGAAAGGCTTTCGCCTTCATAACTGGTTCACAGGAAGGAAAAGGCGCAGTACCTGTCTCACTTGTTTCCGTGGGCACCAGAAGTCTTCTTGGGGTACCATCGAGTCCATATGCTGGCGACCAGATTTTTGTGTAATGGCTAGTAAAGTTTTCGCTATAAAATTTGGAGACAGTTAAGCTCCCTCTAAAGGGTATGATGCAAAAGTGGTAATGGCTCCCGTTTCCCGTCTTCCTTTCTATACTATACCTTTCTACTATACTATAACTATACCTTTCTTCATGACTGTACAGTGCTCTTCACCACATCTTCCCTTTTCGTCTCGCGATGCTGTCTTCCCCTGCCCTGCGCAGTCATTAGTGTACGAAGTGGCTGCACTGAACTTGCCATTAGTAACGATTCGTTCTATTCACTCACGTTGCAACATGGCGAGTGCATTGGGCATGTCGAGCAACATCTATCAAGCAACTATGCAGCTTTATAGGCTTTGCTCCTATTTTAGGCGTTTCGTTCGGAACTTTGTGACCATCATTGACCCTCTGATGAGACTTCTCAGCGCTCACAAACATCTTTCTGCCTGGTCACCAGCCAGCTTGCGATACTGCTTTTACGAAATTACGCACGATACTTACCACACCCCCTGTATTGCGCCGTTTTGACCCGGCTGCTCCTATCGAAGTGTACACTGATGCCAGCGACGCCGGCCTCGACGCTGTTCTTGCCCAACGAAAACCCGGTGTTGATGAATACGTTGTGGCATACACAAGACGAATGTTGACCACGGCCGAGATAAACTACTCGGTGACAGAAAAGGAAAGCTTGGCCATTGTTTGGGTGCTTCAGAAATTTCGGCCATACTTGTATGGGCACCCATTTGATGTTGTTACAGACCACAAGCTTTGTGTTGTCTTCACTAAAAGACCCCACCGGCCGTCTCGCCCGCTGGTCGCTTAGACTACAAGAGTATGGTATCCGAGTCATCTATCGTACAGAGCGCAAGCACTCTGATGCAGACACTTTATCTCGCTCGCCGGTGCCGCCTGACGCTCCGTTGTCCCCTGCCTCCAGCTCCGCCTTGCCTTCCCTGTTCATCGAAGACATGCCATCTGAACAGCGCAAGGATCCGTGGCTAACATCACTAATCGATCTTCTTACGAACTCGTCACTTTCACCGGCTCCTTAAGCCATTCGTCGTCAAGTGCAGCATTTCGCCCTTCATGACCGTCTTCTCTATCGACGCAACTATATGCCAGATGACCGTAAAGGCCCGTTCACACTTGCGACTAGCAGCGGTCGCGTGACCGTTTTGGTCGAAAAGCGACAGTCGCAAATGGTCGCATCGGTCGAAAAGCGACTGCCGCGGGCCGATCGGGCACTGCTCGAATTTCCAGTCGCGCGACTACTAGTCGCAAACCATTTCACCAATCAGCGAGGTCCCGGAGTACTCGATCGAGCACCTTCTCAATGCAATTAAAGAATACCCCTACCTTTTCAACAAACGGCACCCGGAATTCAAAGGCAGGGAGAAGGAACATATGGCCTGGGAGGAGATTGGAAAGATATTCAGAAAGATATTCAGACTATCCGGTTAGTACCATGAACTTTTGAGAAATGGGTTTTTCACGCAGGTGCAACATTTTATATTGACACCGTCTATTCGTCGTCGGCGTTCTCCTGGAAACACGAGAGCGCGGCATGCGCACCGGCTCGCCTGAAAAAGCTGAAGTGTCTGGCAAGCGGCTGCTACCGACGTTCGCTGTCATCGCCCAGCAGCTCTCCTATTCCCAACTCGTTCAGAACGAGAACAGAACGAGAAGGCGACTGTCGCAAGTGTGAACATCAGTAGTAGCGAGCTCCTCTCCTCTCGTTGCGCGACTGGTAGTCGCGCGTCCTCATTTAGTCGCAAGTGTGGATAGACCTTAAGCGGCTGCTCGTCGTACCTCGCCACCTCCGTAGAGATATCTGCACATCTTACCATAACGATCCGCAGTGTGGCCACGTGGGTGTATTTAAGACTTATGAACGGTTGCGACAGCGCTTTTATTGGTGCAGTATGTATAGCTTCGTCAGTAAGCATGTGCGTTCATGCATCGATTGCCAGCGTCGCAAGCTTCCTCCTCTCCATCAGCCGTCTCCACTACAGCATCTTCCATGCCTATACCGACCATTCCATGATGTTGGAATCGATTTGTATAAACCTCTGCCGTACACACCTGCAAGGAATAGTTGGATCATCGTGGCCATCGCTCACCTTACTCGCTATGCGGAGACAGCAGCACTTCAGGATGCCACCGGACCCAATATTGCGTCCTTTCTTCATCATTTCATTCTGTAGCATGGGGCCCCCGCGTGAACTTTTAAGTGATCGAGGCAAATCTTCCTTATCCGAGGTTATCGAAGCGCTCCTACACGAATGTCAGACCATCCACCGGACAGCCAGCGCGTACCACCCTCAAACCAACTACCTGACAGAGTGCTCCAATTGCACACTGGGTGATATGATGTCCAAGTACACCGCCTCCGATCACTCCGATTGGGCCAAGATTCTCCCATTTATAACTTATGCCTACAACACCGCTGTTCAAGCAACTAGTACAGGATTCTCGCCATTTTTTTCTGCTGTACGGGCATGAACCTTCGTCTCTACTTGACGCCATCCTCCCCTACCGTCCTGATATCTCAGAGCATACATAGCTTTCAGCAGCTGCCAGGCACGCCGAAGAATATCGCAAGCCGGCTTGCTCGCTTACTTTGGACGAGCAAGCCCAGAAGAAAGCCCATAGCAACAGCAGCCACTCTGTCCACCAATTCTTTCCCGATGCTCACGAATGGCTCTGGGTCCCATCGACACTCCCAGGTCTGACCAGCAAGTTTACTTCCAAGTACCACAGACCCTATCTAGTGCTCCAACAGACCTCTCCCGTCAATTACCAAGTTGAACCGCTAGCCGCTTCCACCGACCTTCGCCACCGTGGGCGCGAGATCGTTCACGTCGACCGTTTGAAGCCTTATTAGGATCCCGCTATCCTTTCACCTCCTTGAGTCACCAGGATGGCTCTTCTTTATTGCGGGGGCCAGATTGCAAAGAAGAAGTTCCGATTAAGGGGACAGATCGTTGAGAAAGAGGAAGTGCTTTTCCAGACTAGCTTCTACAAGTTAAGCCACCACCGCTCCGGTCTTGCTCGCTATCAGTGCCTGGATCCCCGCATAACAATACCTTATTCTACTTGACCGCTTGCACAGTGCCAGCTACTTTTTCTCCATCGGTCTTCATTATGGCAACTGGCAGATCCGAACGAGACTATGAAAGAACAGCATTCTTCACTCCTGATGGCCGCTACCAATTTAAAGTGATACTTTTTCGTCTTTGTAATGCCCCTGCCACTTTCAAAAGGATGAACAACTCTGTTTTGAGGCTTCAAGTGGACGACTTACTTGCTTTACTTCGATGACACCATTGTTTTCTCGTCCACTTTTGCCAGCCACTTCTCTCACCTTTCTACCATTCTTGCGCTTTTCTGCCGTGCCGGACTTCAGCTCAACTCAAAGAAATACAGCTTTGATTACTGGGAAATCAAAGTTCTTGGCCACTTGGTTAACGCAGACTGTGTTCAGCCTGACCAGGTAAGATTAGTGCCGTCAATGCTTTTCCCATGCCCCATTCATAGCGCAAAGTTCAAAGTTTTATCGGCTTGTGTTTTTATTTCCGAAGCTTCGTCCAGAACTTTGCAACTGTTGGCCACCCTCTCACCGATCTGCTGAACAAAGACATACAGCTAGAAGCAATATGAGAGAGAACATGGGAGCATATGGTCTTCACATTTCACAAAGTGCTGCCATCAGCAGAAGATGACAATAGGTGGTACCAGGGCATGCTCAGAAAGAGCAGCCGACCAAGCTTACTTTGCATGTACTTTTACCACTGATACTTATCAGCTGTCAGTGGCCGCGCTTTGCAAAGAACAGAGGCCACGTGCTCCCGTCAGGCCGCGGAAGCACTGCGGCACTTCCGTCTCGTCTAATTCGCCGCACCTTCTTACACACGAGGGCGAAAGCGAAAGCGCAAAACATGGGAGGCGGACTTCTCCCTCGCGGTTAAATTTTCCTCTCGCACCGACGGCGCCGCCGACTCCGCTGCGTGGCTTCGCCCTCGCGCGAACCACTGCAACCATTACTGACTCCACTCGTTTTGAATTAGAAACGGCATCCGTGTCGGTCCCCTGTGTGGCCTAGCACTGTGAATTCTCTGCGTGTTGGCTTATCGGCCAAAGTCGCAATTGTTCTTTGTGGCTTTTGTACTCTGTGCATCTCATTCCTGCTGGCTCTCTGCCCCTTCGTGAGATGAGAGACTTGTCTACGTGCAGCTATGAACCCATCTCTTCTGCTGATTGAGCTGGCCCTTACAGTGAGCGACATCCGCTGTGGTTGGTGTTGTTGAACTTGTTACCTTCATGTCCTGTGGAGAAGTGTAAGTGTGTTTGAAGATAACGGTTCTTCCAGGAAGGCTAGTGTAAATTTTTAATCATGTATTTTGGTTATGTATAGAATGGTGACATGTGATTGTCAGCATCGAATACCAACCACAAGGTATACTAGAATGCATGCATTTACTCTATAATTCTGCATTGCTTTGTTGGCATAATTGCTTTGTTGGCATGCGCATAATGAATATGTGTATCATTTATTTGATTTCATATCAGCTGTGCACATATTGAAACAAGCTGTGCCGGCAAGCTGGGTTCTTTTGTATTGATAAAGCAAGCATCCAAGATTGCAATGTTAGCGCAGAGCACTACTGTAAAAATTTGGATATGTAAAGTGGTATTTGTGTGCGTGAATGCGTGTGTGCGTGTGTGTGTGAGTGATACCCCGTCGCATGTTTTCATTCTCTATTTCACATGCAGTTAATAAAAAAAAGGAAGACAATATCTGCTGTTCTCTGTGCCATTTCTTGCCACGGTTGGGTACGCTTGCTCGCGAGCACCTGCGCCCTCGAGAACGCTGTGCCGGTGGTTTTTCTTTCCATCATACTGTTCCTGCCGCCAGCCGGTCACGACGCAACAGGAACGGTAAGGTGCGGTAGAAAATCTGCGGCAGAGCGTTTTCCCGGGCACGGATGCATGCGAGCATGCGACCCACGCTGCTTGAAGCAACCTACTGACACCCCCTACAGCGCGCCGTTTTCTTGGACCGCTCCACTATACGGCCTCCCCCGTCAAGTCCATTTTTTATGCGCCCCCTCCCGCCAAGATGGGAAGTTTGGCGCTAGCGTCTGTAATTCGTGGCCGCTGGGAGGGAAAGAAAGGTGCTACTAATTGTACCCTTCTCTTGGGGCCCCGAACAGGCTGCAGCTTTATCGGAGATAATTTGTGCTCTCACCATCCTACCCGTCTTGGCCGAATTGAACCCTTCTGCCCCAACTGAACTCAAGTGACCATGGCATTGGAGTTATACTTGCTCAGCGACACCACAGTCACACCAGGGTGATTGCGTATGCCAACTGTCTCCTATCTACGGCTAAACAAAATTGCTCCATCACAAAGAGGGAATGCCTGGCCCTTGTTTGGGCCGTTACGAAATTGTGCCCTTATTTGTTTTGAGACCCTTTACTGTCATCGTGGACCACCATGCCTTATGCTGGCTCTCTTCACTCAAAGACCCCACTGGTCGTTTGGAACACTGGACGTTACGATTACAAGAGCATACCTTCTCTGTCGTTTCACCAAGATGCAAACTGCTTGTCCTGTCCCCTCGCCGATTCTGACTCTGATGTCGTCGCATGCATCTCTTCTTTATCGGCCTTTCCCCACATCGTCAAAGAACAGCGCTTAGATTCTACACTGCGTTCTCTAATCGACCGTCTGACTACCAGTCATTCTTATCCTACCCTAGCCCTGCTCGTACTCACAGAAGACGCACTATACCGCTGCAATACGCGACCTGATGACGTGAGCTCTTGCTCATCATTCCCCAATGTCTGCTCCCTACCGTACTCGAGCAGTTACATGATGCTCCCACGGCTGGACAGCTTGGCACCTACCGCATGTATGGCAGCGTGCGCCACCGTTTCTACTAGCCAGGGCTCTACCACTCTGTCCAAAACTATGTGGCCACATGCGAGATGTGTCAGCCACAGAAGAAGCCTTCCGTTTTGCCTTCTGGATGCCTGGAGCCCATTCCCATCCCAAATGACCCATTCTTCTATGCTTGCGTCGACTTGCTTGGGCTGTTTCCGGACTCCACCTCGTGGAACACACTCTTTATTGTAGAATTGTATATGAAAGGCCACCTGAGATAGATGTAATGACCTGCTTAACTAAATCGTGCAAACGTGCCTGCGTGACCTAGGGGTAGCGTGTCTCACTAAGAATGCAAGGATCCTGCAAGGCTGATTGCGATCCCTCCCATTTGAAAGGAGAAACCCAAGTTGGCTGTTCCTGCTTAATCAACATGTCATATGGTCAAGTGATGACAGGTCACATATGTCACACAACCCTACATCCAAACAGTGGATGGGCATGACCAAATGGCATGGTTTGAGGGGTTTTACGTGCCAAACCGACTCGGGCTATGAAAGACACTGTAATGGAGGGCTCCAGAAATTTTGCACAGACATCACGCAGCACACGGGCGCCTTGCCTTTCACAAAAGCAGCCACCGCAGTCGAGATTTGGTTCGCAACCTTGGGCACAGGAGTCAAGCGCCCTAACCACTGCACCACCACCTTGGGGCCCAACTGGCATGGCCAGTAAGAGAACTGCAAGGATAATTCTACAAAACAGAGGCCCTCAAATGCCATTACCTGGTAGTTTTCAATATAAACTGCATGCTAACTCAAGCAAATAAAAATTTAATTACTTCAGTTAGTTAATTACTGATATTACGATAAATATCCTCACAGTTTGTGTCCACCTGGCAGCATACCGCATGCACAAAAACAACTTTTGTGTACTGCTTTTTGTATTTTTTTTTAAATCCTGGAACTATGAACACTATCTAGATGTGCGATAACAAGGACAAATAAGCATTTAAGGTGCATGAAATAAAACTTCTTACCATCCAGTGTTCCCCTCATCACATAGATGGCATTAACTTTTGGATTGTCCCGGTATCCCTGCAAAATAAAGGGAATTGACATGTAGCGAAAAATGCAGTAAAAATTAATTAAACGAAGTGCAGGGTGTAATGTATAAGTTGATGTATTGAACAAGGCCTAAGCTGCAGGCTTCGAAATATTAAACTCCGGCTGTTGCTTACTATTGCTTCAGCCAAATAATAACTGACATGTAATTAGGGCAGGACAATCATTAACGCCTTGACTGCTGCCATCAAGCCAAAATCACACAGTTGTCAAAGACACAGTTCAATATCAGTTGCACATGGTGTCACCTACAGAAAAAGCTACACGAATACATGCCGTTGAATACAGTGCCGGGTTTGCTGAGCCTAATAATAAGAATGCCGCTGCAAGAACGAAGGCACGAGTAAAGTACTACAGTTGACACAAAGCATTTTGGTAGTCAGTGCCAGCGGTAAACAATATGACGTTCTGGCCTAACAGTGCCATCACATGTGTGAACGGTGGAGGATATGCAATTGTTTTCGTTGAAAAGAAACAGTCATGAGACAAGTCATGCAACACTCAATTTTCCAGCCTTACAACCCCGAGACACAAACTGCTAAACCAATTAAAAGTGCTCCGGAAGTGAACGGAAGCTTGTTCCACATCTGGCCGCTTGTTAGGGGTAAGGCCATTCATGCACGGAGCGAATTAATGCAAAATGTCTATGTTTCTTCGCCACCTGTAGCTGCAGCAAGATAACAAATGAATGTAAATGGTTGTCTCAAAGAGGGACTTGACTTTTACAGTATACCATCCCGCTGTTTTCTTTCTATACTAAGCACATGGTGCATTTTATGCCTAACTCTTGAGACCTCCATATAAACTTCCACAATGGATACACTCAAACAAGGCAAAAAAGCCATTGAGGCGTTGTGCAAGAAAATCCATGCTTATACATGTACCTTGATGAATTCAACCTTGATCTTTCCATCATGGGTGGACTCTTCCCCGTTGATGCGCAGCTTGTTGCCCTTGATGCTGAATGCAATGTACTCATCGTGAGCAACTCCTCGTCCAACCTTGGCATGGATGTCTAGGTCAGCCACTACAGTGTGCTGTCCATTCAAGACCACGTCAAACACCTGCGTGAATTTTTTTTTTTTTTTTTTTTTTTTTTTGTTACGGAACATGTGCGGAAGCAACAGAAAACACAGAGCAAGAGGTAGTTCTGAATGATGAGTAAACTTCAGTCCACACTGGTCTATTTTCCTATCAAAAAATGTATATTGGAAAAAAAAAAAGAAATCAATCAAGCTCCAGTCATGGGAGCAAATGCCAGCAATAAGCTGTGAATCTGGGAGCGTAACAAGTTGCTGGAGTAGACTTAGTAGCTCCTTCTTCATACTCAGCAACCTTTATGACCACATTACTAACACGATTTACGGTACTGCTTTAAAAGTACAGTTGTGACCGCTGCATTCTTATCAAGTTTACTGCTTTGTTTAGTCAACAACCCTGGCATAACATATATCAAATTGTAGCTACTTAAATGCTCTTACATATTAATGAATAATATTTACCTAAGCTCTACACATAACATGAAAACAAAATATCTTTCAGTTTAAGATTAATTTTAGGGGAAAGAATTAACACAGTGCTGAAAAAGCATGCATACAGTAATATCAAAACTTCAAAATATACAAAGTTGGCATAATGCGTTTTGTTTTCTTTAGTGTTGAGTCTTTCATGACCATGGAGTAAAACAGGCGAACCTGAAGAGTCTTGGAGACAAAACTTTATCGAATGAAATATTTGGATGATTTTGCAGTAAAATGTACTAAAATGTAGCTACTTAAATAGCCTTTCAAATATATACCATTTTTTTTTTTACCTTTACAAATGACAAAAAATATGACTACAAAAACTTTCTGAAGAAAACTCGAGAAAGTAAAAAAAAAAAAAGGCTTGAATTTCAAAATGAAACACTGCAAGATACAGAAAAATGTTGCATTCTCATTTTTATGGAAAAAAAAAAAAAAAAAAAACGAGTTTTTAGACTTGGCTTGGACCTAGTGATATGAGTGAAAGCTGTGTTAACCATGATTATGCATGGTTGGACGGTTCGAATTAGGGGGATGCTCAAGCTTCACCTTGAGAGTAGACGCTATAGATTCTGTGACACTGCTTTTTCATTCAGCAACATTTTATCATATTTCTTCCTCAAGTCAGTTTTAGGGGAAAGGAAGACGCAGTATCTGTCTCAGTTTTGAGTGGGCGCTGACACTTGATTATGTGTCGAACTTGCGCCAACTTTTAATTCCGCGATTTGTATACCATTTTCAAATATTGCACAACATCTGCAGGGTGGTCAGACGACTAGTACCTGCAACCCCCCCCCCTAGTTCTCCCATCACTCTGCAAAACACTGAACAGCGCTTGTGCTTATATCAGGAGAATGGTCAGTCATCTGCGGGAATGAGTGGTGAGCCAACGGCGAGTCACGTAGTTAAGCACACCTGCCAAGCGAGTGAGTCAAGTGGTTAGGGGCACCTTTCGAGTGTGAGAGTCATGCAGTAAGCACACCTGCCAGGTGAGCAAGCCACATAGTTAGGCACAACATGCTTTAAAGATCACTGGTGCGGAATGACATGATCTTGAGCTTTGCATGCGAGATTTGGAGCTTCCGCTCCAAACTTTGGCACGTCTAACTGCCGATTTCCTTTTTTTCGGAAGTAGTGATGACCAGCTCCAGCGGCAGTTATTGGGAGTCCCACACATCCCTTCTCCTAACTGCATTAACAATATGAAGTGATGCCAAATTACCGTGACCCAAACATGTTTATGTGGTGAAGTCCACTTTGAAGGTGTGCCATCTTCGTAACAACATTGCTAAATTGATAAAAATTTTGTTTTCAGCGGGATCTTCCTCTGCCTATGGCACAGCTTAGAAGTTTTTTGCATTTCGACCTTTTGTGGTTTATGGCTGGTCTGTTTTGCGCAGCACGGCAAAGTGCAATTTAGTTTGCCATCAAAATTGAAAATCTGCTCCAGGAGCTCTCCTCAGAAAGGTAGGTGCTCATATTCCAACTGATGTATCAAAATAAGCTTAGCAATACCTAAAGTTCCGAAGGAGCCACCTCATGTGCCATAGCTTTCCTTGTTGCCGAAACTCTGTCATACAGGGTTGCTGAAACTATAGTGAAAAGAAATAAAACAGCAGGAACATACAGTGAGCTTGTGCAACTGCTCAAGAGCGAGCTTAACCTAAACGTATACCTTTCTTGGGCCACTGTATAAAGTTACAGACTAATACTTGACTGACTCATCATCCCAGCTAAAATCTGACCCCACAAAGTCGTCTTTGGACTCTCTGCTACTACTCTATTTTAGAAAATCCACGGTAGAAGCAGTGGAATCATGAAAAAGGTGTCGAATTAGTAGCGCATCCTAGCACGAGCTCGACAACATTTTTGTTGACATTTGAGAACCCTCCGCTTCGAATAATTATTTTTTCTACATCACTGCCTGCCGAAAAAAAAGAACAACGTAGAAACTAAGTACTACAGCTCTCATAATATCTACCTAGGTGCGCCTACATATTTCATCGCACGGAAATTCATGCTTGGCAGTGCATCAGATACCATCGGTTATATATGACCGATTTCCTATGAAGTGGTCCTGAAACAGCTAAGGAGTTTGTTAGACTAAAACTCAGTATAGGCTCCCAAAGCATTGCTCAGTGGTGCTGCAGTCCCCGATGTACACCGTCATCTATGACCTGTGACGTTGACGGCTCGCTCGCTGCTATCGCCGCGTGGGTCGCGCGCTCTTTTGCACGTGTACGCATTCACGAGCTATGTCGCATGGGGGATCGACAAGACTGCTACAAATTTCCATGAAGCAAGCTTAATTAAATGCCAGAAACTTGTTATTCCCGTCTACACTGTAGAGCAAATGACTGAGGGGAGATGAGTCACTACTGACTGCAAAATACATTTCCCATGTGATTGTAAACAGTAGACAGTGCCTCTCAGAGTAAGTCCGCTACATAATTATCAGCGCTGTGAAGTGAAGCGGCTCACTTGTTGATCATAATTTTAGGCTGTAGCATATGCGATGTATATACGGTTTTGTTGTTAGATTACGACATTATTAAAGCAAATCTTGCAGTCGAAGATTAAGTACACAGATCAAAAGGTGCTCTTCGCGGGCGCAAATGCTAGTAGACTGAAATGCATGTTAATGGATGACTCATGCATGCTCCGTGCGCTGCATTGGACATTAACCGGCTCGCTGGCTCGGGATCGAAATCCAAGCTTAGCAAAGCCGGTGCACTGTTCCGCCCATATATTTCAGTTCTTATGAAATGTGTACGCTTCATTTATGATAATATTTGATTTGCACTCATGAAACCTGCGACGCAAATGGCTTCTAGTCTGAATGAAGCCGAGCCACAGGTGCGTCATTATACTGCGCTTGGGACGTATTTTTGTTATTGCTCAATTTGAAGAAATCTGTAAGTAAGCATCTCAGCAAGGCATGTTTTGCCACCAAGAGGCCTCGTTCCTTATATTTTCTCGGTCATTGTAGAAATGAAAACATTTGTGTGGCACTTTGGACCCTTAAAGTGCGATAAGGCGAAAGCATTTGTTTGAAACTTCGCTGATTCCTGGTTTTACTGCGTCTACATCTGTAGGCTGTGTGATGTGACGTTCGAGGAAGCGCCAAATGAAAGGCGCCGCACAGACGTCTGGATCAGTATGACACAATAGCGTAAGCTACCAGCCAACATATAAAGCCCTGCTTTAACCGGGCCATAGGAACGTGTTTGCGTGGCTTAGGGATAACGTGAATGCAAGGGTCTTGGCAGGCTGATTCTGATATCACCCTCCCATATAAGAGGAGAGGCCCAAGTTGGCAGCACCTGCCGAACGTAATGTCAGGAAGCCCTAGGTCCAGTTAGTGCTCGGCCATGTCAGCTGCCGGCTACTGCCTTCCACGTAACGAAAGCGCATTAGGGCTTACGCATTAATACATCCCCCTTTGGGTGGTGTGGGCCCAGGGTGGCCCACCTTGACCTATGGTGGCCGTCATCTTGGGTGGCATCATGTGACTTAGGGTGGCCGCAAAGTGAGACGCCTTCTGCGAACGACAGTATGAGCCATTAAAGGCTTTCACCTTAAAAGGCAGATGTCCCTTAGCACACTCGCATGTTGGATATCTGTTGATTTGGTTGCTTTTAGAGCGCTCACAAAGCAGAAAGATTATAAAAATCGGCAAAACAAGCCACATGCGGGGAGCGAGACAAAAGAGAATCTTCCATCCCGTTCTTTTTCTAGGCATGGTAATAAGCAACTGTACTCTTTCACTACTATTCCAAGTGGTAAACTGATGAGATTTCAATTTATGCAAAAGGTTGAACTTGGCTCTTTTCCTTCCCTAGAAGGATAGAGTAAGCTGACGGGCTAGCTGGTTTTCCGTTATGTACTTCAACAGCGCATGCTACACACGAACAGAGGACAAGAAAACGCACACATGAGCGCTGAAACGCAGCTTCGAGTCACAATGGCCGATCCATCCGCAATGTATCTCTCCGCCTTCCCCTGGGGGGCCAGCCTGGATACTTGCCTGGCCATGGTCAGCAGATCAGGTGCAGTTCTCCTAGGTTCCCCAGCGAACTTTGGTCCATGGCTGAGAAACCGATGGACATCCTCTGAGGATGTCCTTGACGCCGCCGATGAGGTGGACGGGATTTCTGATCGGCTTCTTAACTGGCGCGAGCGCACGTAGACGTGGAAGGATCCACTGCCAGAGGAATTCGGGGGTACGAGCGGCAATGGCAGAAAGCCCGTGCCATTTTCTTGTCGAGGATTGTGGCGGCGAAGATGACAGCACGAGCAGCCGGAGGTACTCCCGCTGAAGACGAGCAATGT
>JAJIZL010019918.1:5658-16693 GCA_023969395.1 Amblyomma maculatum | reverse complement strand
GCTGCTGCTGCTGCTGCTGCTGCTGCTGCTGCTGCTGCTGCTGCTGCGTGAAGGAAAAGATGAGGAATGGCTTCCCGAAAAGCGCCAGAGGATCAGGTCGGAGACAGGCGCCTTGCGAAGAGGAAGTCCGCCAGCTTCGATAGAACAACGGGGTAAAAGCTACGCTCGGAGACAAAAGGGCTGCTCTCGCCTCCTCTTAGTACACCTTCCGTATGCCAAAAAACGAATAAACGGCTGCAAGTGGGAGCAGCAATTGAACGACGATATCGAAGAGAAACGAACACAATAACGCCTTCGGGATTTTACAACGAAATAATAATGACGAAGTTTTCTGACTGCACTCGACACCCGTGTTATTGAACAAAATAGCCCTATGAAAAAAAAAAAAAAGACGAAAGAGGCGCCATCCATGCTGTGGATATCACGTGACAGTAATGAACACGAAGAAAGAAAGGCACGAAACTTCAGCTGGAACGATGACAACAGGCTACTGCTTCCTCTTTCGCCTAGTCTCTGCGTTCCATAACAGAAGTGGAAGTGCTACCTGTAAGCGGAGTAAGACACTGCCGCTTCTCCCCACTTGCCGTAAACAGCGACGAGCGATGCAATTTTCTCGGCCATCCAAAAGACGACAGGGAGCCGACGATCAAGAGTGACTGCATCTCACTGAGTTGACTTTAAAGGCACCGACAGGACGGCGCTGGACCTCAAGCTTCGAGCAATGAGGAAATAATAAAGCCACGAATATGCAATTTTTTGATCAGCTGAAAGCAACGAACATTCTGCTCGAATAAAATGGCAACTGCTGACGAATGTGAAAAGCAATGCCTTGGTCGCACTTGATGGCATCGCTGCCTGAAATACCCTGCTGCTGGGCCAAGAGAACTACAAAAAAAAAAAAAAAAATTGATAGATAAGGCGTAGCAAATACGCTGTAAAGATGGAGCGAAGCACGTCTAAGAGATAAAGAATGTTAGAAGACACCGTACACCGCGCGCAATATTGTAACGAATTTTAACTACAGCGTTTATTAGAATTTAGGTCGACGGTTTTTCTTTCTTTTTAAACATGAGGCATGAAACTCTTAGAGCGCCTTATATCTGCGGACTCCGTCACAACCATGGCAACTCATAAAAAAAAAAAAAAAAACAATAAGTAGCACGCAGGTGGCGCGCCTTATATCTGAGGATTCCGTCACAACCACGGCAACTCATAAAAAAACAAAACAATAAGTAGCACGCAGGTGGCGCCCCCACAGAAAGCCAACAGAAGACAGCCCTGTAGCCGATACTATCCGCTGCCGATAACAGTACTACAGTACACACGAGCAATGGCTGCCCTTCTGGCCTCGTTTTCTCTTGTTGTGGCGTGGGCACGTTATTCGGCAGTGCAAGTTTTCTAGTGTAGGTTTTCATCGGTGTAAGAAAACGGTGTAATTATAGTGGAGGCTCGTACAAGAAAATGTCGTTGGCTATAGTTCTCAGTTTTTTTTTTTTTTTTTTTAAGCCGGTTTGCATTCCAGGAAAGATTTCAGTGAAGAGGGAGGGGAGGGGGCAGGACGTGGAACTACAGTGTCGGGTGCGCACACGAATTTTTCTCGAGCGCGCTCGCGTTCGATATAAGCGAGTCAAAATAACAAAAAAAATATATATGATATCAGTCGCAGCACTGGCTCCATGAAAAGAGAAAGAGCAGCATCTCCAATGAGAAGATTCCGCGATACACAGCCAGCATGTTTTCTTTGTCGCTCTGAGGATAACGCCATAAAGAGCGAGGCACTACAGGAAGATAAGGAACCGTTTGCAGTGCTGAGAAATCCTCTGGCACGAGAGAAGAAAAGAAAGGGAGAGGCCTCATACCAAAACTGCTTGTAAGAGTTGATACCACGCCTGTACAAGCAGCGTTAACAAGAGCTGCGTTTACTGTCAATGCCACAATCGCTTAAATGATAATTACATCTGTCAAATGCCACTATGCGATAAGATTTCAACTGAACTGCGTCTCTTGTCAGTGCCGTAATAGTTTGCATGCTTATTGTCAAATGCCACTATGTAATTAGATTTCAACTCCAAATCATGCCAAGCTCGGTCTAGTCTCTCAAAAACTGACCGATTAGTGCAAATACGCACAGAAAAAGTGGACTAACTAGAGAACCGCATGGTTATATGCACGTGTCTTTAAAATGTAAAAACAAAACATCCAATTTCAAATAAACAAAAACTCCAAATAAAAAAGAAGAAGAAAGAAACCGGTTCCAAAGGGAAAGGTGAGTGAAACGATACGCACGGCTGTGAATATCGAAATTGCAATTCAGCGCACTCCAATGTCTAGTAGCTGATTTAAAATGCAGTTCTCCCTGAAACATTTTCCACATAAGAAAAGAGCAGTAAGAATCAATTTAATGCAAGCACTAAAGCGAATTATACAGCCGTCAAACATTTGTTTTTAAAATCAAAACACACAGTCACCCGCTTGAAGCAGAGCAAAGGTGGTTATCCGCTTTGGCATTAATGTATATTGAAAGGCGAATAAGACTCATATCGTAACAAACCGGAAAGTAAGATAGGAATCAGCAATGCAAAACGCGGAACGCGAAAGAAAAGAACGATAATAGGAGCTAGGAATTTGCACACGGATCTCATACCCGCATGCTTCTATTTGGGCCTCAATAATAAGCTTTCTAATTTCAGAGTCAGAACGCCCAAATGTGCCGCGACAATGAAATCTCCATAGACGTCCTCGGTCGCCGTTCGGCAAGTCAAAGACGTGCAAAAAGGAAGCATAAATATTGACAAATAAAGAAATGATAATCTGCGTCTTTGCACCTACGATAATGTTGTTCTTTCTTTTTCTTTTCAAAAACCTTAGACAAGTGCTTAGTTGAAGGGTATTGTCCTTCGATACTTTTTCTCATTATCTTTATTTCAGCCTTTCGCATAGCTTCCAGACCCCCCCCCCCCCCCCCCCCCTTTCTTTACGCCTCTCCGATTATGCAGCGAATTAGGGTTTTTAAGAAGTCAATATGGGATGGCATGCTGTGTGCCGCTATGACAAAATGTAAAAGCAGTACTTACTGCTTACCACGTCCTGTAAAGCGTGCTCCGCTTTGCACAGGAATGTATTAGGAGAAGCCCAGCTTGAATAAAATATCTGCCTATTGAAGGGGATTTTTTTTTCCGCAAGATAGCGGGGGGCTACACCAAAAGATCTCGCTGTTGCCGAGGTTGTCTTTCTTTTTTTTTTTTTTTCTAATTTTGCTGGGACAGCAGCGCCGCATTGGATGGCGCTTGGCTTGAAATGCTGAAAGCATCGCTACGGTCGACATGGAAGGATGTTCCTCTCTAATGAGGTTGGCGGGAGCGAGAAAAATATTTAGTGAACTAAGACATTCGCAGGCGGGCATCAAACACGCTACTGCGGACCGTATAGCGCAGTGTTACAGTGTTTAATTTTTATAACCAATCCTGACATCTCCCGTGAACTTCACTTCTTTGATTTCCCCTCCCTTACTCCTCGCTATCTCTTGATTTCCGCCGCCCGGTTCCGGCGCTTCAGTTATTAAGAAAGCAGATA
The DNA here is from genome assembly GCA_023969395.1 of Amblyomma maculatum. Classification (NCBI taxonomy): domain Eukaryota; kingdom Metazoa; phylum Arthropoda; class Arachnida; order Ixodida; family Ixodidae; genus Amblyomma; species Amblyomma maculatum. The sequence continues at coordinate 13,120 of JAJIZL010019918.1, read as the reverse complement.
CCAGGATTTGTAAACATCTTTTTACTCTTTTATATTACAATTTAAAAAAAAAAAAAAAAAAGTCCACGTACTACTGCCACTAGAATCCCACAAAAAGAAGCGCTTGCCCCGCCCCGGCTTGATGACAATTTGCGAGTTCGAATAACACTTTATTAGGGAACGTTTATTGCATCTGTATTTCTCGCAGAATTTTAGCACTCGTGCTGAAATTTTCAAGTTTAGGCCGCGTTTAAACTGAGTGGAGCCCCAGAACAGCATATGCATGCACGCTAGATGGCCAGGTGGGTATAACGCTTGCAGCTACCCTGCGTGAGAATGAGTTGTCTCGCAGTTTTCCTTTTCGATATACATTGCTAGCTGATATTACCTCACAAATCAAACCACCACTGATGACATACGAAACCTTGTTAGTAAAACAGACTCATCAGAAGCGAAGGTGGAGGAAAAACGAACACGTGTAATTTTTCAATGTCTTGGAGTACTTGTTCGTGTGGCTGTGCTACGACGGAGAAAGAGTGGCAGGCCTGAACGAAAGGGAAGTTTTATGCTAACGAAACAGATAAAAGCCGTCTTTAAACATGCTAAAGATTAACAACGCGCTGAAATATTGCAAGGCAGCTCCGCTGCTGGCTATTATACGGTTGACACAGCCTAGAAAAAAAAAATCTAAACGGCATCGGAACTACGGTGTTGTTTAGCATCTGGAATACGGGCGTCTCGGACAGATTGATGTACGGCAGCGTAGGGATTCTGAGGGACCCTTTAACACGACAGTTAACGCAAAGTTGAAGCGACAGCGCCCTCGAAGTAAGAGACTACCAGCGCCATTTTGGTGCTACGAGACAGCACAACAAAGCGGTAGCAGTGGACATTTATCTGCAGTAGCCATCGAACTTTCGACGAAGTAGATGAACTGTATGCTGCAAAGTTCGACCCCGACTTGTTGGCAGTGGCTGTCTAATTCTCGGCTATCGCGCTTACTGGAGACGTCGTACACTTCGTGTGCCACGCAATAACCGCACAAGATCGCCAACAATGTTAGTAATGAGAGACTTCAATCTACAGACAAACAAGAGCTTCATACTGCTTATGCGCAAAAAAAAATAAATACCTTCCCTCTCCTTCGTAACTCCTCCTACTGCTCGAGAAACACTTGTACAGACCTACTCTTTCGGAACTAGCCACTGGCCCAAGAAGGTACATATCTCCGCTTCTATGACCACAAGACTGAAAAGAGTGTAGCTTGAAGAACGAGCATGTGTAGAAAATAAAGTGTGATCTGTAACTGTACGTGCAGCAATGACTCTCTATAATATAATGTTCGCCTCAATACAGATCAAAATCAACACACGTAAAGAGCTGCGCTCAAGTTTTACATTACAGAGTAAGGTACTCGTTGGTGCATTTTTTTTTCCTTCAGTAATACGATCATCATAGTTATTTCCGTCTAGTGGGACTCCATGTTCCCAGCGACATTCTACGAGACGACCTTTTTCTCATCCCTACGCAAAAGAAATCGCGGGCGATTAGGTATTCCACAGCATGACAACCAGCTTTTTTAACGATGCAGTTGAGGAACTGAATTAGGGGCCGTTCAGGTGGCGTTTCGAGCGGTTAACGCACGACGTTAGACAACATACCAAGACAAAATTTCGACGTCGTTGGAGATATGACATCGAATACAACATGCGTTGCTGTGCGACACGATGTTCAACTTTGCACTTGCATTTACATAGGGATTCACATTTAAAAAACGTAATGATCACAACCAGAGTCGCGTTTAGTAAACTAAGCGCGACTCTGACAAGGAGTCTCTAAAAAGTTAGGCGCGTTAAATGCGTTAGCTATCCATTCATTTAAAATCCGGCGCACTGATGTCCCCAAAGTTATAACAGCATTACGAATTTTATAGTGCGTACTGCGACGCTCATATGCGTTATCCTCCTCACGCTTAATCTAACCTTCGATTTTCAACCTCATTCGAATTCGCAAAACACCGGGCAGCAAATGCGCCAGGCGAAAAATAAACAGCCAGCAGGAACGCAGGCACTCGCTTTCTCGTCAACTACTTGGGCGCAGTCTTCGTTTCGAGATCATCGAACGCGAGTAGCGCATAGGAGCGAGCCCACATGAATGCCCGCAGCAGAGCAGCTAAATGAGCCCCCCCCCCCCCCCCCTCTTTATCACCCACCGTCTTTCCCTCCCCGTAGGCACAGGAAGTCGCATTAAAAAAAGACTAGGACCCGCCGCCGATCAATGGCGCAGGCCGCCTGAAAATGAGAAGAGCGAAAAGAAGAGAGGGCGGGGGGGGGGGGGGGGGGGGGGAAACATTGGGGGGCATATTCCCAGGCCAGGGAGCCCGGCTCTACTCCAAGGAGAAAAAAAAAAAAATGACTAGCGGCAGCGCTATTTTAAATGGGTTCACGTGTCGCTTCACTGGAGGGCGTAATGGACGATTCGTCGCAAAGTATTGTGGACTGCAATAGGGGTAAAGAAAATTAGGCCCAGTGTCACCACACGCGCACGCGAGACAATGCTGTCTCTGCGGTGACGTATATGGGAAGGGTGTATTTACAGGAAACACAAGAAAGTAGATTCACAGTTCAGTATCCTGTAGGCAAAAAAAGAAAAAAAGAAAAGCGGCGCCCGAAACAAGCCGAGGAGTCATTTGCACCTAAATGCTACTTTGTTTTTTGACCCGACATTTCGACTATGCTCCGAAAAACAGTGATACCGGACTGAACTCGAGTCTTACGAGAGTGTAGTACAGCTCACTAAATACGCGCTTAATAATAATAATGATGATGATGATGATGATGATAAAAATAAAGGATTTCTTGCTTCTTTATGAATGGCCGTGCGGGCAACACTGGATACATACACCATGCAAAAGTGGCTGCCGACGCTAGGTGCTTTCGGGTATTTCAGAGAGGTTCCATGTTCTTCTGAGAGCGGTTCAAAGGTGGAGTGACTTGTGACTAAGTCAGGAAGAGTATACTGCTAATTACGTACACAGTGAGGACTTCGTAGTTCACAGTTAATGCAGCTGACTTCAGGAACTCACCGCTTAGTCTCAGTCGGACAGATACGACGGTAATCAAGAGGATAGGTCGTTTGTAAACACTTGCCGTGAAGAGAAGGAAAAGTATCTTAAGTCACACGCAGTAACGACCATAACTAAAATACTAAAATTTAGAGCACAGTAACAAAGCAAAGATAGCACAGATAACCCAACGCGACAGCACAAGAGCCATACTGGGACGAAAAGCTGTCGGCAGTGCCATACAATAATTGCCACCTGTATAGTTCGAGATCCGCCTAAAATCTGTCGCCTTCCACGGTGGGTAAGCGGCAACGTAGAGAGAGTGAGGGAGAGCTAGAGAGAGGAATCTTGGTCTCCTCTTCCAAGGCAGGAGAGGGAGAGACCGGATAATATGACCGCCACGGGAAGATGAAACATTGATATCAATTTTAATCTGAATTTGTTTTAGTCAATAATAAGCTGGGTTAGTTAATATGGGGATGTAAGCTAGTCGGCACACAACAATAGTACGAAGAGAAAATACAACTCGTACCACAGTGCGCTGTCCATGCTCTCCATATAGTCGCAGTTAATTTCGCTCTTTCTTTGAACCAACGGTGCGGGCAGGGCAATTTATTTTATACGGCCCAAACTAACAAATGTCTTTGAACCACTGCCTTTGAAACCGTTCGCGGTACCAATGTTTGTCTGTTGCTACATGCGTGTTCACAAGAACAGCGCAGCATGACCTCACATGAACCACGCAGTATATACTGAAAGGACGCGTAAATTGAAAACGTGGCTCCTACGAGTATCTAAGGTAAAACCTGTGCTCTAGAATTTCGCCTGAAAACATCACAGCAGGCGTATACGTTCGTGGCCGAATGCAACAGGTACTTCTCGATAGCGCTAAAATAAAGGTCGATTATTTAAATAGCACGAGAAAGTGAAGACCCGCTCGTACGTCAACATAAGCAGCAGCTATAATACGCTTCAAGAAAAGATATAAAAACTAAACGTTTCAGTATAGTACGATGTAAACAGCAATGCGGTCGCACATAACGAACAGAGAGGAAGAAAACAAATGAGACGGCTTGCTGCGAAGGAGGCTTTCTGAGCACGTTCCCGACGTACTCGTCACGGTGGGAAGCGAGCCGTCGGTGTTAAAGGCCGGCTTTGCGTCTAAGAAGGGCACCCGACGACACATTCTGGGCGCGCCTTCGATGAGCGAGCCTGACTGAACGCCGGCATCGGAAGCGCTAGAGCGAATCCATTTCGAGAGGGCTGCTTTTGAAAATTCATAGCGCATCTCGAGGAAAGGAGGATTTCCCGAGAAATGCAAGACCACCCGCTAGAAATTGGCGACCCACGTTTATTCTGTACCCCCCCCCCCCCCCCCTTTTTTTTTTTGTTTTCCTCGCCATCGTGGTGCGCCTCCGAAGAGCAGCGCTAACGCTGGAGAGACTGGAAAACCAGCAGCCGGGACACCGACGACGGCTGCGGATAAGAAAGAGAGTCGTTCCGAACTAGGAAGCGAAGCGTCGGCCCGCTCTATCAGTGAAGCCTGTCGGTTCGGAGTACCGCGCGACAGGAGAGCAAGAAAAGTGTTGATTCTCGAAGCACCTCCCGCCACCTTCGCTTTCCCGCAGAGTACGCGCTGCGGTGTTTCCGCCGAGAGCACGTTCGAGCAGTATTCCGCGCGCGCCCGTGCCGTGTGCGTGCGTGTGTGTCGGAGTGGTGTGCGAGCACGAGTGCCACGCGCGGTTCTTCTAAAATTTTTAGCGGAAACTTTTAAAGACGGCGATGAGAGAACGGGAATCCTAATCACGCGCGCGCGCTGGGAGAAAGCGCACGGAATGAAACATGCGGGCAAATAGAGTGGCGGGGGCGCACACTGTACGAGCCGGAGCGGAAGCTGTGCGTTTTCAGCTTATTATATATATTTTCTTTTTCTGACACCCCGCTACGACGTCGAAAAGTACGAAATAAATCCTGTTACCTTCGCAAGGAAAGACTTCTAGAGCACTGCTTCATTTTGGTTCGAAGCCGCGGAAACCGCGCGATGGGTAAGATCAAAGGGAACGTCCCAAATGAGCTCGTTCAAGATAGATGAGTTTGAGAGAGAGAGAGAGAGAGAGAGATAGAGAGAGATAGATAGAGAGAGAGAGAGAGAGAGAGAGATAGAGAGAGATAGATAGAGAGAGAGGGGGGGGGTTGATACGAGATATTGCACCCCTTTCGATATCCGAAACAATAAATAAAAAAAAAAATCAGAACGCGCTGCGAATAATAATAATAATAACAATAATAACAATAAAACATGCCGTTAAGCAGCCATTCGTTCAACCAAGAGCAGACTGATTCTCTCATTCGCGAACGACGGAGACAACTTGTGGTAGGAAACGGCACTATATTGGTGTGCAGCCTTCGCCCTCCCTGAAATCAGTGGGAAAACGAGGGACGTCTCCTGCGCAAGGAAAGCTGGCGCTAATATATGTGTTCAATACTTTCTGTCCCTACTGATATCAGGAGGAGCCAATAGCAAGCGTTAATCAAAGCTCCGCTCTGTGAAAAATCAAGACAGGAGAAACGTACTGCCAATCGCAAAGCTGCAGTGCAGGCGTGCACTACATTATAACCATCTGAAGCGGTATGACGACGGACTCTGCCCTTTCGGCCACACTGTAAGCCAAGCTACGATGACTATGAATCCCATTTCAGGAACAACGAGGGACATCTGCGCAAGGAAAGCTGGCACAAATATATGCCTTCAATATTTTCTCTCCCCACTAATTTCAGGAGGTGCGCGCGAAATCCTGAGCGACCTCTCTCTTCAACTCAGCGCTGCGTTACTGAGAAGGAGATGAAGTAAGAACAGGGAGGTTGTTAATGGACATATATGACGCGTTCTTCACGCTCACAAAAAACGCTAGCAATGAACAGTATTGCGGAAATGGAATAGAAAATGATTTCAGAGTAAACGAAGCAGGAAGGGAGAGAGTGACAGAGAAGCGCAACAGTGCAACGAAATACTAGCTTGCGAAACAGTAATGCTGCCACGACTTAGATCATAAAGTCCGACTTCATCACAGCAGGCAACGCCCAAGAGGGTTAAGTGCAGAAGGGTACGACAGAAGGAACTAGATGCAACAATGACGTGACGCAGCGAGCACTAAGCGCGGAAATTCAGTCACAGAGAGCGAGATTCGCAAACGCGAAGGACGCAGGTGCCGTCACGATCACACGGGTGCGCCGGCTTCCGGCAAAAGCACCTTAATGCCGCTACAGCGCCGGACGAAAATAACAAAAACGCCGCTCCCGCTGCCGGGCGCAGCGCACTCGGAATAACAATAGAGTGGCGCGCCGAACGAATTTATGCGCCGCGTGTGCAGCGCGAGCAATGGAAGGAAGCTCCGTTGCTGCAACCCTTGCCCACTTTTTCTCCCTCTCCACTCTGGGCACGCAATAGGAAAAACTGACGAGCACGCTTTGTTGTTCGACTCGAAAGAGGCACAGCTCGCTCCTCGCACACGCAGTTCACGTCGCCAGGCTGCACAGCTATGGGGGAGGGGTATAGTACAAGCTCAGCCGGTGAAAGCAAAACCTGACGCACACGCGCTTAGTAAATGACCCGGCAGATAGGCTTGCGCGCCGAGCGGCCAACACAAGAAACCTCGACAGCAACGGGTTTGATTTACGGCGGTGCGAAACGCCTGCGGCACCAGTAAGAACGCCTCAAAATAGCCATTTCTGCGGATATCGGCATATTCCGTACACACATCATCCATGGGCTCATGTAGTAAATACGGTACCACATACGCCCGACAGCTTAGCACCTAGTTGTTTTTGTGGCTCAGGAATCGAATTCTCAATTTTCATATCGCAGTTACTCATGCTGATTATTAGTGGACCGTTTTGCAGACTGCAATATATGCCACGATTTGCAACGTATAAAAAAAAAATGTATACCCGGCTTAAATGAAAAATATGGTACACGAATAATATCGAAGGTGCCCTTCTCTGCGCGAGGCGTTCGACGACAAGCGATCATGTATACCAAGCCATGTTCGTATGGAAAGAAGGGCTTAGCAGCAGTAGGCCCGATTTTCGTTGCCTTATGAATGGGAGAGCCTTTCAAAAGTATGTCGCATTCGCAGGGGTGACCCGGGAGCTTGCTCTTCACACTGTCGCGCGAGATTTTAGACGCGGCTTTAGGAATCACATCCAGAAAAATGTTTTGTCCTTCTCACTCACGCTGACATATTCCAATAGAGCCAGATCCTAAAACGCCCCCTGGCCGAACACAGCACGCATTTACTCAGTACCGGAGAGAGCGTCCAACACACCCGCCTTCAGAAAACTGCTGACGCCACCTCGACAAAGCGAATGAATGTTCATTCATTCATTCATTCATTCATTCATTCATTCATTCATTCATTC